>VCHN02000014.1:71994396-72023177 GCA_007115665.2 Sequoiadendron giganteum | reverse complement strand
TTGAGGTTGCACTTTTAATGTACTTCTTGATAACCTTTTGAGTGTGACACCTAAAATTGGAACTTTTGCATAAATATTTTTGCTTTGGGATTTTGACCTTTTTGAAAATCATGAGAACAAGCACGTATGTGGGGTTCAATTGTCTTTTACCTCTGCTTAATGGATTCTTTTTACCACATCCACACTTTCTTGCTTAGTTTTAAAACTGAATGTCTATGTCTCAATTCCTTTTCATTCCACACGGTCCATTATGTGAAAATCACAGATTCAAGGGCATAGTTTCCTAAGTTGAATTTGGAGAGAACCAATTGAGATATGGGCCCAAATACTTAGAAGCCTCTAAGGATAGAATCCCTAGGGACAAGCAGTAATATGTGGACTTTTTCAAAGATATTTGTTCTTTCCAAAGAGTTTGAAGTTTTGAGGACTTTGTTGAATGCTTGTTTCAAATTTTTAGATCCAAGCAATGTATTTTGAATGACACACAGATTGCACAAACTTAGGATAAAAAATACAATATTTGTTGAGTCTCCACTTGGATTTCTCCAAACATTGAGACAAAGTGAACAAATAGAGATTTGGCGACATTGGCTCCCCTCCACGACACTAACTTCTTGGGATCACCAAATCTCAAAATCCTTAAAATTCGGAGATCAAAAGGATTTATTCTATTTCTAATTTTAATAGTACAAATGTGGAGTGGCTTGAGAACGACCGTTCTTGCACCAACAAATAGTAAGGATTTTAGATTTTGCATAAATTGGTTCTTAATCAAGGAACCCGTTTAGATGGCCACACAAGATGCAAGGATTACTTGCTTGTCTGTAGGAGCACCTGCAATGCTAATATTTCCTGCAGCATTCAAATTTATATACCGGTTTGGAGTAGCTTGGCTTTAGCTCATTACCCGTTGGGTCGTTCCCTTGGGGTGATTACTTTTTCCCACCAAGGCATGCCCTCTAAAAATAAACAATAGTGAAGAAGTACATTTGTAGTTTGACCACCTAGATTGCGTAAAGCAGTAGGAGGGAGCACACACAATGCCTTTCCTTCACACTCGCATGATTGTTCAATTTTAGCTCCAAATTGAAATGTGTAGGTAATCTTTTAGACAATCAATGTTACTAAAATGCTTTTGATTCTCAAGATCACCGTGAAGCATGAGAGAAGTGCATACACATTTGAATGACACAAGTTGTAGAGAAGATTATAAGACAAAGCAAACACAAGTTCATTTTAATCTTCAAAGCAATGGTGAGTTCTTTTTAGAGCACTAAAAACCAAGTGTGAAGTTGTTTGTTCAATTTTAGTCCAAAATCCAAATTCTAGTAAGTATCTAAGGTTCAATTTTGACCAACTTTGACAAAGCTTGATTTGATGATAAATTTTAAGCCCAAATTGATCTAGTTGGTCCTAGAATAGGGAATAAAATGCAAAAATTGAAGACCTAAGCTATTACAAAGAGCATAAAAATGCTTTTAAGCCTCAAACTTGATTTTCCTCCTTTCCCTGCAAAAGTGACGTTGCACTGCAAATACGACACTTTGCAATTGTCAAATATGGTGCTGAAAAGAAAAAGCGACACTCTGGAAAGAACAAAAGCAAAGCTTTGCAGAAGGCAGAGAGCATAAATGCGATGTAGTTTCAGAAGCGATGATCTGCAGACAAAATTTTAGACAGAAGATAGAAAGTTTCAGAAGCAGCGGTGCAACACATATGACATGAAAGAGGCGAGCAAGTGCAACGTGATGCAGCGATGGTGATGCTGGAGATCAAATGTGATGATCTACAAGCTCACAAATGCACAAAGGCGGTGTTGCGTTCCTGTGTTTGCAAAAAAATAGAAAAAATCAAACAAAAAACATGAACTGAGATGTCAAGCCTTCCTTCTAGCTCCAAAATGTGAACACAAAACCTACACAAACTAACATAAGATCAACAAAAAAATGCTAAACATGTTAGGAAGATCAATCTAGTGTTCCCTATGAGATTCTTTAGCCAAATTCAAGAGAAAACATGAAAATAAAAAGAAACTAACAAAAGATAGCATGTAATCTAAATTAAACTAGGTAAACCTCCATCCCATAGGGGGAGTGGTGCTCATTGGATGTGGAAAGAAGCCCTTTCCCAATCTCTTTGATAAGCTTGATGATTCGTTGATAATCTAAGTGTAAAATTGATGCTAAGTGATGAATTTATGCTTGAAAATGATGGAAATGGTGATAGCTATGGAGTAAAATGCCTATAGTGATAATGCATAAAGTTGTGGATCCACATTGTGAAAAGGATGCTTCTATTTATAGAATTCAAGGGTTGAAGAATGAGAGGATTTGATGAATGTGGGATAAATTGAGAGAGGATGAAGATAAGTAAATGAAGATGGTTGATAATTTGAAAATGGTGTAAGAGGAATTGAATGAAATTGGTTGAGATTTGAGAGGATGTAAAATAATTTATTGCATTTGTAAGAGGATGTAATAGGTTTTTGAAAACCTTTGGAGGGAAATTGAATGAGAGGTGCTTGAGAGGAATATTCCTCAGAATATGCCTTTGTGAGGATAATTAGAGGAATTAGATAAATAGAAGAAATTAATTTCATGTGCAACCTGGTTAGTTGACCATGGTTGATTTAATTCTCGAGGAGTTAAAAGCTGGAGGATTTAATTAATGATTATTAGAAGGTGATTTATGATTAATTAATTGGAAGAGGTTAGGGGATTTGTGATATTTAATTTAATTGATTTTAATCAAATAAGAAGACTTAGGGGGATTTAATTAAATGATTTGTTTTAATTAAATATGATGGAAATTAGTTAGAAGAAGGGTGAATTAGTCAATAAATTTAATTATTTGATTAATAGTTGAATTTGCTGAATTTAATTAAATAATGTTGATTATTCAATTAATTGGTTAATTTGAAGTGATTTCAGAAGAAATGGTGTTAATTAATCAAAATCAAATGCACAGTGTCAATCAAGACTTTTTAAAGTGTCTAAAGTAAGAATTCATTTGTTATGTTTCATTCTCAAGTGTAAGTTCATAGTTGACTCTTAGCCTAATTTTCATATTTTTCTTAGAGGTTAATGTGATGGTTAGAAAGGAAAATTAATTAAATAATTAAATATTAAAATTGTCATAAAATTAGCGGGAGGTAGGGAGGGTGTCTCTCCACAACAAGGATGTGGAGAGACTACGACTATTGTCATCCCATCTGGGTTGGGTGCATGAAGGACCTTGGATTGATGGCCTTGGAGGTCCATCTAGGATTGGCAAGGTGATGTCAACTGTTTGTGTTTACTAAAGGGTGGTGGGACAATTTTATTTTTCCACCTGTGTGATCTGAGGTGGACAGGTCACGTCTCTTCAGGAACTATCATTGGCATGTTGCAATCATTTATGACGCCATCATATCGAGGTACATGCGATGACTGGGGAGGATGCGTTTATATTTCCCAATTGTATGAAAGGACGACTCACCACATACTCGTGTACTCATTCACATGTATGACAACAACCTCATTTTATTCAATCGTGTGTGTGGATGGATTGTAGGCATTGTGCAGAATAATAAAGGTGTTTGTGTGGCATTATTTCATCTTCGATGAAAGTTAGTGAAGGCAATGACCCTTTGTTTCTTCTATGCGATAGTTTTCTTGCTCAATTTCTATGGGTCTTGAGCTCTGATGGCTGAGAGCTCAATTTTCACGCTAGAGATTTTGGTGGACTCAGTATTTTTCTTTGGGGCCAACACTCCTCTTTCCCTCGAGTGCAAAGATTGCTAAAATGCTTTTTGGGAGGTCATGAACCAGCGTTTGAAATGCATCTTGTTCAATATCGACCCATTAACGGTTTTGGCAGTGAAGATGGTGCTTGGCAAGGGGCATCTGGAGCACAAGGAGTAATTTCGAGAAAACTCACAGGTGGCATCGTGGTTTCTCGCTTCCATCTTGGATAATCAAGTCCCCAAGGTGGAAGCTAAGCTATCGATGGCTAAATTGTTCAAAAGGGAACTTCTGGGTGGTCTAGAGGAGGTGGTAAAAGTTTATGTTCTCAACAAGGGAGCCCCGCGTCCGAGTGACATGAAGCTGGTTAAGATTCTGGAAGAGGTAATTAAGATCTTTCCTTTTCTCTTGGACTTAAAGAGGATGACTCTTATGTGCCATAGAATGGTGGTCGTGGTTGCAGTCAATTTTCTCAAGAAATTTTTTCGCTTGGTTGAGGTACGCGACATGGAATGGGTCTAGGAGTTTGATGCCTTTGCAAAGGAAAATGGATTTCTATAAATGTTGGGTCCTGGTGAATTTTGGTGCCCACTTCTTTCTGTGGTGTTTGGTCCTCGAGTAGTAGCTTATTGATTAGGGTTTCTGAAACCTCACACTATCTCCTCTACTCTTTTTGTTGTTTTGCAATACTTGGGCATTTTTCCAAGTCTGTCTGGTTGGTTTTTGGGTGCCGTGGTTGGGTGGGTTGGATGGTGGTTTTGGGTGTCTTCTGCTAGTGAATAGGGTTGGCACTTTGATGCCCTATTTGGTTTTTCTACATATGCAAACACTTGTAATTCCAGTTTATCAATATAATCCCTCTTACGAAGCAAAAAAAATGTCATAAAAGTAAAATTGAAAGATAACTTATATTTAATTATTTAAAAAGATGTTACAAGTGAATAATTTAAGTGTCGCTAGGTTCATGGTACAAAAAGGTGATGAAAATTTTTAAATTATAATTTTAAAACTTTGAAGAAAATCATCCTAAAAATAAATTAAAATAATTTTATTTCCTCAAAATGAAATAAAAAGAATGAACACACCTTCTATTCTTGAGGACCATAATATTTTAGAATTTTAAAGCTTCGAGAATGAAAATCCTTCTAATTTTCAATGCAATATTACCACAAATTAACAGTGATATTCACCATACTTTGTTTTTAGTGCTCCAATTTTGGTATGTGGTTTCAACTTTGTTAAAAACATTGAAGGTTTGAAATGTCAATGATTTATACCATATTTTTTTATTGCTCTAGTTTGGTTTGTTTGAGTTATTGAAGAATATAAATTATTGATGGATTATATCTAAGCCTATTGTGTGAATTTGATTTCTATTTTAGAAGTTGTACTTGTTTGGGGTTTTGATCCAATATATTTACATCTTTGCTTGCTCACTATACCATAAGCTAGCAGGTTGTATTGTTTTTAAGTCTAATATTATTGCTTGAAGTTGTTAAATTATTTCAATGAATCATTGTACTATTTTGAGGTATATTGTTTGAAGAAGAATTATAAGTTTATTGAGTTAAAGTGTTTGTTGGTAACTAAAGTCATAAGAGTGTCGTACAAAGAATTTCTTTGCACAAAATAAAAAAAGGATCACAAGTATTATGGTTGTAGGTGTATTTGTTTATGCTAATAGTCATAGACATTGAAGAATAGTTTGGGTTTTTTTTTTAATTTTTAATTTTTTTATACGAACTTTTGTCTCCAATTGGGAGATAAATTTTGATGCCAAAGTTCTAAAATAATTTTGTTCCTTTTAAGTGGCAAGTAATCATTCTGCAAGATAATGTTATAGCATAGGGAACAAATTCTTTGGCAAGGCTTTCTAGGATAATATTTGTTCAAGAAAGAAAATATCAGCTTACTATCAATGGAACTCAAGGTAGGAAGGCTATGACAATAAAAGGAATATTCTTTAACAAAGTTTTTAGCAATTATTCCCTCGAAAAAGGATCATAACATTTTAGTATTATTTATGAAAGGGTGCAAGGTTTAAAATTCAATGAGTGTATCTTTAGTGGGGTCTACAAGAACCTTTCTTGGCATTATTTCTTATTTATATCTTTGTGAAGTGCAATGAATGAAATGTTTCTATTGTTGAGTAGAAATTTCTTTTGGTTTCCTACGTTCCACAACAAGAACTAGTCTTTGGTTTTTGGCCTTTTGCAACCTTTTGAGAACAAAGCTATCATCTATTTCAAGAGAAGCATGCTATAGATCTCTTGGTAGGCCAACAAGCAATAATTATGAGATATGAATGACTGGAGCTTTGATGAACATATATCTGTAGAGAAGGGGATTCTCTACTCATGAGTTTATTTATTCTCAAGAGATTCCCAAGGGGTGAACTGCCCTAAACTATCTCAGGGAATGGAGTGAGAGTTCTAGAATCTAAAGGAGTAAATCACAAAGGTTTTTTGGACAAACTGACGAGTTCTCGGCCAAAGGACGACAATGCAGAATTAGGAAGACAACACAACGCGCTGGAGTCCTAGAGGCACGTTGGCATCTCGTACGGACCAGAGAATGAGAATATCATAGAAAACAGTAAAACGACCTCTAACAATCTGATTACTTAGAAATTTTAGAATGTGGGAAAATAACAGAATATGATAAAATTGAAATAAAGTAGAAATGATAAAGAAAGAGAAGGAAATATAGAAAATTCTCATAGCAACCCAAGTAATGAAGCCTCCAACACGTGAATATCTTCAATACCTGCATGCGTAACATCTAGAGAAAATGTTGGGACTATATAGGGGTTTGTCTCAATCAAATCCCCATTTTGGTATTCCCACCTCCACGAACAACCAGATAGATTGAGCATAGTGAACAAAGAAAGCAAATATGGCATGATAAAAGCAATCCCCACTCAAGGAGGAGAGCTCATATCATGAGATAGAGATGCAATTGATAGGGGATGTGAGAAATCCCAAGATGCTCTCAAGCACAAGGTAAGAGAGATATCAGTTGAAAGGCTAAAGGAAGCTAAAGAGGGAGAGTAAGATAGCTGTAAGAGCCAAGAGTGTTGTAGAGGGCATTGTGAGAAAGCAAGAGTGTTGTAAAAGCTTGAGTGATTGAGGTTGTTGTAGAAGGATGTAGAGAGATCTATGTAAGCTTAAGGAGAGGAGAGTTCAAAATAGAACTCAAGAAGGCCAACTAGATTGGAAAGATGACTTTTTAAGAAAGGAGAGGAAAGAAAAGAAGCTTCCCAAGTCGTTACCACCAATAAATCTTGCTGACAATTGGCAAACATGCTTGGAAATGGTTGTTTGAATGTTGAAACATCACAGGTTGCTAGCATGACACACAAACGTCCACACGGTGCACTAGTGTCCAAACACATCATACTACAAAATGACATGAACATGAAAAGCACAAGGTTCAACTTGAAGCTAACACGCAAAGGTAGTTGCTGAAAAGGGGTCCTAAGAATCTTGAGAGGGAAGAAAGCTAATGCAGGGGCTAAAATGAGCCTACACAAGTACTAAGGGAGTGGACACCAAAGAGGGTGCAAGAATGTATGTGAAATTACAAGGGGTGAAATTTTATGATATTACAATATCAATCTGGTTACAATTCTTAATTGTTTGTCTACCTCGATTTCCAGATAATTATTCTATGTATTTTTAGTTTATCTTCAAGCTTTTTGACAAAAATCTCTCAAATTCAAAAAGATAATTTTTTCATATTAAAGATTATTCATAAAAGGAGGTACAATATATGGAGCATCTACTCCAATCAACAAAAATCAACACTATAAAAGTGCCATTGTCATCACCAACAAAATAACACAACTAGTATTCCATAATAGTTAACAATATCATCAAAATAGGAGCAAAAATTGACACCTGAACAAATTTATATGACCAATTACAAGTTATTTCCAACAATATCTCTGATTTATACTATAATCATACTTGTGAATTTCAAAGGTTCCTAAAACCATTTAAGCCATGTATTTGGGATCCAAATCCTTAACATGCTCAAATCTATCTCTTACAACAAGTCCATTCTTCTCTTTTCTTCCAAGTTTGGTGATAAGTTGTTTCTTTGTGTATTCTTTTAACACTTCCAACTCATCCTTGTTCAAGTTGCTCTTATCTTGGGGCTAAAATTGTGCTCTTTTGATCCCTTTTTGTAGAGCACTATAAATCCCTTCTCAAACATGATCAAGAATATTTATTTTAGAATCTCAAGTATCATAGAGACTTGTAAAAAGATAACAATAAGGGTAAGTTCACACAGAGACTTAGTAAGGTATTTTCTCTTTCTTTGGAAAACCTCCGCATTCCTTTTCTTTTAGATATGCCACAAAATTTCATTGGTAAGAAAAAGCCAAAACTTATTGAGCTCAATAAAAAAAAATTTGACATATCCAAATAAAATTTCAAATAAAGTAAATCCATCCTTAACATCCCAACCTAAACAATTGCCAAAATATGAGGACCAAAGTTGAAAGACATACTAACAATAAAAAAATGTTCAATAGTTTCCATTTGATTACACAAGGAACACATTCTAATAGGGATACTAATGGAAGATAACTCAATGTTAACATTTTTTTCAAAATTAAAATCTACCCAAAATAAGCTTTTTTAGGTTAAGACCAAATATTACCCAAGACACAGACCCATTTACTATCTGACCAACTTACGGTTCTAGTTCATATTAATCAATTATTTCCCTTGTATCAATAAGCAAACTATAAATAGTTTTAGTAGACATTTGATAAATTTTTTTTGCATCAATCCATATGAAGTTCATCAAAATTTTAGTGTTCAAAGTAAGAGAAATAGGATATTTCATATTGTATAGGGCCCTAATCAACACAAAGTAGGATCTCTTTTGGCTATTAGGGATATAGAACTACGATGTAAGAGACCCCAATCTTTGATTCTATCATATGAAACAATATATTTAAACTTCAAGATGCCTTTAGAGTCCCATTTTTTAGCTTAACAACCTTGAGTGAGGGCAAGAATTTTGTCATTCCATTCTAGATTCCACAAACTTGATCTAAAAGTAATGAATTTACCTTAAATCTTAGAAAAATAATTAATTTTCTTAATCAAATGTTTATCTCTTCCAAGGCATCCAAATGCTGCTAAAGACATTGGAGCCAAAAGGTTTAACATCAAATTTGCTAAATAAAAAATCATGTGGGTGCAAAGCAATCCGATTTCTACCATTTTTGGGTCTAGAAAGAGTAGTATTTTTTTTTCAAAACTTTCCAAGGCTTTGATCCCTCAAATACTTTCAATATTTATTTAACAACTAAATAAATCCCTCGAATCTTCAAATTCTTCATCCCAACCCCCCTTTGGACTTGAAAAGACAACACTAGGTCCAACTTACTACATGCCTCTTTCTATTACCTTTACCAGTTGACCACAAAAAATCTGAATTATTTCAAATTGAGCACTACCAAACATTCATGGTGAAGAATAATAAATAGTATATGAAGCAAAGATATTTTGTGTAACTCTAATTCTCCCTGCTAAAGACACGAGATGGATAACCATTTTTGGTGTTTCTTCTCACTTTTTTAAACATCTATTCCTATATTCCTTCAATGAGGAATCAATAGAAAAAGGAATGCTAAGATACTTTAAAATGATATTAAGACCCCTCCATTGCCATTTTTCCTCTAAGAAAATTAGGGGGTGAACATTACTAACTCATAATAGTGGATTTACAATAAAAAACCTTGGCTCCAGAGGCTTTACAAAAATATCCAATATTTTAATCACATTTAAAAATTTATCTTGTATCTCAATAAAAAGAGCAATATCATCCAAAAATTGAGCATTCAATAAATTATTATTAGGAAGTAAGATACTGCAAATTGAGGGCCTTATCAAATCAACTCTCAAGACATATTGCAAGGCATCAACAATAATCACAAAAAATGTGGGAGCAAGATGACATCCTTGTCTTATAGACCTTTACAAGGGGAATGGATTAGTGAGTTCACAATTAATATCAACTTGGGTGGAAGAGTATTTGAACATAATACTTATCCATTGATAGAAAACAATAGGGAATCCAAATACCTCCAAAATAGTAAACACAAAGGACCATTCAATTATGTCAAATTCCCTCTCAAAATATAAGAACATCACACTCACATCCTGACTAGAGTATTTAACCCAATTCATGCCTTCCTAGACAGTGACCAAATTTTCCAAAATGTATTTCCTATTTATGAAACTTGTTTGAGTAACAAAAATGACACTTCACAATTTTTTTGTGAATCTAAGCGATAGCAGTGTTGCCAAAATCTTATAAGAGACATTAAGAAGGGTAATAGACCTCTAATTTTTTATTAGAGACCTATCCCCACCCTTAGGAATTAATTTATTAATTCCCTTATTAATAATTTTTTCTAACAATCCTTTTTTCAGATGCCTTTGTTAAATTTTAACAAGTCATCCCCAATCAACTCATTATTAGCTTTGTACAACCCAATAGGAAGTCCATCAACACTAGGTGATTTACCATTACTAAAGGAATTGATACTTGTAATAAGCTCCTCTTTAGTAATGTCTGTACTAGGATCAAGGGCTTCCTTCTCATTAAGATAGGTAAATTGATCAAATCCGTGAATGTAGTTATTGAAGGAAAATGTATTTTTTAATATTTTGTTATTGTAATACTAGTCCACTTACTGCCACTAGATTTAAATTTCTTTTTGAAATATGTTGGACAATTCTCCATCAGATCCCATTTTAACTATGAGAAGGTTTTGGTTGGTTCACTGCTAGATCCATTTTATTCATTATCCACTAATTTGGCATTGATTGGATCTACATGCAATCAACCATTTTGGCTTGATTGGATTTTGCCTGTAATATGTCAATTACTTTGCATTTTTACATTAATTGTAAATTGGAAGGTTAGCCACCAACATATTTCTTGTAATATTTCTCTGTTCTTGTTTTATCTTTATATGCTCTCACCTTGCCCATGTGATGTTGGTGAAAAGAAAGAGTAGAATTTGAGTGATAAAATTTTTTATGTGAATTTTGGCTAACACCATATGAGGGTTATTATAGTGGTATTAGAGCTAATGGTATTTCCGGAGCCTATTTTTTAGAGCTAATCCTTTGCATATAGAATTATCAATCTTATGCATTTCAGTGACAAATAAAAAATTCAATATTAGAAAGGGATAAAAAGATAATTTTAGTTTCCAAAGTTTCAAGAAGTTGATATTCTAGAAGTTTTCTTTGAAGAAAAATTTATGGTAGAAAGGGGGAAATGAGATAATGTTGAAGATGACCCTAATGTATGGGCTAAAAGAAAGTTTATTTAATGTTGGATATATTGACATGAATGCTTGTTCAGTTGGACAATAAAAATAATACATGTATGTTCAACAAAATGGTGAAGGTAGTAATTTTGATGTCAATAATCCAAATATAACTCACAAAAACACTCAAAGGATAATAAATGGTTCAATTTCTAGACCTTTCTAACCTTATTTTCTTCATAGGGAGGAAGAGGTTCTTGAAATCAAAGTTCATAATCCACTTGCTAATGATATTGGAGCATGCCATGCTGAGTATCAATCTCTTCTGGTGGATATTACAAGTGAGATGTCGCTCACAAATTACATGAATATGACTAAGAACTTTAATGGACCAAGATTTGAGCCTAGACCTCAAGTGTTCTAGAGAGATTTGCAACAAGTAAAGGGTAAGTTATTACTTCCTACTTTTGACGAATTTGGAAAATGTACAACTAGAGCATGGGTTCATAAGTTGGACACTTATTTATCACTAAGACCAATGTTGGAAAATGAAGCCATCAAATTTTCCACAATTCATTTTGAGAGAACACATGAATGATGGAATCATGGGTTGATCGTATAAAAACACAATCTTATCAATTCGTACAAAGAATTTATTAAGTCTTATTGAAAATTTTTATAAGTACCTTGAAATTAATTTTCAAAAATTAACACAACTCAAATTGTATGGTAATGATGAAAGCTATGTTGTTGATTTCCAAAATATTTCTATCATAGTTCCTAATATAACTAAAAGAAGTCTGATTATGCTATTCACAGAAGGCTTGTTTGAATACCTTAGAGGATTAGTTAAATATTGTGACCCGCCATCTCTTCAACAATCCATCAAAAGTGCTGGAACTTGATTCCACATTATCAAAAAGTAAATTCTAGAAGAGAACTTTCCCTCCAAAGAATCCTTTCTAGAGAAACTTCAATCAAAATAAAAGTTTCCCTTCAAGGAAAGAGGAAGAGGTGAGAAATGAGCTAAGGAGAAAGAAAATTTTCTTCGCATGCAAAGAACCATGGGCACCAAGCCATACATTCTCAAAAAGGAACAAGTCCACTATATTGAAGTAGTGTTATATGAAGAAGAATCAGAAGCATAAGAGATAGAACAAGGAAGGAAGAAGAATAACTTTAGCAATTTTTAAAAGAATAAAAAAGATGCTTTATGAGGTATTATTGGCAAAAAAATTGGTACACCAAAATATAACCCTTTCAAAGTTCGTAGAGTTCTTTGTGGGAAAGAAAATATTATACTCATTAATTATGGAGAAACACGATTTTATTGATAAAGGGTTGTAAAAAGAAGCCTAAAAATAAGGATTTTGAAGGCTTCAATGTGATGGTTATAGATGGATTTTGCATTCAGTGCATAGGGAAGATTCCTAAAATGAATATCATATAAAGAAACAATGAGGTAATAGATGAATTCTATATTTTTAACATAGGTGATACATATGTAGTGTTGGGAGTACAATGGTTAAACTCTTTGGGTGAGATTACTCATAATTTTTATACCATGGAAGTCAAGTTCCATTTAGATGGTTTAAGAAAACTTGGTTCTTCATGGAATGTCCAATGTTTTTCCCAAGATTGTTTCAACTAAGCATATGGATAGGAATTTCCATCATGATAGATTTTATGGGTAGCCCAAAGCTTAATTATGCCCACTATTTCTTCCAATGTTAATAAATCATACCATATTGATGCTCAATGTCAATTGAATAAGCATAGTAAGGTTTTTAGTGGTATACCTCCTTGAAGGCCAAAAAATAGAGGATTTAAACATGTTATTAAATTGGTGGAAAGAGCCAAACATGTAATCAATACTCCTTATTTCTATCTTAGAATGCATGAGGAAAAAATCAAAAATTCAATTAAGGAGCTTCTTGATATGTGTCACATAATGCCAAGTTATAGGCTTTTTGCCTCCTTAGTTGTTTAAGTCAAGAAAATAGATGGAACTATGAGGATGTTTATTGATTATCAAGTTTTGAATAAGAAAAATATATAAAAAAAGTATTGAATCCCTAGAATTGATGATCCCATTAATTAATTACATGGTGCAATATTTTTTTTAAGTAGACATTAGATCAGGATGCCACTAAATTGGAGTTTGTGAAGATGTTCATAAGACAAATTTCAGGTGTCATTATGGATGCTATAAATTCTTAGTCATTCCATTCGGTTTGACTAATGTTCTTGCCATATTTCAATCATGTATGAATCAAGCGTTCAAAAAGAAATTAAGGAAATTAGTTATGGTCCTTTGATGATATCCTTGTTTATAAAAAATAAGAGAAGATCAATTGAGGCATTTAGATGAAGTTTTTGGTATTCTTGAATCCCCATCACTTGTTGCAAAATAATCAAAATATGAATTTTGTATGTTTGGAATTTTGTATTTGGGGCAATGCAATTAGCGCTAATGGTGTGCAGTTTATTTAGGATAAGATTTAACCCATCTTGGATTGACCTACTCCAAAAACTTTGACATAGTAGTGAGGATTCTTTGGCCTTTACAACTTTTACCACATATTTGTGAAATTATTTTCCCAATTAGTAGCTCCATTGATGAAGTGATGAGTTTGTGTCAAATATTAGCCATTCCAAGTTTTTATTTTGTTCTTGAGTGATTTTCTTATGGGGAGAGGATTTGATTTATTTTGATGTAGAATATGAATTCTATTACATTTGAAACAACAAACTTAGAGGAATTGAAATAGTTTTTCAATTTATGATAGAGAGATGTTGGCTATAATGCATGCTTTGGCTAAATTCAAGCAATACCTTGTTGGAGGTAAGTTTTTGGTTAATACCGATCATAATCATTTGAAGTACTTCCTAAATCAAAAGGATCTCAATGAGAGACAACATAAATAGATAAGTAAACTTCAATCTTATGATTTTGAATTGAGTATGTTAAAGGAAAAAAGAACATAGTGGATGATGCTTTGTCTCGAAAACCCACTATATGTTCTATGATGGAAATTACAACATATTATAAGGTTCAAATGTTAATAGAATATTCTAAGAACAATTTTTTCCATTGAAATACTTGAGGGAAAATTGCAAGATGATAGATATGTAGTGGTTAATGAATATATCTTGTATACAGATAGAATATTTTTGGTAACCGAATCTAAGATAACATAAATTATTTTAAGGGTTGTTCATGATACTCCTTTGGCTGGTCATTAGGGGTATTTTAAAACTTACAAGTAACTTTGAGAGAGGTTTACATGGAAAGGTCTTAATAATGATGTTCTTAAACATATGAGAGAATGTTCAATATGTTAGCATAATAAAAATGAGCAGTTATTTCCAACTGGTTTATTACAACCCCTACTCATTCCAAATTAGAAATTTGAATACATTTTAATGGATTTTATCACTGCACTTCCAAAGGGTCAAGGTAAGAACATTTATAATGTTGTTGATAGACTCATTAAATATGCACATTTCTTTGCAATATCTATAGATTTTAACGCACCATAGGTTACTGATTTATTTTTCAAAGAAGTATTTAAAGTTCATGGGTTGCCTAAGAATATTGTGAGTGATTATGAAATTAAGTTCCTATTTATTTCATTTGATAGGAACTAAACTTACTTCTAGTACAAGTCACCACCCCAAAATAGATGGGAAAACTATAAATATTAATAAATGGGTGGAAGAATATTTGAGAGACTATGCTTTTAGTCATCACATGACATGGATAAGATGGCTTCACTTAACAAAGTATTATTACAATAGTACTAATCATATGTCTATCAAGATGAAACCCTTTACAACTTTTTATGGTTACAAGACTCTAACTTTAATTGACCTTGATGTTTTTGATAGTAGGGAACATGGGCTAAATATTTAATTTATCAAAGTTAGGATATTTTGGAATGTCTCAAGGAGAACCTCCATCATGCTCAAAATCATCATAAATTATACAAAGATCATTATTGCATTGAACACTCTTTTGAAGTGGCTGATATGGTCTACTTGATAGTGCATCCATATAGGTAGTCCTCTTTTATGAGGAGTGTAGAAAATAAGCTTAAGCCCCATTTTTGTGGTCCATGCATGATTAAACAAAGGATTGGGGAAGTTACTATGAGTTGGAATTGCTAGAGTAGAGTAAGCTACATAATGTGTTTCATGTTTATCTCTTTCAAGAATGCACTTGGTCATCATGTTACTCCTTAAGGGAAGATGATTTTGATTCTTGAAGAGATTTTTGATTACAAGGAATGAAAGTTGAGAAACAAAAGAATACAAGAATACTTGGTTCAATGGAAAAATATTGTAGTTAATGATGCCACTTGGAAGGTGAGCATATTTTAGAGCATCCTAAATTTCAATTGCTTGAGGACACGTAATTTTGGGAGGAATGTCATGTTACTGTCTTAAAAGTAAGTTCATAATTGAACTTTATTCTACTTCTTTTTTTCATATTTTTATCATATGATAACGGGGAGGTTTAAAGGAAAATTTAATTAAACAATTAAATAGTAAAGTTGTAAAAAAAATTTGAAAGACAACTTATATTTAATTATTTAAAAAAGTTTTATAAGTGATTAGTTTGTGTGTCGCTAGGCTCATGGCACAAAAATGTGATGAAAATGACACTTAAATTATAATTTTATAACTTTGAGGAAAATTATCCAAAAAAAAAATAAAATATTTTATTTATTCAAAACAAAGTTATAAATAAGAGAGTTTTTGGAAAAACTTTACATGTTTTTTGTATCAATCATTTTTTTAAGAATGAACACACACTCTTTTTCTCTTCCCAAGGATAAAAACCCTCTATAATTTTAAATCTTCAAGAAAGAAAACCCTCCTAGTTTTCAGTGCAATCTCACTTAGCGATTGGCAACAATTTTCACTAGAATTTATTTTTAGTGCTCCAATTTTGGTGTGTGGTTATAGTGCTTTTCAATTTTAGGGTTTGAGATTTCGATGATTTATTCCATGTTTTGTTATTGTTCTAGTTGTGGTTCATTTGAGTTATTGAAGAATATATTTCATAGATACATTATATCTAGTCTATTGTGTGAATTTGATTTCTATTTCAAAGGTTGTACTTGTTTTGGGTTTTGATCCAATGTATTTATATCTTTACTTGTTAGCAGTTTCTATTGTTTTTAAGTCTAATATTATTTCTTGAATCTATTGAATTATTTCAATGGATTGTCATACCCTTTTGAGGTATATTGTTTGAAGAAGAATTATAAAGTTGTTGAGTTAAAGTATTTATCGATAACCAAAGTCACAAGGAGTGTCATACCAACTAATAAAAAAAGGGATCACAAGTATTATGGTTGTAGGTGTATTTGTGTTTGCTATTGGTCTTAGACATTGAAGAATATTTCAGGTGTTTTTTTCTTGATTTTAATCCCCCTTTGGGAGATAAATTATGACACCACAATTATAAAATAATGTATTATTTTTAGTTGGAAAGTAATTGTCCTACAGTATAATGTTATACTATAGTGAAAAATATATTTGGAAAGTCTTTCCATGATAATATTTGTTGAAGAAAGAAAACATGTGGTTATTTCCAATGGAACTCAAGGTAGGAAGGTTATAACAACAACAAGAATATTGTCTGACAAAGTTATCAACAACTGTTCCCTCAACAAAGGTTTTGAATATTTGAGTATTATTTATAGAAGGGTTCAAGTTTTAAATTTAAACAAATGTATCTTTAGTGGGGCATACAAGAACCTTGTTTGGAATTATTTCTTGATTTAATATTTGTGAAGTGTACCCAATGAAATTTTTCTATTATTTAGTATACATTTCTTTTAAATTTCCTAAACTATTTAATGACAAGTGCTAGTCTTTGGTTATTGGCCTATCACAATCTTTTGAGACTGAAGCTATCATATATTTCAAAAGAAGTATGTTATAGATTTATTAGAAAGCCAACAAGAAATAATTATGAGATATGAAGGATTGGATCTTTGATGAACATATATCAATTTTGTTGCAACACTTAATTATTATTTAATTATAATAGTTGAGTCCAAGTAACTATTTTATGTATTTTCAATTTACGGGTTTAATTTTGGTTACCCTTTCTTATTCTTTGGTGATTTTGAGAGGAGATTCCAATGTAATAATAAGTAATCATAAGTGAGACAAATGAAGTAGGTTCAAGAAAATAATGCAATCACAAGACTTTTTATAATTTTTAGACAAGGGAGGAAGGGGGAACTAATAGATATAATCCCAAAGAATGGAAGATACACATGGACAAATAAAAGGTTAGGCTTTAATAACATTGTTGAAATATTAGATAGATTTGACCATCAATTGCTATAGGCCCCATTTCAATTGAAAATTTTGATTACTCCCATTTTCGGATCATATCATTAGCCTCTTCAATTTTTTTATATCAAAAGATTTACCATCCAATAAGGAGCCATTTTAAGTTTGAAAATATGTAGATGAGAGAACCAAAATTCCTTTCCTTGGTGAAGGATTGGTGGAAGGCCCCATATCTCCACAAAGCTTTGAAGATGGTTTTTTACACAAAAAGCTAAGCCCACTAAAATGGAACCTCAAACAATGGAACATGAGCCATTTTAAGAGTATATTCTTGGAAAAGGAAAGGGTGGAGGCTAGATTATGGGCTTTGATCAATGAAATATTAGAAAGATGAATGCACAAGGAGACATAAAATAGAGCAAGAGATTCTAACACATGTTGAACTTTTATCTATAGAAGAAATATTTTGGACATAGAAATATAGGGAGTACTGGTTGAAAGATGATGATGAGAACATGAAGCACTTTCATAATTCTACCAAATAAAGAAAGATCATAAACATAAACTTCATCCATAAGAAGTTAGAATGAAAACACTCTCAATGATCCAAATGAAATAGATTCAAAAGTGACAAGCTATTCTGAAGAACTTATCAATGATCAAATAAAAAATATTACAAATATACCTTGACAAAGAATTAGGTCTGGATGGATTTCCTATTAGCTTCTTACATATATATTAGGGATTTCCAAGAAAATATATTTAGGAAGTTGTAGAAGAATCAATAAAGAATAAAATAATATTGAAAGATTTGAACATCTTTATTGCCCTACTTTCTAAAAAGAAAGTTATTTCCTCTTTTGATTATTATTGAACTATTTCATTACACAACATAATATATAATAAATTATAGCAAAAGCAATGACCAGTGGATTTAAATTAGTACCCCCAAACATTATTTTGAGAGAAAAAAGTGGTTTTCCACTTTATATATCCATAATAGACCAAATCATAATTAATCATGAATCCCTTCACTCAATATTACTAGGAAGATAAGAGGAATGATTGTAAAATATACCTAAACAAATATTATGATATATTTAATTGGTGATTATTGATGAGAAATATGGAGGAGATCATATTTTGTAAGCATTAGATTGATTGGGTTTATAGCTACATTTATATCCTAAGATTCTTGGTAATTATGAATGGTAATACCTTTGGATTTTTCAAATCCTTTAAAGGACTAAGGCAAGGGGATCCTCTCTCTCTCTCTCTCTCTTCATAATAATGGTAGGTGCATTGGGAAGAGCCATCTAGGTGGCACACTATAATAGTTTATGGAAAGGAATCAATATCATCAATAATGTAAGTTTCATCACCCACTAAAAATTTGTAGGTGATACCATCCTCTTTGGAGACACAAGCTTGAATGAAGCATCACATATGAGAAGCATCTTGGAAAAATATACTTTATCTTTGGGGAAGATAATAAATAAAGATAAGTGAAAGATTTTTTTTTTCAATATAAGAATAAAATTATAGAGGTAGATTAATAGCTGCCCAGGGTATAGAGTTGGAGAGATTTACTAGAAAAATATATTTGCACCCCTTTATTCAATTGGTCTTTCAATAATTTTCTCTTAAAGGGACTAATAGATAAGTACAAAATAAAAATGGAATCATGGAAAGAGAAATGGTTTTCATTTGTAGGAAGGATTATGATGTTGACATTAGTAATTTTGGCAATTCCTATATGTACCTGATTTCATGTCTATGAGATAAAATACTAAGAAACATAATATTTATTTATTTATTCTATCCTAAATATCAAGTTCTTTATTCTATCCCAAATGATAATGAGGTGCTCTAAATTCATTTTACCAACAACCATAAAAGGATGAAGAGAATTCTAAATAATTCCTACATTCAACACCAACATCAAGATGCACAAAGGTAATCACACATTAAGGGATTTCATATCAAGTTACACATATACAAAAGAGGACACCAACATATTGAAATATACATTTGATAGGTCATATTATAATAACGATAAAATTGAAGGCAAGGAGTAGATAACTTCCACCTGCACATAACTCCAAGCTACTCTAAGATCTCACAAGTCCTCAATGGTGGTTTAGCAACAACCAACCATGTGGTACCATCAATTCTATCCCACCATGCTAGGAAATAGTCACTTGTGCACAAATACACACTCATACAAAATAAGGGGAGTGATGCCACACATAAAACAATTATGAATAACCATCATAACATACACAAGCTACAATGAGAAGCATCACTATATTGATGTGAATATATGTATTATACCTAGTAATTTATCTTAATAGGGACTTAGAAGACTTATTCACATGTTAAGCTTACTTAGGATATAAAATTCCTTCTAGAAGTGTTAGTTGGCATGTCTAGAACTTATCTTATCTACCTTTTAATGTAGCTTGATTCCTAGGTTGTTAGGTTGTTAGTTATCTCATGTCATAGGATTAAGACACATGTCATAGGATTAAGACACATGTCACAATCATGTTCAATCCTATTCCTCACCTTGTATATATAAGAAAGGTCAATGTACACTTTGTAATTTATAATTCATACCTCATCATCATTTTGATAGGTCTTAATATCAAGCAAGCTCATATTCTTGCATACCCTCTTGTGGAAGGTTTTCATTATTTTTTCAGGTGTTTTGGTTTATGTTGGAGGAAATTTGATCTCATTTTCTAGTCCAAGGTGGCTAAGAAAGTCAAGATCGGCTTTTGTTTCGCCTAAATCTGACATTTTTTTCTAGTTACAAGGGTTTGAAGATTTCAAGATCTGAAGGTAGCAAAGTTTTTAACACATTTTCAGCTCAAATCAACCTTTCCATCATCTTCAAAAGGCCCGAGAGACAAAGTTTCATATAAAATACGACCATATCTGGCCTCAGGTGTTTTTGAGGAAATTGTTTTTACCCGAGCAAGTCGTCTAGGCCCCCGAGTACAGGGTATGATTTTGTATTTTGTAAAAAAATTATTTAAAAAATAAATTTTGTGCCTTTTATATATAAGGCTAAAATTTTAATATATTTAGGCAAATATTTTTTTAAGAATATTGTCAGGGTTTTTAAATATTTTGCAAAAAAAAATTGAGACTACAAGGTTACATTTTCTGCAGCAAGTCATTAATTGCAAGCCTTTTTGTTGGCCACTTGTTTGTTGCTTCTGTCAGTTCTTAGTTGACTGGTTGGTCAACATCCTTGACTCCATTTTGCTAGAACCCTTGGTCTCATCAATGTTCATGGTGTTTATTGGAAGCCTCTGCCTATGGTCCTATTCACTACGGTTTTATTGCTAAGCAGAGGGCCTAGGCTCTTAGGGCGGCACGCGAGAGTCGCCACCCCTCCCACCACTCGAGCTCAACCCCACCGAAACCAATGGAAGGCTTAATTTTTTATTTATTTTTGCTCGAACAACCCAAGGTCACATGAGTGATTAGGTCTTAGCCGCATGGAGCGGGATTTTTGCCCCTATTTAGCCTGCCAGGTGCCTCAAACAAGCCATTTTTGCCCCTATAATCACACTAAGTATAAAGTGCCAAGATCATATATTGATAGGGGATCTTAGATTTAGTGATCTTTTCCCTTGGGTAATTAAATGGTTGATTTTTTATAGTTCTTTTCTTTTTGTTCTTGCAATGGGGAAATACAAGTTGAATTCTTAACTCCATATAACTAAAGCTCATGGAAACAATCAACATGGAATTATCTAAGGCATAAAGGAAGTACTCGATATGTGAATGAAACTATTTTTGAAACTATCGATGCTAGAGAAAAGGAGGAGAATTAGAGAAAAGGGGGAGTGGGAGATAAACCATGAGAAATTTCTTGGTCACATTTTCTCTTTAAAATAGTTAGATTTATAGCTTCATTTTGAATCATGCAAAAAATCTGAGGCATGTAGGATTATTAAAAAAATGTACAAGGTAAAATTGACAATATTAGGAGATATCAGATTGAAAATATTTTGATGAATCTTGAACCTAATAGTTTTGACCACATCCAATACTATATCTCTAAGGTTAAGCAACTGAGAAATGATTATAATTTATCGATAAAGAGGATTTATAATTAATTATAAATGTGCTATCTAAGATTGGTCTTGAGTATTGAGTATTTATTTTTGGCTTTGATACCCATGAACTTTCTATGGGAATTGGACATGTTCAATCTCCTTTTGATGCATTTTCAAATCTTCCAATTCAATGGGAAGTAAATTTAACTCAAATGGGCCTCATCAAGTCTTCTAAGTGACAAGTATTGTTGGCTAGTGAATCTAAGGTGCATAAAGAATTAAGGAATCCTAAAAAGAAACAAAATAAGGGGAAAAATCCATACAAAGATAAAGCAAAAATAGATTATGAATCCTCTCCTTTAAATGGGGAATTATCCAAGAAGGAGAAGCCCAAATATGCATATTGCAAAAAACTAGGCCATGATGAAAATCATTTTATTTAAAATAGATTGATGATTTGAAGCATCTTGTAATGAAGAACCAAACCAATTTGTCTTCAACTATGTCAAGAGGTTCATCTTCTTCTCATTCAAATTTAGAGAGATAAAAATGGGCAAACACTTGTTGTAGTTCCAAATTTTGAGTTAAAGAGAGGACTTCTTGATCAAGGAGCTTCACATTGAAACATAAAAATATGGTTACCCAAAGTTTATCAACCACAAAACCTAAGGTAAATGGACCATCATTTCTAGGATTTCATTAGGATGCAAATCAACAAGGTGCATAGGTTGAATTTCAATCTCCAAGTAAGTCAATCAAACTTGGATTTGATCCTTTTGAGTCTTAAGAATGAATTGGAAATGATTTCCCTAATTAGACTATATGACCTAATATGATAAATGCAATTTCTTGAAGATAAACAAACGGAAAATAGTAATTTGTAAGTGGATCTAGAAAGTGCAAACTGATGTGTACCTATCACCAACAACTGAGTCTGAGCTTGGGGATATTGGGTTTGATTGGGAAGAACCTACAACTGGTAAGGTCTTTGCAAGAAAAATAAAACAAGCATAGATTTCTATGTAAAAGGATACCATTTGAAAACCAACTTGACATCAAAGATACATTGGAATCATTCTTATCCATATAAAGGTCAAGAGGGATGGGAAAACATTATTTCAATATTGCCTAGAAGAAACTAAAAGGCCACACAACACATGGAAATGGGTATATAATCTATGCTAAAGAAAATAAGAAGATAGGAAGGTTGCGTAGGGAAAAAGGATAGGCATGCAACAAAAGAAAGGAGTTTTTTTATTATAGTTTGAAAAGAGGAGAGGAAGCTGTGTGAGGCCAATCTAAGGAGAGGGGGTGGTTGGAGCACTAAGGATTAGAGTGGAATGCAAATTGGTGAGAATGAAGAGGGCATCATCTGAAACCCAATAAATGTGTAGATTTAATGAAAATTAGAAGAGGCGCAGGCTGTAAGAGAGGTGAGCATCATTTTTAAAACTAATAAAATGCAACCATAGCATAAATAGATGGTCATAGAAGAGAAATGGGAGCAATAATTAAAATTTTCATTGTAAAAAAACATATCTGGCGTGAGAGTGAGAAGGGAATAGTTAAGAGATAAACAATGTAGTCATAAGGAAATAATATAAAGGAGAACCATGTAAGAAAGAAAATCATTATAGTCTTTTGCAGAGTAGTTGGAACAATCATGCAGAAGAAAAAAGATCATATAAGAGTCACATAGTGATAAGTGGCAAATTGAAATGATATTTGAACAAAGAACTTGAAAAATTGCATTTTGTATAATGTATGTAAATTGTGAAAGTGAAATAATAATAATATTGCAAGTTGCTTATGTAGTTTGGTGAAGTTTAGAATTTAAATTGAATTGACAGATGAAATTATCAATTGGGTGTTTTCTAGGTGTGAAATAAGAAATTTGACGGTCAATGAAATTAAATTATTTGTTGTGGTGGCTTTGTGATTGAGTTTGTTTGGATCAATGTGATTGAGTTTTTCTGTCTATGTCAATTGGTATCAGAGCCACAAGATCTTGAGAGTGGAGAGAATCCATTAGGACCGTGGGTAAAGAATTGGTAAAAAGTGAAGAAGCCTTGAGAGGCCATTGATTCTATGGGAATCATGTTGGTTGTCCTCCAAAAAAGATGAAGTTGGGTAGAAGGTGTGCAAATCTCTTCCACTGAGAGGAAGTGGGTAGAAGAGATCTTGAAAGTGCATCTTCCAGAATCTTGTTGGGAAGAGGATAGTAGTTAGAGTATTGTTGTAGGGGGACCTACAAAGGCAATGAGTGTTGGCTCTAATTTGTTTGTGGTTGTAGATTGAGAGTGTGCCATAATTTTTTGGAAAAATGTATTGGAGACATGGAGAAATTTTGTTGATGAAGAAGGAATATTTGAAGCCATATAAAGTGAAACAAGAACCCATTCGAAGGAGTGATTTGTTTTGAACTGTGTGCAAGTTCGGTGAAAAGTGTTGCAAAGTGACAATGGACAACGATAGTAGAGATAATTTGGTTCTGTTGGTTCAAATGGTTGAGAAGTTGAACTTGAAGAGGATGAAGCACCCTGAGCAATACCATGTCTCTCGATTGCAAGGAGGTCATCAAATTTGGGTAAGTGAACAAAGTATTGTGAATTTTCACAATGAAAAATATAAGGATGAAGTTGTATGTGATATAGTACCCATGGATGTTTGTCATATTTTTTTGGGTCAACCTTGGATTTGGGATAGGGAAGTTATACATAATGGTAGAAGTAACACATAGAATAATCAAGGACGGGAAGAAATATGCGTTGAATCCATTGCAGGATAAACAAGAGGAAGTTGTAAAAGAAATTGCATCAATATGCCCTAATGAGTGTATGAAAAAATAAAACAACATCAAAGTTGAAATAGGTGAGAAAGAAGTAGCTGAAAAATCCTTTAAAGAGTGAAGAGGAAGAAAGAAAAGATTACAACCGATATGAAGAATGAAGAAAGAGAAGAGGAGATCTTTGTGCAAAAGGATCAAGAGGAAAGAGAAGAGATTGCATTTGAGATTGCAAATGATGAGAAGTTTTTCAACCCTTTGATAGAAGGGGCATGGAAGGAAAAGAGTGTGGGAGCAACCCATACAATCCCAAAAGGAGGAAAATCAGTTGTAGTATAATTTATTTGGGACGATGAATGCAATAAAGGATGAAGAGCAAGAAGAATGTAGACATGTGTAAAGTTTCAATGAATATTTATGTAAGAAGGTTGTTGATTTAGTTGTTGTTGAGGAGCACAACTTGCTTGAGATAGAGATTGTGAAGCTGTTCAAAAATGAACACTTGAAGAGAAATGAAGGAGTAACAATCAAACTGGTGAAAGAGGTTGTTGTAACAATAGAGTATGCAGAGTTAAGTTGTAATTTTTTCTAAGATTTGTGATGAGGAATTTGATAGGGAGTCACAAATAGATGGGAAAGAGAATGTAGTTTCCGATTGGCATACAAATGTATATTTGCATGTATGGGTTGCAGAGGATGTTGTGGGCAAGACTTGGTGGAGGTGGATGGTTGGAGGTGGGTTTGATCCCACAATGGAGGAGATAAGAATAGAGAGCATTTGGCGGAGGAGGTCTAGCTTTTGTGGACATAAGTCCATGATGAAGAGGAAAAGGAGGAAGATACTATGTTGTTGGAGGGAGGTGGTGTGTGTTTTGACACGATGCTAGAAAAATCGAAATAAAGATTGATCTCGAGCACTTTTGATAGTGAAGGAGTTCGTTGCAAGTTTATGGAAATCTGAAAGAGTAGTGCAACTACTCAGCTCCACCACCATGAGCCTATGCTCACAATATTTCTACTCAACATGTCTGATGTAGGAGCATCTAGGTATAGGCGATGTAGCAATAACAAACATATCTAATTTATTGGAAGATATTAGATTTTGATCGAGAAGAACCTATGATTGGTAAGGTCTTTGAAAGAAAAAATAAAACAAGCATAGATGTCTATGTAAAAGGATACCATTTGAAAACCAACTTGACATCAAAAATACATTAAAATCATTCTTATCTAGGTCGAGAGGGATGGGCAAACATTATTTCAATATTTCCTACACATTGGTTTATTGATAGTTTAGTTTAAAAGTTTCTTATGAGTTTAAGGACACCAATGAAGTGGATATAATTAGACAAGTTTGGGCTCATGAGGAAAATAATTAAATCAAAGAAAATTACACCCCATATGGTATATATGATAAGCAGATGTGATAGGAGGAATTTGAGAGAACGCATGGGGAAAGGAAGAATACACCCACACAATAATAGAAACTAAAAGGCCATGCAACACATGGACATGGGTATATAATGAAAAAGGATAGGAAGGTTGCTTGGGGAAAAAGGATAGGTGCGCAACAAAAGAAATGAGTTTTTTTATTGCAGTTTGAAAAGAGGAGAGGAAGCTACATGAGGCTAGTATGAGGAGAGGGGGCGGGTGCAACACTGTTGATTAGAGTGGAATGTAGATTGGTGAGAATGAAGAGGTCATCATCTGAACCCCAAGAAATGTGCAGATTTAATGAAAATTAGAAGAGACGCGAGCTGTAAGAGAGGTGAGCATCATTTTTAAAACTAATAAAATGCAGCCATAGCATAAGTAGAGGGTCGTGGAAGAGAAAGGGGAGCAATAAATAAAATTTGCATTGTAAAAGAACATATCTGGCATGAGAGTGAGGAGGGAATAGTTAAGAGATAAACAATGCAGTCATGAGGAAATAATATAAAGGAGAACTATGTAAGAAAGAAGAGAATTATAAGTCTTTCAGAGAGTAGCTGGAACAACCACGCAGAGGAAAAAGATCATATAAGATTCACATAGTGATAAGTGGCAAATTAAAAGGATATTTGAACAAATAACTTGATAAATTGCATTTTGTATAATGTATGTAAATTGTGAATGTCAAATTTAATAATAATATTACAATTTACCTCTATAGTTTGGTGAAATTTAGAATTTAAATTGAATTGACAAATGAAATTGTCAATTGGGTGTTTTCTGGCTGTGAAATTAGAAATCTGATGGTCTATGAAATTAAATTGTTTGTTGTGGTGACTTTTTGATTGAGTTTGTTTGGATCGATGTGATTGAGTTTTTTCGTTCTATGTCAGAGACTCCTGATTTTCTCATGGAACTTGAACAACTCTCAAAGAAATCATACATTCCAATATTTCTCCCTTCATATTTATTCTAGGAACTAGAAGACATCATGCATAGATATTTGGCTTTGTTTCTTCCTAAGGGGAAAAATTTTGTTCAACAATTTTGGTTCATCTTCAACATCCATTGTTGAGCATCCACCATTAATTTAGGATATTACACTTTGAGTGGGGATGCATGGTCTCTCTTCTTCTCTCTTATGTGGTGGATTTTTCCCTCACATGGGGTTTATCCTTATCATAACTTAGAGAGCATCTTGTGTTTTCTCTCTTTGGAGAGGGGTTTTTTCTTGTGATTTTTTCTCATTTTCTCTATTTGTGATAGTTATTTTGTACATGGATACTTCATCAGGTATTGTTGGTAGGATCCATCCTTATTTTATTTTTCCTCCCTAAATTGCACTCAAGGGGGGTATTGGTGTGAATGGGGTATATTTTCTAACTAGTTTCCCTTTTATGTCCTTTTCATACCTAGTTACTTAAAATTTTACTTAGGGCATTTACTTTTTGTGTTTCAAGTCATAAGATTAAGACATTTAATCTTAGCTTGTCTTACATATCACCCTTGCCTATATATAAGGGTTTTTGGTTGTATTATCTATGTTTGCATTCTTCAATATACTAGTATTATTTTGTAATTTCAAACCTCTCTTATGCTTTCATTGAAGCCCCTTGATTTTGGCTAGTTGTCTTCATGGCCAAATATTACATGGTATTAGAGTATTCTATACCAACTCTTACAATTATTTCATGCATATTTAGAGGAGGAAATTTATAGTTAAGCTAAATAATTTAAGATAAGGGTAAGTGCACCAATATGTGACACAATTTCGGTGCCAAATTACAAAAAAAAACCGTAATAGGCCATATTGCGCTCGCCAAATGACTTGAATTTTGCAATGAGTGAACAAGTGTGAGTTCTCTTTCTTTTTTCAATGAATTTTGGAATGCATTTTTCTAAACTCTTTTATTTTCGCTTTCTCTTCCAGGGAAACTATATACATGAAATAAACATTTAAGTATAAGTTGAAATTTACTTTCTTATACTTTAAGCTATATTACATGTATATAGGCAGGATGTTTGCATGTGGTTTCAGATCTCTAGGAATTATAATGAAAATTATAGTTTTTGAAAGATCTTAAAATTTTTAGACTTAGTCAAAGTTCAGTAATCAACAATTCAAATTTCAGTAATCAAGAGGTCAAATTTTAGTAGTCAACAAGTTGTATCATCTTTCTCTCTCCTTCTCTCTACTCTCTACCTCTCCACTCCCTCTCTCTCTCTCTCCCCCCTCTCTCTCCCTTCCTCTCTCCCTCTCTCTCACACACCCCTCTATCTCCTCCCTACCTCTCCCTCCCTCCCTCCCTCCCCTCTCTACTTCTTTCTATCTCTTCTCTCTCTACATCTCCTTCCCTCTCTACTTATCTTTATGTCCCCTCTCTCTTTACCTACCTCTCCCTCCATCACTTTGTATCTCACTTATGTCTCCCTCCCTACCTCTTTCCCTTTCCACTCTCTATCTCTCCTCTCCCTCCCTCTACCTACATCTCTCTCTCACTTTTTATCCCTCTCTTCCCCCGCTTTCTCTCTAACTCTCTCCTCTCTATCTCATAATTCTCTCTCCCTCCCTCTCACTCTCCCCTCTCTATCTCACCACTCTCTCTATCTCTCTCTCACACACACAAACCTCTATCTCCCTCACTAACACTCCCTCCCTCCCTCCTTCCCTCTCTACTTCTCTCTATCTCTCCTCTCCCTCCTTCTCTCGACCTCACCCTCCCTCCCCTTATTTTTGTCTCTCCTCCCAATCTCTCTCACTATTGTCCCTCCCTCCCTCCCTCCCCCTCTTTCTCTCTCAATTGATATTTTTCTCTATCTCACCATTCTATCTCTCACTCACACATACACCTCTATCTCCCTACCTATCCCTCCCTCCCTCCCCTCTCTACTCTTTATCTCTCCTCTCTCTTTCCCTCTCTATGCATACCTCTCCTTCCATCACTCTCTCTCCATCCCACTCTATCTCACTTATGCCTCCTTCCCTACCTCTTTCCCTTTGTACTCTCTATCTCTCCTCTCCCTTCCTCTACCTACCTCTCTCTGTCTCTCCATCCCTCTCTTTCTCTCTCACTCTCTCCTCTCTATCTCACCATTATCTCTATCCCTACCTATCACCCCCTCCTCTCTAAATCAACATTCCCTCTCTCCCA
>VCHN02000014.1:71929056-71991310 GCA_007115665.2 Sequoiadendron giganteum | reverse complement strand
CTTAACCATGCCTCCCTCTATCTCTCTCCCACTCCCTCCCTCTCTCTCTCAAGTATCTCCCTCATAACCCCTTTCCCTCTCTCAGGTAGAGGGTAGAGGGGAGAGACAAAGGACGTGACTAAGAGAGAGACTTCAGAGAGGGAGAGGGTTGAGAGAGAGAGAGATGGAGGGAGTGGGAGAGAGATAGAGAGAGGGAGGGTTAAGGGTAGAGGGCAGAAGGTTTAAGGGTTTAGGGTTTAGGGTTAAGGGTAGAGAGGAGAGAGAGATAGAGGAAGTGAGTGAGAGAGAGACCTGAGAGAGGGAGAGGGGGTAGGAGGGAGAGTCTTGAGAGAGAGAGGGAGGGAGTGGGAGAGAGATAAAGGGTAGAGCGTAGATGGTTTAAGGGTACAAGGCTAAGAGTAGATGGGAGAGAGATAGGAGTGAGTGAGTGAGAGAGAGACTTGAGAGAGGGAGAGGGTGTAGGAGGGAGATGGTTGAGAGAGAGAGAGGTTAGAGGGTTTAAGGGTTAAGGGTTTAGGGTTAAGGGTAGAGGGGGGAGAGATAGAGGGAGTGACTGAGAAAGAGAGACTTGAGAGAGGGAGAGGGGGTAGGAAGGAGAGAATTGAGAGAGAAGTGAGATAGGTGATAGAGATGTGTGATGGAGCTGAAAAGTACAAAGATAAGGAGGAAGGTGGAGATATTGAGAGGGAAGGAGGGGGGAGAGAGAAAGATGTATAGAGGGATAGGTTAGATAGTGAGAAGTAAAGAGAAAAGGTGGGTGAAAGGAAGAGAGAGGGAGAGAGAGGGGGGAAAGAGAGGTGAGATAGAGAGAAGTAGAAAGGGAAGGAGAGAGAGGGGGAGATAGAAAAAATTAGAGAGGGAGGGAGGGAAGGAGAGATAAGTGAGATAGAGAGAACTAGAGAGGGAAGGAGATATATAATGGCAAGATATAGAGTAGAGAGGGAAGGAGAGAGAGAGGGAAGTAGAGAGTGAGAGAGAAAGAGGGGTGAAAGAGGGAGAGAGGGATAGGTAGGTATAGAGAGAGGTGATATAAAGAGTAGAGAGAGATATATAGAGATAAAAGGAGAGGGATGGGAGATAGAGAGATGTAGAGAGGGAAGGAGGGAAGGAGATAGATATTGGAGAGGGAAGGAGAGAGAGATGGACATGTAGAGACATAGTTCTTGAGCTCAAGGAAGATATTGTTAGATAAAGGGATGGAGATAGTGAGAGAGAGAGAGAGGTCTAGAGAATAAGAGATGAAAATGAGTGAGATAGAGAGAGAAAGATGAAATTTGACCTCCTGATTATTGAAATTTGACATGCTGATTATTGAAATTTGACTAAGTCTAAAATTTTTAAGATCTTCCAAAAACTAGAATTTGCATTATAACTCCTAGAGATCTGAAACCACTCTCAAACATCCTGCCTATATATACATGAAATATAACTTAAAGTATAAGAAAGTAAATGTCCATATGTAAATGTCAACTTATACTTAAATGTTTATTTCATGTATATAGTTTCCCTAATAGAGAAAGCAAAAATCAAAGAGTTTACAAAAATGCATTCCAAAAGTCATGAATAGCATTTGGCGCTCGCCAAATGAAGCAGCCCATTTGGCACATGCCAAATAAGTTGCATTGAGAAATACCAACCCTATGGGTTGGATTTTGCATAGGGCACCCGACCCAAAGGTTTGGACAACCATTTCATAAAAATGACGTGATTTTTTGAAAGGGTGCAAAATTTCTTCATATTTTTGTCCGTGCTCCCCGTCTCATTTGCACATCTTTCAATGCAAGTTTATAAAAAAACCGTGATAGTGTTAAAATCTCTCTTAGCTATCTAAATATATAATTCTTTTTTATTTTTGATTTAGTTAAGGTTTTGATCCATGGCTTCTATTGTAAATGCCTTCATTTTTGGTCAAAAACCAACATGGGCTAGGTTTAGGATAGATTTTTACTCGTTCATCGGAACGTGAAACAAATTAAATTTTTTGAAACTAGAATCCATTATACACATGATGAAAAAAATAAATCAATTTTCGATTAGTTTGCAAAAGAATTTGGGGGGGAGCACGCTCAAATTTTAGCTTTTCAGGATGTATCCACTTTGAAAATTTATAAAATATTATATATTCATTAAAAAAATTATCCAAAAGAACGAGGATAAACTACATGGTGTTAGATAATTTCTCACCATTGGGATTTTTGAAATTCTAAAAAAAGATTAATCAAAAAGGGGGGAGCCCTCAGGCGCTATGCTATTTTTTTTGACAAAAACAAGACCTGTTTTGGCCCCCCCCCTTTTTGAGACCCTTAATCTTCATTAATTTCAAAACAAAATAGTAGCTTAGAAACTAGACTCAGAGTACTTCAACTTTTTTTCTTGTCGCATCTTGAAATTGTGAGCGTAACTATCTTCATTTTCTCGTGCAAATTAGATTTTGCTGATTTCAAAAAAAAAGTTGCATCTTAAGAGCCAAAATTGTGTCACAAATTGGTGCACTTACCCATAAAGGGAAAATAAGATTTAGTCTACAAACTAAAAAAATATCTATATGTGGGTTGAAGTAGTCACTAGGTATGTGGTATCAAAATTTTGATGCCTATGTTAGAGGTTTTATAAGGAGCAATGCTAATAATTTTGCGTTCTAAAAATAGGTTGATGATCATATTTTAATCATTATTTATATGTTGATGATGTGCTTATCACTGAGAATAATATGGTATTGATTACAAAACTCAAGGCTTAGTTGTCTAGTATATGAAGGAATTAAGTGTTGCAATGTTCATACTTGGTATGGAGATTCATAGAGGTATGGCTAAGGAGAAGCTATGGTTGAACCAAATGAAGTATCTTGAAATTATTTTATGGTGGTTTGGCATGCATGCTAATAATCATATAAGTATCCCTTTATTAGTAGGCACTAAGTTAAGTTTAGAACAATGTTCCAAGTTTGCAAAGGATTTGGAAGACATGTACAATGTTTCATATGAAAGTGCGATAGGAAGCTTTATGCATGCAATAATTTATATAAGGCCAAATGTTGCCTAAATAGTGGGAGTTCTGAGTAGGTCCATCTTAAAGCCTATTAGAGAGTATTATACTCAAATGCAAATAAATTTCAAGTACTTGAAAGGAAATTTTGATTACTATTTGTCCTTTTCCCATTTTAATGGTGTTGCCAAGGTATTGAATGTACATGGGTTTATTGATTTTGATTGGTCCAAAGATCTAGATAAGAGGAGGCCAACTAGTGGCTATATGTTCATTTTATTTGGAGTAGTAAGTGTTGGAGTTGATTCCTCAACCCCACAACTCCCAAAATTCACTCACAATCAAATACTTATCATCGAAAGAGAAAAATAATCGATTGTTGTAATAGTTCGAGAGCTCTATTGATACAAAAAAAAAAATGAATAATAATACAATATACAATGATTTACCTTATATTTAAAGGATAAATAAGCTCTAATTGAAACCCCAAGTGAGGAATATGTTAGATCTTGACATGTGTTTTAATCTGACGACTCAAGATAAAAAAGTACATGACCACAGTAAGCTTAAGTATGCTAGTGTAAAAAGGGATCTACTAACTACATAATTAATTAGGAAAATATATTTTCTCTGCTAATGAGTTGGATGAGTAAGTGGTAACAAAAAAATGTATAATTATCCACCATTGAAGCATATTATATGGGTACAACATGTGCTTATAAACAGGTGGTGTGGTTACAAAGACTTTGTAATTATATTGGTTTTAAGATTCATGTAGTGTTGAACTATGATAGTTATATTAGAATTTGTTTGAATATATAAATCCTACTTACCATGCTATGATTGAACATTTGAATGTGCAACATCATTTTGTTAGGGATATGGTAGAAGCAAGAAAGTTCAAAGGGAGAAAATTGACACTTAGGTAAATACTACTCATTATTTGACAAATCATGTAAATACTACTAAGTTTATATGGCTTTTGTGCACGAGTTATCTTTTTGGATTATATTATAAACTCTCTTTTGGTATATATCAAGTGGTAGAATATTGAAACTTTGGTTATCTATTCACTTACAAATAGTTCTTGGATGAAGAGAAGATGTTAAGGTGTTTTCTTGTAGATTGGTAAACAATTACATAATACTACGCAATTTAAGTTGTGGTGAGTTTTAAATGTTGTTGTGTGGAACAAAGGCTTGTCTTAGTCTAACATTGCTATGACGATAATTATAAGGTGTTTGGTGAGGAACTCACTATCACATCTTGGTATGAGTAAGTTGTTGGAGTGTATATGATATTGTAAGAGTATGTGAGATATTGTTGGAGCACATATAATGATAGTTAAGGTCATGTAGATGTTATAAGGGATGCTTAGAGATTTTGCAAGTCATTGGAAGCAATCAACAAGTTATATCTACCACCATAAGCCATATTTGGGTTTAGATGTAGTGCATAAATACATGTATATGGTTTAGTTGAAGCCAGTCAATAACCTTTAATTAACTATGTGTAGAAGTATCCAAGAATATGTTGTGATTATCCATGTGGATACATCATGGATGGTACTATGTGTGGCATGTTGATGTCATGATATGGTCATATTTTGGTTGTATGACTATTGGTATTCCATGGGGTAGTTAGATAGTTGTAATAATTAGAATTCCACTAGGATGGTTCAACAACTATATCTATTTGTTGATATATATGTAGCAAGTTGATGATGTGATGACACGATGATGCATTTCTTGAAGGTATGGTAGTGCTATGTGGAGGTTGTACATTATAGTCTATAGATTGAGACTTTATAAAAGAGACTAATTATATTGAAACTACTTTTTGTGAATAGAATTATCACTGCTTTTTTATTGGTAGATTTTTTTCTAAATGAGTTTCCCACATGAATTTTATGTTTCAAAAAAAAAATGCAGTTTGTGTATATTATTATTTCATTAATGTTGCTAAATTGATATGGTATAACAAACATAATTGAGTTTGATCACAAAATCTTAGAGTATCCTAATATCTCAATTTATTGATCATTTATAATAGAGATTAATTTCCCAATATAATGCATATAAACTTTAGGCTTATATTAATAGATTGTTTAATGACATGATGGACTAAGTAGAGACAACTTCTTCTTGATAATTTCTATCCATATGAAATACCTTTAAAATATTTTTTACATTTTAACAACACTCCACTAATCAAATGTAGATATTTTAAAAGACATGATATTTCTACAATCCATATAAATGATTACAAATGGACAAAATAATAGATCCACTAGATGCATATATTTTTTCATAAATAAAATAAAATGATAACGGCTAACTTGGATCCAATCACGAAGAGAAGGTGACGACGGAGCGACGAAAAATTCAAATACAGGTGAAGGAGGGTTTGAGGGACTGGATATAGGCTGACGGAGATGAATATTAGTTTAATGGAGAGGGTTTCAAGGTGTGAAATAGCGAATGAGTTGACCTGGATTTTATTTATTTATATGGACGGAAGCCAGATATCTCTTTCCAGCACAAGTTCAAAGAGCCCATTTTAATTATTAAAAAAATGTTTAGCTATTCAAGCTGATATCGATTTCAGTCTGCAAAGAAAAGAAAACGAAAATGGGGATGAAAGGTGACACGATCAAGTCTAAATCGCTTCAAATCAGGCAGGTCGTCATGCAGGCCATCAGCCTTGGTATGCATGTCTTCCTTTCGTTACTGCTTTTTAAATAATTTAAATTTACTGTAGAGACAACCAAATTCTGTCGAGTTTTTCCTAGAGATTTGATAAACCCTAGGATGACCGTACTTGCAGCAAAAGCTCTAATTATCTGTCTCAAAATTTTGAAATTGGGTAAAGTACTACATCGAATTATCTGTTTTTGACGTATTGTAATGGATGAGGCCGGATTCAAATCATGACCAACTTTGAGGGAAGATATTCTCCTGGGTTAAGGTGTAAGGTTACTCCCAACAAGAATTTATCAAATCAATATAACACAAAGCATCTAATTCAAGATTAAATGATATTGAACGATTGAACAATGTTTTAGAGGATTTGGTGTTTACCTAAAAGGATCTATTGAATGTTGTATGAGAATTGTGCCCGTGACCGCCACTTTTTGAAAATTTTACATGCGGTCCCATGGAGGGAGCTACTGGATCTGCTATTTTACATGGACTGGTTACCCGGCCAAACGATTCAAAGAGCCTATAGGGACAAAAGAATCTTACTATAAAAAATTAAAACGTAACACACATCATCTATAACATCCCAAGTATGACGTTCAAATCAAGAAGGAATCTATCTAAGGTCAAAAGTAACTCCCAATTGGCTAAAAGCAGCCAGATGGGGTGTCCTCATCAACATGCACCGCCATGCAAGGTCAAATGCATAAACATGCACACATATGCAAACAGAGCGCTCAAATCCCTAGATGGACTAGTCAAGATGCCTTCAACAAGTATCTCTTCATGTATCATAGATGCTTTTACAAGTAATAATGACAGTCATAGGTAGGCCTGCTCATGAAGAGGTGTCATAGACTTGTTGTCAACTTGCAAACGTGTGTCCTGAGGAGTCTCCAAGGTTGCCACCTAGTGCGACACCCAAAATAAGAGGGAAACAATTTTGAGTTTGGAATTTTGAATTTCAAAAATTACTTCCATACCAAGGAACCCTATGTTTGCACATTTAAAACAAAATCGGACATATATGTTTTTTGGGTAATGCTGATTTCTTGAACCCCATGATGCTTCTATGACAACATGGAATAAGATTAACACATATTATAATCCTATGGTTTGAACGTTTAAGATTATATTAGATAACAGTAGAAATGAAAGTGCACACAAATAAGAGAATGGAAATCTAGAGGGTCAAAAAATATTTTAAAATCAAGAATGGCTTAATTACTGAATGTGATCCGAAACATCGATGTGGAAAAAACTTACCCAGCTATTTCCAGAAGTATACTAACTTATTTACATGGACTATGGTAAAATCATGTCTACCATCATTTAAAATTAAGGTTTACATAGTATGATTACAGGGTTCTGCTGCTTGGACCATATGGAGGATGAGTTAACATAAACAGGGTGCTGGTAAGTTAACATAATTGCTTCCGATTATTGCCTGTAAAGATCTAAGCATAATCGAGCTGAAAAAGGCTACTATAAACAAGTAAGGTACAGCCAAAGTGCTCTCATTCAACATCCTGTTCGACTCAAATTTTAATCAAAACTGGAAAAACCGTATAGAGCAAAATGTAGAACCTAACAACCAAACAATAGGTAGAACAAGAGCTAAGAAAAGGAAATCCATTTTCCTTCACTGTTTGTGATCTAGCAATTAAAACAGAGCTGTAAACTTACAAACCATAGCCACTGCATATTGCAGATAAAGAACTGAAACTGATCTGTGAAAAATGATGCTTGTTTGTGTGCTGTTCCCACCAAATAATCTTGGGTAATTGTACAAGGGATTCAGCAGGTCCTTTATAGTTTCTAGCCAGTAGTAAGGTTTCCTGGAAAAATATTGCAGAGGCTAAACTCTAATAATTTATTTAAAGTTTTGACACACGATATAATGGCTTCCATGTGTATTTTTTATTGATGCAATTTTTTTGTTCTTCTTTCCATCTATAGCAGATCACTGTGTTATATGATTTTTATCCAGCTACAGATAAAGTTAATGTTTGTACATTTGCAGAAAAGAAAATCATATATTAAAGCAATGCCAAAGTGTTTACTGATGTTACCTCAAACCCAAAGCAAATCCACCTAAGTTTCTTTTTCTATTGTTTTAGCTTATAGTACTAACACCCTTAGTAATATTTTTCTTGTTTCTGAAATTGCAGTGATTACAATATTGAAAACTTGTGATTGTGCAAAAATACTTGGAGTTTTGCAAGCTCTCTTATGTGATATCAATTTTTGCTACTTTTCAGGAATGATTGTTGCGTTGGCTCTGATAATATGGAAGGGATTTATGTGCCTTACCGGAAGCGAATCACCAGCTGTAGTTGTGCTTTCTGAAAGCATGGAACCTGGTTTTCAAAGAGTATGTATTGAATCTAAAAAGTTTCAAATGAACATGTCAATTTTGCACTGGGCAATTGTATCTGCATGCTGCTTTACTTTTCTTAACTGTTAATTATACAAGAAGAGGGTGCCTCTCTGATCAAGGACCAACGTGGTGATGCTTTTGACATTTCATCATACAAAGTTGTCCAAATTAGGACTAACCAGGCACATTATAGACATGCCCGTCTCTGGAAAATTGCATTTTTTAATGGCTCAATGAAAGGTAATCTGCCTGTGGTTCAATTTGTTTGCTTGGATTTGTCTATGCACTCCAAAGAAAATAAGAGAGACATACGGCATGCTGTTTGCTTTATTTTTATTGCGTATGCTTTTGTGCCAGTCATTCTTAAATTTCAAGTTACATGAATGTATTCCATACATTCAAGTTCAAATTGAAAATTACCCCTTTTCTATGTAGCTAAAGTACCTACATTTTATGTTTGTGTAATCTTCTATGGTTTTCCTTGCTGTTCAACCTATAGTTATCCTTTTCCAAGGTCTGTCCTTTATTAGGTAATTTGTGTGCTTTCAAGTTGAATCCTCTGTGAACGTGATCAAAGGTGTACGTTGTATAACATGCTCATCCGAGTCACTTGTTTCAGGGTCCTTTCCAACTGCACTTGAGTATGATTCACTACCCTATCATTAGCATAATTAATTGGGAATACCCCATATACTAGAGATGCTTGGTGTCTCTTTTAAATAAAAAATCTAATCCTTACTTAAGTGCCCATGGTGCTGCCACACTATTGGTTGTTTCGTGCAATCTCCAAGCAAAATAGAACTTAATCTACCTTTAGAGTCTTAAGTGAGCTTATCAGCTCCAGCTCTTCTCAGTCTGACTTTTTCCATGCTCAGATGCCTAGCTCCTTAGCATATATTTGAACTTAGAATGTGATTTGTTTATTAAAACTTTTCAACAACAAAACAAGGTAAATTTATTGTCTCCCATCTTGATATGAATCAGTATCTATAGCGTAAATTCTCTCCGGGAGAGGTTCTAGAGGAAGTGCTTTGATTCTTCCCAGGGTCTCCCAGTGTGACCTCTTCAATCTTGCATACTCCCTGACTAGCATTGTCAGATCTTTCACAGTGAGTCATGATGGCTTAGACGACTCCTCCATTTCAGACACAGACTGTGATATTCAATGAGATTTCTTTCCAGTCTTCACTGGCTCATGGTTTTGAGGCTCTTGTTTGCCTTACATTGCTATTTGTTAGCAGCACAGTGCTCTATACTGTCTTGTGTACTTTTATTATTTTGCTTCTAGTGTTCTGTCTTACTAGAACTTTCTAGTGTTAACTGCTTTATTTTCTAGCCCCATTGGTCTACTTTTGGTCATCTGCAGACATTACTACAATTTCTTTCTTTCTATTTGGATTTCTCGGTAAATTAGTAAAGTCATTGGAGACAAATAATATCTGTTTCAATTAGTAGATTTTTAATTCCTGCTTTGAATGAAGCTAATTCTTAACAGTTTCTTCTATTGAGTCAATGGTAGTATATCTTCTCACTAAAGATCCATTTTGGTAAGTGGAAAGGCCATTGCTTTGGATGCACAATGATAATGAGTTCATCTACAATTTCCTTTTACAATTAGCAGGTTTTGCAATACATGCAATATTAATATTTTTGCTGTTATTGCAGGGTGACATATTGTTCCTGCATATGAGTGAAGCACCCATTCGAGCAGGAGAGATTGTTGTCTTCCATGTTGATGTATGTATTTTTATTCCATTATTTTTTATTTTGGGAAAAAAACAAATAAAAAATAATAACTGTCAAAAGCCAAAGATCATGCAATTGTACAGATCAAGCCTTTCAGCTGAGAGAGTAGGAATTCAAGTAGAGTATAATAGATTGCTAGCATTACTTCAGAATAAATCTAGCCAAAGAAAGAAAACAAAATGTACAAGATTAAGCAACAAGAACATCAAGTATAATGCAATACACTTGTAGAACCACGCTCCTAACTTGCATCATCCTAGCCTGAAACACATTAAATTGAAATCACCTTGATTCTTGATAAGAGCCATTTCTTGTATGCTGTGAATCTGGCCTTTGCTTCTATCAAATTGTTATGAATCCTCCATTTGGTTGTGTCTTACAGATTTTGTCCTTTTGAATGTTTCCACCAAAGACACCACACACAAGTTGTGGAAAAGGATAGGTGATATATATCAAACTGAAATTTAACAAGTTATATCTCAAAAGACGATTATATTTTTTAAAAATGAAAGAAGGTGAATCTATAGTGGATCGTTTAAATGCTTTTAATCTGATTATAAGTCAACTTACATCCGTAGATGTTAAAATTGAAGATGGAGATAAATGTATCTTGTTTCTTTGTTCTTTGCCCGAATCTTGGGAAAATTTAATTATTGCCATAGGTAGTGGTAGTGCAGAACCAAAGATGGACTCCATGATCTCCACACTTCTTTCAGAGGAGATGAGGAGAAAGTCCATGAATGATGAGAAATTCCATGAATGTGGTAATGCACATACAAGTAAGGTTTCAACTTTGCCAACTCCTTAAAATGAAGTTCTGGATCCTTCTTATCAAACCTCTCTATGAGTCTCTCAGTAAACTCTGCATAAGATGTAATCTGAGCATGCCCCATTGTGATCATCCCATGATGCCACCACTCATGTGCAACTCCATCAAGGTATATAGCAACATATTTTATGGATTCTTCTTTAGGCATGGGGTTTAGATTGAAGTATGTGTCCACCTTTTGAATCCATGCTCTCGTTGAAGTCTTACCGGACCCATCAAAATATGGAAGGCTAGGTTTCCCAACTTTCTTTTGCAATTTATTATGATTCTCACTATGGCCCCTGTTGGGCATGTGCCTCATCATGACATCCATATAATCTCGAAGAGATATCTCATGCTGAAATCTTGGACCTGCATCAATCCAATCTTGTCTGAGTTGATCTTGCATTTCAATTAGTGTGAGCTCATGCTTTGGTTGTGGTTCAACTCAAGGTGGAAAAACCCCCATGAGAGGTCTAGCCATGGCTGCCCTATGGTGTTGATTTGCTGCTCCACGTTGACCTAAATCATCTCCTTGTCCACTATTGCCTCCATTGTTGCCTCCCAAGCGAGCCAACCCCTCAACCACCTTTGCAAGACGCTGATTGGTTTCCTGGGCACGTTGTGCTGCTATCTCTTGTCCCCTAACTATAGCATCCAAAAGAAGCATCGCACAATCTGGTTCTACATGGTCCCTATCCACCCTTTCATCCCTATCACCCATATTTTCTGAGTTTGCTGATTCTGTTGAGTGGGTTTCAGAGTGTTGCTCTTCCATCTCTGAAGGCTAATGCTCACACAAATCCTCCTCTCGTTTCCTTAGTCTTTCTAGATATCTTCTTTCTTTATCACTAATGCTCATAGAGGTTCATTACCCATTGGCTGATAAGATTAATTTGAGCTCTGATACCACTGTAATAATACCCCTTAATTTTTTTTTGATGTTTACCAATTGAAAGTGAGCAATATCTCATAAACAATTAGCAAACATATAGTGCAGATTGAAAGAGCATAAGCATTGAAAGATTTCATTATCACCATTAATTGATACAACGCAAGAATGAAAGGCATCCATCATTACCAACACTGCTGTCATAGTTTTTTGGCTTCAAATCACACTAGGATTAATAACATTACATTCCACGGTACCCAACAATCATTAAAACTAAATTACCTCAGAGGATGTTGCCTTAATGTAACATACACCCCTGATTTTTTTTGAAAAATTCTGTTTGCTGTTTGTTTGTTGCTGTTGTGTTTTGTGTATGCTTCCCATGTGTTTTCAAGATATCGAACAACATGTGGTGGATTGCAAATATAGAGAGAAACTAGAAAATAACAATGCCATTCATAATAGATAACATCACAAAGTAAGGACAATTGTTTTCAGATTGAAATCAGATTAATTACAATGTTTTATTAGACTTGATAATGGAGTGTCAGACCTAGTACAAAGCTTACATTTGTAGCATATCAACAACTTGGTTCTCCAAACTCCTTGTTAATGATGATAGCTTCGGTCAGATGTGATCAAAGATCATCACTTATAAATCAAATAAATTTAAGGAACATTTAAATCGAAGTTATGAGCATACATATAAAATTCGATAAAACACGTGATATTATATTCTGCATTTATGTGAAATCGGAATTCTCTTATGTCATCCGCCATCATGTAGAAGGGTGTATACGTGTGAGTGTATACATAACAAGTGGTAATCAGAGTTGTTAAACAAACCGCACCCTAAAGGACGCGTCCCATGAGTGGACGTGCCTCCACTCGTGGAGACACGTCCTCTCATGAGGCGCGCCTCTTAGGGGCAGACTTCTCCCTTACTTATGGTGGTTCCTCATTCAATATGCAAAACATAGAAATCGGACAATGTTCTGCAATCAGCACATTCAATAAAAATTAAAATCTGGAAATTGAAGATCTGGAAATCGAAAATCTGAATATAGAAGTTAAATATTATTTGACTTAGAAAGTTTCTTATATAGTTTCTTATATAGTTTCTTGACTTTAGTTCAATCTTAGTATTGTCTTAGAACCCCTTTAGTGAAGAGATTTGATTACATTTACATGGTATCAGAGCCACGTTGTGCGAATCCAAATCAAATCTAAAATCAGATTGCTCAAAGAAATTCGTATTTTCTAAAATCGAATTCACATCACATTCTTCATAATGTCTATTGTGATTAGATTTGAAAATCATCTTGCAAGAGCAGATAAACTAGTCTCACTTATGAGAGAAACTATTAGGGAACCAGAGGATGAACCTAAGAAAATTAAAAACCTTGTGTTCTACATAGCCCTTTCTAATCAAGTATCTGACAACACTCAAAATTGGGTAATTGATAGTGGTTCATCCAGACACATCACAGGGTTCAGAGAACACCTAGACTCCATGACTGAAAAGTTTGATGAAGAAGTAACTATCGGGGATGATTCTGCATACCCTGTAAAAGGGGTTGGAACATGCTCCATCAAATTGAAATCTGGGATTTCTCTACAACTCACTGGAGTCCTATTTGTACCTGGAATTAAGAGAAATCTTATATCCATCTCTACCCTTGAAGACAATGGCTACAAAGTTACATTTATGGATGGCAAAGTTCTAGTATGGCCTAAAAACTCAACTATCGAGAAAGCACATACCATAGGCATAAGACAAGGGTACCTTTACAAACTTTGCACTGAGGTTAAACAAGCCTTTACCCTAGACACTATTGATTCAAATGAAATCTGGCATAGAAGACTAGGTCACCTTCATTTCCGTGCCCTACCTTCTATGGAAAAACTTGTTACAGGCTTACCCAAGCTAAAACTATCTCATGAGGGAACTTGTAAAGGTTGTGCCCTAGGAAAGAATACTAAAAGATCCTTCCAGAATAGCCTAAGTAAAACCCTTAATGTATTAGAACTGGTTCACTCTGATCTTTGTGGACCCATGTCTGTACCTTCTAAAGCAGGATTTCTATACTATGTTATATTTGTAGATGACTTCTCTAGGAAAACCTGGATCTATTTCCTTAAATGCAAAAAGTCAATAGAAATCCTCAAAAGGTTAGAAGAATTTAAAGCCCTCATTGAAAACTTCTCCGAAAAGAAAATAAAAACTTTAAGGACAGACAATGGAAAAGAATATACCTCTAAGATCTTTAAAGAATTCTGCATGAGTGCCGAAATTAAGAGGGAATTCACTGTCGCCTACAACCCTCAACAGAATGGGGTTGCTGAGAGGAAAAATAGAACCATTGTAGAAGCTGCTAAAACAATGTTGCTAGACCAAAACATTGAAACATCTTTCTGGGCAGAAGCCTCTAGGACTGCTGTCTATATCCAAAATAGATGTCCTCATTCTCATCTTGATAACAAAACTCCTGAAGAAGCCTTTACCGGCATAAAACCTGACATTAGCCATCTTAGGATTTTTGGCTGCCCTATCTATATTCATATACCCAAAGAGAAGAGATCCAAACTAGAACCTTCTAGAAAGAAGGGAGTATTTGTGGGTTATAGTGAAACCTCCAAAGCTTACAGAATATTCATACCTGGACATAAACAAATTGAGTTGAGTAGAGATGTCATCTTCGAAGAAGACATTGCATTCAAGAGGGCAAGAAGTACTAGTGAGACAGAAACCTATTTCCCTAGAATACCTGAAATGAAACCTGCTCCTGAGATTCAGAGGGAGCATCCTGAGGAAATGCCACTTGAACCTCCTACCACTTCAAATGAGGACACAAACGACATCGGCAGAAAGAGACCACTTTGGGCAAGGAAGATGATCAAAGAAGCAGAGGATCATGCAGCACCTAAAGGAACGTTCAGGGAGAGTAAAAGACCCAAACATTTCTCTAGCTATGTTGCCTTAATGAACAACATCATAAACTCTGAACCTGCCAATGTTACAGAAGTCTTCAGACATCAAACTTGGAAGGATGCAATGACAGAGGAGTACCAATCCATACTAAAGAATGATGTATGGGACATAGGGCCTAGACCAAAAGAGAAATCTGTTGTTTCTTCTAAATGGCTCTTCAAAATCAAGCATGCTGCTGATGGCAGTATAGAAAAACATAAAGCACGTTTCGTGGCTAGGGGTTTTTTTCAAAAGGAAGGCATTGATTACAAAGAAACATTTGCACCTGTTGCCCGTTATACATCAGTGAGAGTAGTATTAGCCATTGCAGCAACTAAAGGATGGAAGATCCATCAAATGGATGTGAAAATTGCTTTCCTGAATGGAACCATTGAAGAGGAAGTCTATCTGGAACAGCCTGAAGGTTTTGTGATACATAAATCTAACTCACATGTGTGCAGGCTCAAGAAAGCTCTCTATGGACTTAAACAGGCTCCTAGGGTCTGGTATGAAAGAATTGACAGCTATCTCTTGGGATTAGGATTTTCCAAGACTGATGCTGACTCCAATCTCTACTTCAAGGTAATCAAAGGTGATATGCTTATAATTATTTTATATGTTGACGACATACTAATAACAGGAGAAGATCACCTCATTGCTCAAGGGAAACAAGATCTAATCTCTGAATTTGACATGAAAGACTTGGGTATTCTTCACTACTTCCTCGGTTTGGAAGTATGGCAAAAATCAGAAGGTATTATACTAAATCAAGGAAAGTATACTATTGACATTCTGAAGAGATTTGGAATGTTGGACTATAGACCGATGTCTACACCCATGGAAACCAACCTTCACAAATTGAAAGAAGCAGTAGCAGAATCCAAATGTGCAGATCCGACCCTTTACAGACAGATGATTGGATCCTTGATGTATCTGGTAAACACCAGACCTGATATTTGCTATGCTGTAAATGCTCTTAGCTAGTTCATGTGTGAACCCAAGGAAATTCACTTGATGGCTGTAAAACATATTTTTAGATATCTTCAAGGCACTATTGGATATGGTCTTCTTTACAAGAATGATCCACTAGATCTACATGGGTACTCTGATTCACATTGGGCTGGAAGTGTAACTGATCGAAAAAGCACATCAAGATGCTGCTTCAGTTTTGGGATCGGCTATGATCTCCTGGATTTGCAGAAAACAATCGTCAGTTGCACAGAGCTCAACGGAAGCTGAATATATTGCAGCCTCAATGGGAGCAAGAGAAGCAGTGTGGCTTCGTAAATTGCTTGTGGGACTCTTTGGTGAGCCCTTGAATCCTACGATTATTCATTGTGATAATCAGAGTTGTATAAAACTCTCTGTGAATCCTGTCTTTCATGACAGATCTAAACACATTGAGATCCCCTATCATTATGTGAGAGATATGGTGGAAAGGAAAGTGATTCAGTTGGAGTATATTAGTACAAATGATCAAACTGCAGACATTCTCACCAAGCCTCTCTCCCAGATCAAGGTAGAGCACTTCAGGAAGAAACTTGGTATGGTTGAAATGTAATTTGTTATTTATGTTTGAAATACAAATTGTACTAATATATAAAGATGTTTAATGTGTAAACTCATTTGTCATGTGTGTGACTCCATGACCTTATGGGCCTACTCCCCCTGTGTACATTATCGAAAGGTGACGATCTTTCAATAATGTACACTTGTATTTGACATTGTAAAGTGACGACTTTACAATGATGAACTATCATGATAGATATCATGTGACTTGATATCTGTGGACATGTCATGATAGTATCTCTTGGACACCTTGATGGATATCGTGAGACTTGATATCTGAAGGTCATTGTGATCCGTAAGAGATAATCATGGTGGATGATTATATCCGTGGATATGCCATGAATTATGGTAGACATCATGTGACTTGATGTCAGTGCACATACCATAATGAAGATATGTTATGGAGAATGTCATGTGACTTGACACTTTCTGAAGCATATCATATCTTCTGATATCACGAGATAGGTGATATCACTTTGGAAGTTATCCTTCCTAGTTAAAGAGGGAGTGTTGAAATAATGAAGATGTGTTATGAAGAATGTCATGTGACTTGACAACTTTGAGAAAACATATCATATCACGTGTGAAGGTGATATCTTGACTTATTTGATTTGAAATATCTTCCCTAGCTAAGAGGGAGTGTTAATGATGATAGCTTCGGTCAAATGTGATAAAAAATCATCTCTTATAAATCAAATAAATTTAAGGAACATTTAAATCGAAGTTATGAGCATACATATAAAATTCGATAAAACACGTGATATTATATTCTGCATTTATGTGAAATCGGAATTCTCTTATGTCATCCGCCATCATGTAGAAGGGTGTATATGTGTGAGTGTATACATAACAAATGGTAATCAGAGTTGTTAAACAAACCGCACCCTAAAGGACGCGTCCCATGAGTGGACGTGCCTCCACTCGTGGAGACACGTCCTCTCATGAGGCGCGCCTCTTAGGGGCAGACTTCTCCCTTACTTATGGTGGTTCCTCATTCGATATGCAAAACATAGAAATCGGACAATGTTCTGCAATCAGCACATTCAATAAAAATTAAAATCTAGAAATTGAAGATCTGGAAATCGAAAATCTGAATATAGAAGTTAAATATTATTTGACTCAAAAAGTTTCTTATACAGTTTCTTGACTTTAGTTCAATCTTAGTATTGTCTTAGGACCCCTTTAGTGAAGAGATTTGATTACATTTACATTCCTCATAGAAGATATGCCACTAATCTCCTTGATTTTCAACGCCCCCAAACAACAACTTAAGTGCTGATAGCAGACTGAAAGAGAGGTTTATACATCAGCAAGCCTCTGTCAATGATGCTCAAGAAGGACGGCCTCCTAGAGAGGGCGACTTGCTTTTAAAAATCAGGTCTCCACAAAAACCTACAAACAATGCTTAGGAAGATGGCGCCCAATGCTTGAGAAATCCAACGCCCAAGTACCCAGAATGATATACCAATCACCAAAAGAGCTACAAGTAGATTTGACCTCCAACCACTGTTAAAATCAAAGTTTGTAGAACTTATGATAAAGTATATCAGACCTCAAAAATCACTCCAAAACGCCTACCAATCACCTCCAAATGATTCCAACTCTAAACCACACTCACACCAACAAACCCAAATCAAATGACCACAAAAATCTTTATCTTTGATCACCCAATGTTCAAATAATCGATGTTGTCCATTAAACAGAGGAGACAAAGGCTCTTTAAATAGAATTACAAAGACGATGTTTCTAAATGAAACAATCATTAACAAAAGACAAAAATAGAAACTATCCTAGACTTAGCTAAAACTAAGATGACCATTAAAGAAACTAAATTCTTCTAATACCTTTCCTTAATGGTCATCGTTCTAACAACCCAGAAAAATAACAGAGAAGGCTGCCCCCTTCTTCTTAGAACGCTTTTGCAACAAAAGACAAGAGCTTGCCATTGACTCTGTCACTTGAGATGAGTTTGACACCAACCCTCCCAGAAACTGCAGAACTTCTGGAAATGACCAAAACTGAACTCAAAACATCCAACCTAATGTTGGGTAACAAAATTGTCCCTCATTGTAACCAGAGACACATCGAGAACAATTGCCACGATTTTGAGGAAAAATTGATAAGCCCTCCAAAATTTTGTAGATGAGCACGACGCTCCAAAACAAACTGCAACAAACCACGATTTTTGAGGAAAAAATCGCAAAACCCTAAAATTGAAGTTTACAAATCATCTTTTTTTTTAGAAAAGACTATAAAAACCTACGAAGAAATCCCATACAATTCTGTAAATTATTGAAGACCAAAAAAATTTTTGAGGACAAAATCGAAAAAACCAAACAAGTAGCTAACATAAAATCCGAAACACGGATCAACATACATAACATCGTTTTTAAGGAAAAACGGTGAAACCTTTCCAGAAACTAGAGAGCCCTCCCAAACTGTGAAAACCCTAACTAGGGGATATAGGAGCAAACACTTAATTTTTGAGGAAAAAATTATAAACCCTCCCATGATTTTTTCAGGCAAAAAATAAAAAAACCAAAACCCAAGTAGAATTTTTTTATAGGGACAAAAATTGTAAAATCCCATCAATGATTTTTAGGAAAAAAAAATTAAAAACCCACCAATGATTTTTTTTAGGAAAAAAATATTAAAAACCCATCAATAATTTTTTTCAGGAAAAAAATATTAAAAATCCACAGGAACATCGATGCCCAAAAATAGAATCACGGATTTTTGTAGAGATGCTAGAGATACAAAATCTTTCTTTAGAAAACACGCCCAAAGGAGGCAGAACAATTCGCGACCAGGAAGTAGAACAAATCATGACCAGGAAGAAGAGAATACGCGTGTAGAATGAAGAAATCACGAACTCAGATTTGTAGAAAGGAAGTCGTGTGGCAGAAGGAAGTCTACACAAATCGCGTCCAGAAGAAGACGCAGGCAGAGAGAAAGATGCCCCTAGAAAAGGACGAAAACAAATGCAAACAATCAGGTGCAGGAGAAAAGAAACCCCTGCGCCAAAAACCACCAAAAAACCGTCACAAGTGAAGACACAATTTTAGACAAGAAGGGGTCCGCGATTTTTCAGAAACCCACGAGGATTTTTCTTTCAAAAAAAAAAAGCAGATAAAGAATGGCACCCAAAAACCTTGAGCCCGCCCAAGAGGGAGTTAGACCCAACGAAGCTACCGCTCTAATACCAAGAAGGGGTCCACGATTTTTCAGAAACCCACGAGGATTTTTCTTTCAAAAAAAAAAGTAGATAAAGAATGGCACCCAAAAACCCTGAGCCTGCCCAAGAGGGAGTTAGACCCAAACCGGCTCCCGCTCTAATACCATGTTCAAGTAATTGATGTTGTCTATTAAATAGAGGAGACAAAGGCTCATTAAATAGAATTACAAAGACGATGTTTCTAAATGAAACAATTGTTAACAAAAGACAAAAATAAAAACTATCCTAGACTTAATTAAAACTAAGATGACCATTAAAGAAACTAAATTATTCTACTACCCAAAACTCAGAAAATCAAACCTCTGTTGAAGCACAATGTGACCCTTGGATGGAACCACTCAAATTCAGCTAGGGTGGATCTTTCACCACCGAAACCAAGTCAATATGGTGAGGGTTTTCGTCCTCAAAATGTAGTCAAAGTACTCTGGAGTCATTCAAAGATGAGCAAAGGTGAGTCAAAATGAAACTCTATAGAGAGTAAGAGGGAAATTAGGGCAACTTTAGGTTTAAACACTTTTCCCTCCAATTCCAACACTGTCATGAACCTTTTAAAAATTTAATAATTAAAAACACCTTATATCTCCCTTGGGCATCCAAATGCTCACGAAGAAACTATTTCTCTTTTGTTTCCTTCTAAAACAATGTTAAGTTATAACATTAGGCTCCAAGGTGCTTTTTATGATGACCACCAACCCCTTCACTTAAGTTATAAAGTTATTTTTATTAAATAACTTAAGTGACTGATAAAAGGAAAATATTAAATAATCCAACCTTAGACTCTCCAACACCACTTTAGGAATAATACTGCTAAAGCAATATAGGCCTGGACCAGTTACCCAAAATGGTCTTACTATAAATACTAAATAGCAACTGCTAAAAATAGTAGGTACTCTCAAAATATCAAACTAGCACAAAAACTAAATTACATTGAGATGCCCTATGACTTACTATAAATAGTAAGCATTGTAAATTGGCCATTGCTATAAATAGAAAGTCTTGTCGAAAACCAACACTGAGCTCAATGTTGGCACCGAGTCCTCTAACCAACTCCATCTAGCCTACGAGAACTTTGGAATAGGCTAATTGACAACTCCACTGCTCAAATGCGAGAAGGGGACATTACATTCATTTCTCCCAAAGATTGCTTGCCGTCAAACAATCACAACTCAGGATGCTGTAAAATCTGCTCACTCTCCCAAGTAGCATCCTCCACCAACAAATTCTTCCACTTAACCAAGTACTCCTTAATCACCCTTCTCTGCAGAGTACGCTCCCTGACCTCTAGTATAGCCTCTAGAATCAAAATCAATTTGCCTTCCTCATCCAAAGGAGGCAACTCTGTAGAAGGAACCACATTCTGATCAAGTGCCTTCTTAAGGCGAGCTACATAGAAGACATTATGCACCTTGCTACTCTTCGGTAGCTCCAACTCATCGACCAACTCTTCAATCCTCCTGGTGACTCTGAAGGGACCATAAAAATGAGGCTTAAGCTTTTCTGACCCACTCTTCTTGAGAGTGGACTGCCTGTAAGGCTGCAACCTCAAATATACCATGTTCCCAACCTCAAAAACTCACTCAATACAATGCTGATCAGCATACAACTTCTGCTGATTTTGAGCATGCTATATGTTCTCTCAGAGACCTCATGATGTCTTGACTCTCCTGAAGAAGATCTTGGCTTTTGGTACCTTGCAATTTCCAAAAAGTAAATCAACGAAGTTGGGAGCTTCGTTGCCATATAATACCATGAATGAAGACATCCAAATAGACATATGGAAGGTAGAGTTGTAGCAAAACTCTCCTAAGTGTAACTACTTAACCCACGCTTTCTGCTGCCTTGAAACATAGTTGTGCAGGTAACCTTCCACCCATTTGTTCACCACCTCAGTTTGCCCATCAGTCTGAGGGTGGTAACTAGTGCTAGGGGTCAGCTCTATACCACATACATAATCTGAATAATTCTTGCCAAAACAAACTCATGAACTTGCTGTACTTGTCACTGATGATGGTCTTAGGTGCTCCATGAAGTCTAAACACCTCCCTAAAAAATAAATCTGTCACTTGTACTGCTGTAAATCCTGTTGATATGGTGAAAAAGTGAGCAAACTTAGTCAATCTATCCACAACCACATATATACTGAAGAGCACATAGGAAATACTGAGAGGGGAGGCGGGTGAATAAGTATTTCAAACTTTAACACATGAAACTTAAGTAACATAAATCAAAACAATACGAGCAAACATTAAGCAAGATGAAACATTGTTTTTCATGTGGAAACCCTTTCGGGTAAAAAACCATGATAGATCAAAAGCTTATATTAACAAAATGGCACCAACCCAGTTTACATAAGTGAGCACCAACTCACTGAGAGCACCAACTCCCCGAAGCACCAACTTATTGCAAGAGCACCAACTCCAAAGATGCTGAAGCACCAACTTCAGACTTAAGAATTCTTGAGACTGAACACAAAACTTCTTCCACTTGCAATTAATCACAAATTCAATATGAAGATTCACTTATTTTCAGTGTTCCACGGGGACGCGTCTCCCCAAAAATCCTCACGTTTCCTAGAGGGGGACACCTCGGAGACTTGGGGACTTGGGGGGGGCGTCCCCCCACCAGCCCACCACCAGCGCCACCATCCCACCACCAATGTCGCTGTCTCCAAGATACCGCTAGGACTTTGAGGATGGTGGGGTGTCCTCAAGATGTCTAGGGGACTCCTAGTTGTCTCCAAGATGTATAATTCTTATACTTATACATCTTTTTATAACTATTTTTTCAAGTACTATATGTATTTCAGCACCCTACCACCCCCCCGCCGCTGTCCCCCCGTTGTCCCCTTGCCACCCCCAAAATTAGACCCCCCGTCCCCGCGCTCCCGAAATGTGCACCCTAGTGTCCCCTCATCCCCGTCCTCGAAACCCTGTGGAACACTGCTTATTTTAGAAATTCACATCAGTTTGGTGAATCTAGCTAGCAACCAATAAGATTAAACAACTTCCCTACAACCCATGTCAAAAGAAAGATAAGGAAGACACTCTTTGTGGATTCATTCATCAAGTTGGTAATAATCAAAGGCACTTCTGAAACTGTCCAACAAAACAAACTGAAACTACACCTTACGTTGTTGGGATTTACTTCACTCCCAAAACACAATCTACTCAAAAACTCACCTCATACTCAACCCCATATATTTTCTCTCGGCTTCAAAAATACATCTCCAAAAATAAACTGAGCTATTACATTATGTGACTATGAGATAGTCTCTCATGGAATCGAAAGCCATTGCAAAATTCAAAGGTCTCCAAAACATAAATAAAAAGTCTTGGCAAAAAGATAAAAGATAATCATCAATACTCAGGACACCAACATGCCGAGTCACCCAAAAGAACACAAACAATCACCATTGAATATTTTTTAATGTAGCCACTCAGACTTAGGAATTCATCCCCAAAAAGAATGGAGCAACACATCTCATAAATTCCAAGGTCCCCTTTTTGTCTCTGCACACAAATATAGACACATAGAAGATGGTAGCGCAACCAGTGAAAACATTATACTATTGTTCGAAACATGTACCCAGAGAAAAGACGACAACTAGAGACAAATTCACTCAGCTCCACAAAAAAAACCGACTAGAATAGTAATGGCATGATACCCATTCAGAACAATAAACTTCGAATAATTACACTACAACACCATCACTCCAACTTGAGCCCGCCATTGACATTGATGATATATCACAACCATTAAAATTTCTAAAAGAGTGCTATTTTTATCTTTTGCGAAAAAGACCCGTATATCACCAAAACGTAGCATTTGTTTGAACTGACGGAGGACTGAATTAATTTTAGCATATCCACTCAAACATTTCTTGGTACCGTAGCTAAAAGAGACTACATAAGCTGCCCTTATTAAAAAAATCATGACTATTTCTCTGCCGCCATACATATGCATCCATAATAATTTTCAATGAGTATATGATGAAGATTAAAATACGACTCATAAAGGAAGGAAATATGAAGCCATAGTTATTAGATGCCTTAATAAATATTAGCCACCCCATAAAGGAAATTGTTGGTCAGAACAATCTAATGGAGCTGCCCTCAAATAGTTAAATTTGTTGAAGCCGTTACCTCAAAGAAGGAATAAACAAATAAATAAATTTGTTTCAAATAAAACCGCTAGAAACCAAAATTCTGAAGCTGTCCAAAAAGATTGAAAATATACGATGAATGCATATTTTTTTAAAGCTGCCACAAATATTAGAAGAGCTGCCACTAGAAACAATTTGTTAGATTTAGGATCAGAAATGAAAACAATCAGAAAATGTAACACATAAGACAATGAACACAACAAGATACCCTGGGAAAACCCTCCTACTAGAGGGAGAAAAACCCAACAAATATATCTCTTATATATTGAAGGAATAAGAGCAGAAATCTGCTTACCACTCAGGTCCAACACAATGCTGAATTTGATACAATGAATAATAGCACCTCTCCTAGATGCAAAGATACAAATGAATATGTTTCTCCTTGAAATCGGTCTGCTGCTACAAAATGATGATCTGCTGCTACAAGATGATGATCTGCTGCTCAAATATGAACCTCTTCTAGGAATGCGAATTATGATGAATGATCTTGATGATCAAATGAATGATCATCACCTTGTATTTATACAAAACTAGGTGACTCTTCGTTTGGGTTGGCCTCTTTTAGGAAACAAGGTGACTCTTCATAAAATTATTATATATAGCAAGTCCGACTTGCCTTGGTATTATTTATCCATCATTTTTAAATTTGAGAGAAAGATATCTCCCACTGCTATAACATCAACACTCCCTCTTAGCTAGGGAGGTATCTTTCCAGATATCCACGTCATGGTTCTCTCAACATGACGCCCACAATGGCTACACACATTTGTGGAAAACTCAAAGGTTCATCACAGAGTCTCTCAACGTGATGTCGTCATGGAGTCTCTCAACATGACGTCCACCATGGCTACTCCCATGTGTGGAAAGAAACACAAGTACAAGGGTTCATCACAGAGTCTCTCAACGTGATGTCGTCATGGAGTCTCTCAACATGACGTCTCATCTCAGTCACAGAGATGAACAAGGGCTCGCACCTCATATTTCTCTGTTTCAAAGAAATGTACACTACAAGGGCTTTCACCTCATATTTTTCTGTCTCAGAAAAATATACACTCCAAAGGCTTTCACCTCATATTTCTCCATCTCAGAGAAATATACACTACAAGGGCTTTCACCTCATATTTCTCTGTCTTAGAGAAATATACATTACAACAAATCTTCATGATGATAAAGCTCCAAGTACTTGCATCAACCTCCTGACCTCCTCGTTCAAGGTTGCCTTTGTTGGTTTGTCAAACTCCCTCTGAATGTCATTTCCTCCTCTTCGAGGAAATTGATCGACTTTAGAATAAAAAGCCTTCTGAATCAACTTTAGCTATTTTTACATGGTGAAGTTGTTGTCTCAAAGCAAGGCTCTGTTGGTGTTATTGATCTCATACAATCCTTTTAGAGTATCAAACATTTCTTTAGCTGTCTTCAACTTGGAGATGATCGGTACTAGTTGATTCATCACAGAGTCTATCATGATCTTTCTAGCCTTCGTGCCATTTTTCTTTCACTGGATTTTCTCAGTATCATTGGAAGGCTCGAGCATATTACTTTCCACGAAATCAAGCCTATCTTCTACCTTGACACCGCTCACCATCTTCTTTTTCCACACAAATTCACCTTCAAAGATCTGCCCTTAGGTCATAAATAATTTGAACCTTAGATCTTGTAATGTCCCCATTTTTGCCATTCTCTCTTCGTTGCCTAATAGCCTATTTCCAGAAGCCTGTAGGCTTGTCAGAGGTAAAATTAGGGTTTCCTATTTTATTGGAGTTCTGAGGCAGTTTTGAAGGTTTGCATGTATGAGTTTCTAATGCATATCTGGGGATGTTTTCTGGGCTTTTGGAGAGCTTCGGAATGGTGTGACATGCATCTTCATTGGACAACCTTTTCCGGAACTTGCTATTTTTAGCCAAAATATCAGAGTTTTATAGTTCTTACTCTGGATTCCTTCAGGGTTTTCAGAGAGCTTCGCAATAATATGACATGCAAAGTGAGTTGAGCAACTTCCCATAATTTACTATTTTTAGTAAGTTCTATTTTTAGCAGGACTCCAGTCGGCAGCAACACAGTAAGCTTTTCACTTTGAGCAGAGCAGTTGAGTATTCCTGAATTTGGCTTTTTGAGGTGCATTTTGGAATAAATGATTATTTAAATCATTTAATTATTCTAATATGTTTATGACCCCTTGTCCTTGCATAATAACTTGAAGTTCTAAAAGGTGGTCATAAATGGGAGGATGTCTCATAAAATAAATATTTAATATTTCTAAAGCTGAAAAATGACCTTAAGGATGGACGCCACTTTGAAGGTGGTTATTATTTTATTAAAAAGTTTATTATCTCCTTAGACTTGGATGCCAAAAATAAGAGGAAGGAAATGTTTTAAAAATTAAAATATTTTTAAGAGCAAGATAGGGAGTTTCTGTTGGAGAAGCTGAAAAGTCATCTCAAAACTTATAAAAGAAAGCCTTTGCTCTCTCATTTAGCATCTTTGAAAATGTTGTAAAGTTATGCTGCTGAATTAATTTTAGAATCCGGCTAAGGGAGAGCTTAGTAATTCTACTCCATTCTTCGGGCTTGAAACTATGGTCTTCTAGATGGTGGATTGAGAGTGTGCTTCTTTTAGAAGTGCACATTGAACTTCATTGTTGGAGAAATTGATGTCATTTTCAGTTTTGAGCTTGCTGGTTCGTTCATGGCTGAAGGTGATTTTCATATGCAGCTCTTTGTATGATTTAATTTCAGTTATGGGTGTTGGCTCTTTCTACTCCTAGGCTCATGGCGACCATTCATGGAGAAAACTAGATTTTATTTTGAAGTGTATGAATTTATCTATCAAAATCGCCCTTGCAAGGAGGCCGTACCATTTAGGAGGGCATTGGGATTTGTGCAAAAAATAATTGGATGAGCTTTGATGCTGTTTTATCATTGCAAGTTGGGCGTCAACCTTCTTGAGAGCCATTGTAATTGGTTTCACTCAATTTGGAGGCATATTGATGAAGTTGTGAGCATTTATTTGGTTTTCTATTTGCTGGTTGATTATTTTCAGTTTGCTGGTTTGAGAAATCAGATTGCTTTAAGTTAAGATTTTGGTTGGGTTTTCAATAATTCAGGAGGGTATCATTAAGAGAGATCATCTTCTATTAATTGTGCTTTGAATTCTATTGTAATCACTTGTAATTTGCAGTAGTTTCTTACATTGTAAGACTATTAACAGTAGTACTGTTTCAGTCATTCTTTACTGCTTTACTTGTGCATAATTCCTCACATATGTAACCCCTGGATGGTTTACCACCAGTGTGGAGAAATAACTTAATAATCTCTCTTTGTACCACTGAAAAATGGTGAATTCCCACTCACAAGTGGATGCCTGCCGCAGTGGATGAATTAGTTTGCTTTGTTTCTTTCTTTCCCCCACTGAATAAGTGGAAGTGTGGAAATTGTTCATGGCTGGTTCACCGCCTCTTTACTTTCAGTTGTAACTTCCTTTCAAGTTATTAAGCATTTACCTCCACCATATGCTAGCCCCTCACCCACATCGAGTTTTAGGGCACATTCTTGGTGTTAAGTGTTTCAGTTGGCTATTACTTTGTTGAGCTAACACTAATCAGTTGGCTTAGTGCTAGTTGTGTTGTGAAAATTCAAAGAAAAAATTGACTAGCACATTTCAGATCTGCGATACTTCAAGATCTGCCCTAGATGAAAAGTTGACTTGATTGCTTACACAAATTTGATTAGATCTTTTCTTAGACCCTCTCTGATACCATGTTAGATTTAGGATCAGAAATGGAAGCAATCAAAAAATGCAACACATAAGACAATGAACACAACAAGATACCCTAGGAAAACCCTCCTACTCGAGGGAGAAAAACCCAACAAATATATCTCTTTCTTCCCCCAACTGAATAAGTGGAAGTGTGGAAATTGTTCATGGCTGGTTCACCGCCTCTTTACTTTCAGTTGTAACTTCCTTTCAAGTTATTAAGCATTTACCTCCACCATATGCTAGCCCCTCACCCACATCGAGTTTTAGGGCACATTCTTGGTGTTGAGTGTTTTAGTTGGCTTATTACTTTGTTGAGCTAACACTAATCAGTTGGCTTAGTGCTGGTTGTGTTGTGAAAATTCAAAAAAAAAATTGACTAGCACATTTCAGATTTGCGATACTTCAAGATCTGCTCTAGATGAAAAGTTGACTTGACTGCTTACACAAATCTGATTAGATATTTTCTTAGACCCGCTCCGATACCATGTTAGCTTTAGGATCATAAATGAAAGCAATCAAAAAATGCAACACATAAGATAATGAACACAACAAGATACCCTAGGAAAACCCTCCTACTCGAGGGAGAAAAACCCAACAAATATATCTCTTATATATTGAAGGAATAAGAGCAGAAATCTGCTTACAACTCAAGCCCAACACAATGCCGAATTTGATACAATGAATAATAGCACCTCTCCTAGATGCAAAGATACAAATGAATATGTTTCTCCTTGAAATCGGTCTGCTGCTACAAGATGATGATCTACTGCTCAATTATGAACTTCTTCTAGGAATGCGAATTATGATGAATGAACTTGATGATCAAATGAATGATCATCACCTTGTATTTCTACAAAACTAGGTGACTCTTCATTTGGGTTGGCCTCTTTTTAGAAACAAGGTGACTCTTCATAAAATTATTATATATAGCAAGTCCGACTTGCCTTGGTATTATTTATCCATCATTTTTAAATTTGAGAGAAAGATATCTCCCACTGCTATAACATCAACACAATTAACCTGACGCCTATATGGAATTCACATGATATACAAGCTGTGACTAAATAAGATAAGGCATTACAAATTCAGAAACTCGTCCCTTTGAAAAGTCTAATGTTGACATGGCAGAGGCAAATTCATTTGGCACCCAAGACAAATTTGCTTAACTAATTTCATTAAAATCTGACTTGGCAATTTGACATAGCAAGATGATGTGGCACAAATGTTGACTAAAAAACTGAAACAGACAAGCAACCTGCTCAACCATACAACCAACTAGCTCAACGAGGCAACCAACTAGCTCAAAAACACAAGCAAGCAGCTCAAGCAAGCAAGCAAGCAGCTCAAATAACCATCATATTAAAAATAATGATGATTTGATGAATAATCAACAACATGATATTTCATTCCAATTCTCTTTTCAATAAACCAAAACATTGTACCTTTGACATCAATGACTAACATGTTCAACATATACTGTCCTTCCCCTACAACTTAGGAAGGACAGTAATGAAGTCCATTGATATACTTTCCCATTTTTGAGTAGGAATGGGTAGGGGCTGCAATAAACCCGCAGGATAAGTATGCTCATTTTTGTTTTATTGGCATACTTGGCACTCACGGACATACTTGAAAATATCATCCTTCATCCCTTTCCATGAGAATTTCTCACGGATCTGCTTGTATGTCTTATAATATCCAGGATGACCAGCCATATGAATGTCATGAAAAACCTTAAATATGTGCGCTTTCACCTTAGATTCAGGAGCTAACCATATTCTATCCTTGTAATAAATGAGACCATCCCTTACCTGGTACTTATCATCCTATAATGACCCATCAAGAATGCTATTGGCTAGTGCATTCTTGGCATAATCAGCCTTTATTTTATCCTGCCAATCCGCTAATATGATTGAAATGGAACACAAATGTGGCCTCCTAGACAAAGCATCAACCACATTCTTCTTTCCGTTGACATACTCAATATCAAAATCATACCCCTGAAGTTTACTCACCCATTTCTGCTGCCTCTCATTAAGATCCCTATGATTACAGAAGTACTTAAGGCTGTTATGATCAATTTTCACTACAAATCTGCCCCCAACAAGGTACTGTCTAAACTCGGCAAGAGCATGCATGATCACCAACATCTCCTTGTCATAAATAGAGTAGGCTCTCTTACCTCCTCTCAACTTCCAACTCTCAAAGGCTATTGGATGTTTACTTTGCATGAGGACAACTCCTATGCCTTCACCTGAGGCATCACCTCAAGCTCAAAAGGCTTGGAGAAATCAGGAATGGCTAGAACTGGGCACAAACTCATCAACTGTTTGAATCTATCAAAGGATTGTTGTGCTGTTTCAGACCAAACAAATGCCCTTTTTGGTCAAATCAATGAGTGGGGTTGCCAATTGTGAGAATCCTTTGACAAACCTCCTGTAGAAACCACAAAGCCCAAAGAACCCCTTCAGCTGTGTGAGGTTTGTAGTTGGAGGCTGTAATGTCCCCATTTGGGATTGCCCTAAATCTTGCCCTTAGACTCCTAAATCAAGGTACACAACTAAGCACATAAATAATTTTAATAATAATAAGTTGTGACCCTAGTGAGAACAACCTTTTGGCTAGTATTGTTTATATATATAGATATTGGTTAATGATATGCAGGTAAGTATCGACTATAAGTTCTGCTACAAAATCTTGTTTTCCTATGTTTTAAGAATGTAGAGGGGGTACCCCAATATGGGCGTTGTTCTTGGCTTAACCCTTTTTATTCTTGCACTTAGAAAGGATACCGAATCTGAAATTTTTGGTTCTTGGCTATAAAGGCTTGAAGAATATTTGATAAATCTGCTTACCTCCCTTTCCAATCCCTTATAGCCTTTCTATATGCTTATGTCTTATCCACAAGAGACACACCCTTTTGGATTCGAATGGTCATGTCTGTTAGTTTAGGATTAATCATCATTTTGTTAAGTGTAATCACTTATTCCCTCTAGCCAATGCCTTATTATTGATTATTGCTATTAACATTATTCCTTGTGGTAATTGTCGCTCCTCCTTGAGTATGCTCGTTGCTTAAAAACTGTTGCTTCCATAGACTTCAGGCACGACATGCATACTTGACTATTATTACACTTATCATTCACGTTAGCCTCCTTTGAAGCTATGTGCTGAGTTACAAGGCTGCGCTTATGGTAGGTTGACTCTGGCTAGCGTGGACGTCCAGGCAGTACTCTGCACAACAAATATTATTGTCTAATGATGATTGCCTTGTTCATTCCGTGATGAATAGCTTTCTGAATACATGAGCAGAGGCATCAAATAATCGATGCTTATAATATACTGCAAAATATATAGATATACAGTGAATCTCGTCACTTCAGCGTGGGATGAGTCCCGCCAACCATACTAGTCCCTGATAAGTATTTATTGTCTACTAAATAATCTTGAGTCCGGCGGTAGCAATGGTTTGTGATGTCGATTACCATATGGTGGTGCCAATCTTGAATATATTATCTTCTTAAGCATCCTGTATTCGGCATGACTATTAGCAGATAAGAGACCTAATAGTTGGGTATATTGCTTTTATCGACTATTATGATGTAGTAATGTCCCAATGTTATCTTTTAATGATTATAATTTATATTTGACCATTATAATGCTATTTATGTTTGTGCGTATATTAGTTTTATATGTCTTAATATTTATATTTATTATATCACAATGATCATAATAATGATAGGAAATAGTTAATATTTTTAAATATGCCTTAGTTATCTTAGGGTCATGTTTCGGGGACATGATAGAGGCCAATCAAGAATAGCCTTGATTTTTTCAGAATCATCGCTAACTCCCTTACAATTGATAATGTGCCCAAGATACAATAACTTTGTCATGCCAAACTCACACTTGGACTCCTTTGCAAAAAGGGACTCACTTTTCAAGATACTCAAGACCTCATCCAAATGCCTCAAGTGCTCCTCCCATGATCTGCTATAAATAAGAATGTCATCAAAGAATATCAAGACAAACTTATGCAACTACTGACTGAAAATTTTGTTCAGGCAAGACTGAAATGTGGCAGGAGCGTTAGTCAATCCGAAGGGAATAACAAGGAACTCAAAGTGACCAAAGTGACATCTGAATGTTGTTTTCTCAATGTCCTCTCTAACTCTGATTTGATGAATAGACTGCAACATGTAGCTCATCAATCCGTGGAACGGGGCACCTGTTTTATATAGTCTTCTTATTAAGTGCCCTATAATCTATGCACATGCGCATAGTCCCATCCTTCTTCTTCACTAGCACCACTGAAGAAGCAAATGGACTCTTACTCAGCCTAATATGTCCCATCTCTAGAAGCTCCTTGACTGCCTTCTCTATCTCGTCCTTACGTATCTTAGGGTGTTTGTATGGTGTAGTGATAATAGGCTTAGTCCTCTCCTCTAACTCGATGGTATGCTCTCTGCCTCTATCAGGAGGCCTGTTTGGAGGTATACTACCAAAAATCTTGCTTCGCTTGGATAGCAAAGCTTGAATGTCGGGTGGATATGAACGCTTCTCCTCCTCTGTAACCGTGGGCATAACAATGCACTTTGCTGCCAACTCTACCTGATCATGCCTGAAAAGACTCTCCATGCGCTTGAAGGAAACAACACGAGGCCATCCATTAGATATCCTCTCAATACAACATTCTTACCCTCTGATTTAAACTTCAGCTCCAAATTCTGAAAATTGAAAGTGATCTCGCCTAGGGAACGTAACCACTGAATACCCATCACTGCATTCGTGTCGCCAATGCTAACCACATAGAATTCATGCTTGACTTCATAATTACCCAAATGAAAGCTGAGCTGAGGAATCATCCTAGTACAAGCAATGGTGAAACCATCTGCAACCATCACTCTAAAATTGTCAACCTCCTGTATCTGGAGTCCCTTGCGAGCTACAAGTCCCTCATCAATAAAATTATGTGTAGCCCTTGAATCAATCAAAGCTACCAACCGCTGCCCTTTAAGGACTCCTCTAATGTGCAAAGATTCATTCTTTTGGAAGCTATAAAGTTGGGCAAGCTTCCCCTCTTTTGTCTCCTCTTTTCCAGCCTCTTCAAGAGGCTCTTCCTCTTCTTTCTCATCCAAATCAGATTGCTGGTTTGAACTTTTTGATACACTTTCCTCTGCTGAATAATACTCTATCTGATGCATCTTCCCCTTTGTGGCACACATTTGAACCCTAGACCAAGGTTCTTTACATTTGAAGCATAGATTCTTCCTCCTAAGATCATTTAGAGTGTCTCCATCAATCCTAGTGACTGATTTTTTCTGCTGATTGGTGTCCTTAGTGAATGGTTTCTTTTCTTTCTTATGCATGAATGGTTTGGACTGAAATTTTGTCTTAAGGACAGTTCACTCCATATTTCTTGCTTTCTTCATGGCCTCTTGCAAGGTTGGAGGTTCAAAAGCCTTAATCCATCCCCTAAGTGGCTCCATAAGTCCCTCATTGAATAAAACCACCAATCTTCTCTTTGTAATCCCTATAACCATCATTGAGTGCCTTCAAAATTTTGCTATGTAAGCCTCCACAGTGCCATATTGCTTCAACTGGGCCAACTCTTTGAAATGTATCTCGGGGTCTTTCTTATCAAACCTCTCAATGAGCTTAGTGGTAAACTCATCATACAAAGTGATAGACCTGTGACCAAGGTAACAAGGCCATGGTACCACCACTCATGTGCTACTCCGTCAAGATGTAAAGTGGCAAACTTAAATGCCTTATCCTCCGCCATCAGTTTAAGGGCCAAGTAATTGTCAAGCTTTTGTACCCAAACCCTCACTATGCACTTATCACTCCCATCAAAGTGGGCAATTGTTACCTTGCCATTGGCCTATTGTAAGTCTCTCTGAACTGCTGGTCCTCTGTGATCAGCTCTACCACCATTTCTCTTCCTCTTTTGATCCAAGAACTCATTATAAGACAAGTTCGCCTTAATATCTTCAAGAAGAGTGTCATATTTTGCATATCCTTCCCTTAAGCTGTCCACAAAAGGTAAGGAAGACAAGGTCTTGTTGTGGTGTCACCTTAGGTAAGAAATAGGGTTGTAAAGGTCTAGAAAAAGTGTTTGAACCCGTTGTAGTGTGCTGTCCACCATTGCCCCACTGCTGATATGTGGAACTACTGTCTACATTTTGCGTTTGGTTACCTTGTGTAGTGTTAGGAGTAGCATGAACCACAACGCTCTGCCCAATCTTTCCCAAAAGCTGATCCTGATCTATTTTTTCCCCTATCAGCCATGTTACCTGTAGTTCTTTCCCCTCCACCTAGTGGATCCTGCTGCATATTTGCACCCTGTGAAGACTCCCAATAAGCCTGAAGGACCCCTGAGATGGTTTGACCTTCAATAGTGGGTGTGGGCTGCCACTGTCCTTTCTTTTAACTCCCTTTGAAAATACCTCTATGCTCTCTCACTCATAGAACATAAGGTGCTAATTGCATGTGACTAACATAGGCTGGCAGGAAAGAGTGGCTCTAATACCACTGTAACATACACCCTTGATTTTTTTGAAAACTTCTGTTTGTTGCTGTTGTGTTTTGTGTATGTTTCCAATTTGTTTTCAAGATATAGAACAACATGCAGTAGATTGTAAATATAGAGAGAAACTAGAAAATAACAATGCCATTGATAATAGATAACATCACAAAGTAAGGACAATAGTTTTCAGATTGAAATCAGATTAATTACAATGTTTTATCAGACCTGATAATGGAGTTTCAGACCTAGTACAATGCTTACAACTGCAGCAAATCAACAACTTGGTCCTCCAAACTCCTCATAGAAGATATGCCACTAATGCCCTTGATTTTCAACACCCCCAAACATCAACTTAAGCATTGATAACAGACTGAAAGAGAGGTTTATGCATCAACAAACCTCTATCAATGATGCTCAGGAAGGATGGCCTCCTAGAGAGGGCATCTTGCTTTCAAAAATCAGGTCTCCACAAAAACCCACGAACAATGCCTAGGAAGATGGCGCCCACGCTTGAGAAATCCAACGCCCAAGTACCCAGAATGATATACCAATCACCAAAAGAGCTACAAGTAGATTTGACCTCCAGCCACTGTAAAAATCAGAGTTTCCAGAACTTCTGATAAAGTACATCAGACCTCAGAAATCATTCCAAAACACTTATCAATCACTTCCAAAATGATTCCAACTCCAAACCACACTCACACCAACAAACCGAAATCAAAAACCATAAAAATCTTCATCTTTCATCACCCAAAACTCAGAAAATCAAACCTCTGTTGAAGCACAGTGTGATCCTTGGACAGAACCACTGAATTTGACAAGGGTGGATCTCTCACCACCGAAACCAGCTCAATATGGTGAGGGTTTTTGTCCTCAACATGCAACCAAAGTACTTTGGAGTCATTCCAAAAACATCCTAATTTGAAGATGAGCAAATGAGAGTCAAAATGAAACTTTATAGAGAGTAAGAGGAAAATTAGGGCAACTTTAGGTTTAAACACTTTTCCCTCCAATTCCAACGCCCTCCTCATGAACCTTTTTAAAATTTAATAATTAAAAACACCTTATACCTCCCTTGGGCATCCAAATGCTCATAAAGAAACTATATCACTTATGTTGCCTTCTAAAACAATGTTAAGTTATAACATTAGGCTCCAAGGTGTTTTTTACGATGACCACCAACCTCTTCACTTAAGTTATAAAGTTATTTTATAAAAATAATTTAAATGACTGATAAAAGACAAATATTAAATAAACCAACCTTAGACTCTCCAACACCACTTTAGGAATAATATAGTTGAAGCAATATAGGCATGGGCCAGTTACCCAAAATAGACTTACTATAAATAGCAACTGCTAAAAATAGTAAGTACTCCCCAAATATCAAATTGGCACAAAAATTAAAGTACACTGAGATGTCTTGTGATTTACTATAAATAGTAAGCATTGCAAAATGGCCACTGCTATAAATAGAAAGTCCCACCAAAAATCAACATTGAGCTCAATGTTGGCATTGAGTCCCCTAACCAACTCCAACTAGCCTACAGGAACTCTAGAATAGGCTAATTGACAACCTCATTGCTCAAGTGCAAGAAGGGGGACATTACACTTAAGAAACAATTACAAACTCGTTGTTGCAAATTTTTGAGTATTTGTAAACGTCTTAGAATTCCATTACTCCATTAGGATCACCTAATTTGGTAGCACCCCTTGCAGGGGTCGAGGAGCAGAGCCCCCGCCACGAAGCACAAAGTAAGGCCTTCAAAACCTTACAAACCTACACGGAAAATGTCATTTTCACATTTTTATGACCTATTTTTTGCAACACTCGAAATTCCCTAGTGATGAGCACACGACGATTCTAGGGGGGGAGGGGGAATCAATATCTAACAATCTTTTACTTTTCAAAACTTGACCAATCACAATAAAAGCATTCAAGTAAGATCTAACAATTATGAACACATGATTTACGTGGAAACCCTTGTGAGAGAAAACCACGACAAAATATTACTTATATATATTAATCTTTTTCTTCTTGTAGGCTCCAACCTACTTGAGACTCCAATCTCTGCATAAACTGAGCTCCAACTCAACAAGAGGCTCCAACCTATTAAAATAATATTTCCTAATTATTTATTTAATGCTTAACGTTGTATTATATTGTATTTTTGGTGATAAGATCGTCTTCGATCTTCTTTGAAGTTTCTTTTTAGAAAATTTCTTGTGAATACATCAAATATTTTACCAATTATTTGCGTAATATGGTATTAGAGGCTTGAGGATCTTTGGGCGCCATTGTTTTAAAAAAAATCGTGGGCTTGTTTGGAAGCGGTAATTCGATTTGTTTCTTTGGCTCCTTTATTTTTCTTCTTCCTTTAAGAAAATCACATGGGGTTTTCTTTTAGTCAGGGCATAATTTTTGAAGGCGTTCTGTCGTGTGAAGTTTCTTCAAATTACGTTTTTCACCTTTGCCTGTGATTTTTCTTTTTCGTGTCTGAGTCTAGTGGAGTTCAAGGGTTCTCCTAGACGTGATTTAAGCTCATTCCTATCGCATTTTGAAAGCTCTCCTGGACGTATTTTTATGCCCTTGTTGGGTTGCGTTTTCTGAAGATCCTTTGGCCGCATATTTTCTTGCTTCTTAGCCGCGTCTTCAGTTCTCTGCCCGCGATTTCTTTGCATTCTTGAAGCGATTTATAAGCACAACCTGAGCGTGCGTTTTCCTTATTTTTGCACACATTTTTCCCTGTTGGGTGATGATTTCTCCTCTCTTGTGGTTGCGTTTTTTGTGAAACTCCTGGGCTGATCTTCAACCTTAATCTGAGCACAATTTGCATTGGCATTTTGGTGCGACTTCCTAAGCTCGACCTTCCAGGATTTTGTCATTTTTCTAGGCATCTTTTATTTTCCAGAATTGTGAAGAAAAAAATCGGCTAGGGTTTTAAATAAATCCCTTGTCTTCAGTCGAATTTTTTTTCTGACAGTGGATTTTGGTGGGTTTTTCGAGAAGAATTCTGTGTAGTCAATTTTTTTTGGGTGTCTCGAAATTTTTGCCTTGAAATTTGTGTCGAAAGATTTGTCTTGATTTTTGTGCCAAAAATTGCTTCAATACATTGGAATATGTCTCGGGTTATGTGCAATTTGTTTTATCACTTCTTCTGTTTGTGTTGTTTTTAGTGCCTCGAAAAGCGTGCAATATGGCGAGTTTGACCAAAATTATGTTGGAAGGCAATCAACATTTCAACGGCAGAAATTATAATACCTTGAAGCAGCGAATGATGACCATCTTTTAATAGCGCTGCCTTGATTAGATTGTTCTCGGCAATACCACTCATCCCACAACGGTGGATAAAACCTAGGAAAAGTTTGATGAGAAAAATCGTGAAGCGGTGATGCTCATCAAACTTTCAGTTACTGATGATCAGCTTCCACAGGTACCATCCTACAAATCAGCTACTAAGATTTGGGAGCACTTGAAAAACTTGCATGAGACCTTCGACAAAAGCTGTGCATTCTTTATGAAAAACTAGTTGTTCTCCATCATGATGGATGAGAGAATGTCCTTACAAGAGCGTCTGACAAAGATTCAGGACATCCGTGATCAGTTGGAGGTGATTGGTCGAAAGATGGAGGAAGAAGACATGGTAGTAATCACCTTGAAAAGGCTTCCGAAGTCATATGAGCACTTTGTTGAAACCCTCAACACTACATCTACAAATGTTGATCTGAAGTTTCCAGAGTTTTGTACATTCTCTTGCAATAGTAACGTTGGAAACAATAGTTTGGTAGTAGTGCTTCATCGTCCTCTACAGAACAGGCTTTTGTAGCTAAGTCTCAGCCTAAGAACAAAGGGAAAGGTCAGCCTTCACAGCAGAAAGGCTCAAGTCAACCTCCGAGCAGCCCTAAGAAAAAGAACATTCAGTGTAATTATTGCCACAAATATGGTGACATGAAGAAGGATTGTTATCAGCGTTTGGCTTCTGAACAAAAGAAGCAAGGAGGGTCTCAACAGAAAGCAAATGTTGTCGAGCACACTGAGCAAAAGGAATCTGCCTTTTACGCTTTTATGGCTAAAAGGCCTGCAGATCATGTAAAGTCCTCTGCCTGGTACATTGATTCAAGTGCTTCGTGTGTGATGAGCCTAGCCCAAGCTGACTCAAAACTCTTCAATTTTTCTGCCCTTGTAATTTTGACAAACAGTTGTCAAGCCAAATCTTATCTTGCTGTTTTGGATTTTCAGTTTGCTGTATTATCATTTTAAGTTTGCCAATGATGATATAATGCTTGTAGATAATTACTAAATTGCTTAACAAGTAATGAGGATGTAATATAAGACTTTTTATGCCTCCCAATGCAACTAGAGGACTGAAAAATACATTAAATGTGCATCTACAACAAAAAGGCATTATAACAAACACTTGGCATGCATATTCATGAGTGAAATTTTCATTTACAGCAATGGACAATTTGGCAAACAGTTACAATGCAACCTTTTAATCTATTGATCATCCCTTTTAAAGCCTTTACAATACCAAACATACCTGGAAGTCCAAGAATATTGATTTTTATAAAATTCTGGAAATGAATGTATAGCTGCAGCTGTAGATGAATTCTTGCAATTAATTGCAGCAATCAGGTGGCTGGTAAATAATCGATTTGCTGCAAAGATGCACTTCTCCACATCAAAACCCAGGCACAATGCCTTTCAACAATGAATCACTGTAGTGGATTACTGTTCACGTGCTACTGTAGCACGAGTACTATTCACAAGTGCTGTAGCGGTACTGTTCACGCATTACAGTAGCAGCAATTAATATTTAAAATCTGGTATAGAATGGCTGCCAAGAAAGAATATCCAAGCCTTCTATAGATATCCCCTTCCAATCCTTCAAACCCTAGATGAAATTCCTCACCTTTAAGCACAAATAGAACCTCTGTACGAAGTCCCCCTGAATGCCAAATTGAATGGATATTTCACCACCTCAAATGGCTGCAACAATGGAGAGTTAACGTTCTCCAATGGCCAACTGATTCAAAAACCCTTGGCTTCCTCTCTCAGACAAAAAAACTCATCAACACCAATGCTCAATCGAATGCCTCAATATGTCTCCAAAAGAAAATATATAAGCCCTCAAGGAAAAGTCAACTTCTCCCAAAAAGCAGATTAATAACATTAAAATGTTATTTCTTTTCACCTTTTAATATTTCGTCATAAACTTTGGAGTTGGCGCCCAATAAATAAATTAAATAAGTGGCCCCTTCTTATGACGCCTTGACCCTCAATATTAAGTTAAGTTATAACTAAATATTATAATCTTTTAAATAATTAATGTTTATTTAAACCAAATAAACATTAATATCTCCATAAACATTCATTAACTTTGAGCGCCATCTGAACCGGGAGCTAAGCTAATTGAGCAGCATATGACCACACACCTTACTAAAAATAGTAAGGGTCCCCCTCAATGTAATTTTGACTTACTATAAATAGTAAGTAATGCATACGGAGCCCTGTGAACGCCAAACGAAAGCCAAAGTTGAATGCCACTGAACACTGGAGATGATACAAACCTCAAGAGACCCTCTAACCATTCTCATTAGCCTACGAGGGTCAGAATTATAGGCTAATCTCCTCTGACAATTGATGTCACCTAGAAGAGGACATTACATCGTTACACTTCACTCATCAGCGTGATTAGTTCACAAACTTCTCTCCTTTCACTGACTTAGTTATTTTTGGAGGAGGTGATGAGTATACCGTTGTCGGTAAGGGCATAGTTCAAATTCAGTCTGGTGGGAGGAATCTCATATTCCTCAATGTATACTACATTCCTCGCATGGAACTAAACCTTCTCTCAGCTAGTCAAATTATGCGACACTCTCCTCAGTTGGATGTGGCATTCAATGCACACAAATGTTCCATTGTTGATCGAGAGACTCTCACCATTGTGGTTGTTGGTATTGAGGATCATAGTCTTTACAGACTTGTGGATATAGGTGATTCTTCAGAGTTAGCCATGGCAGCCAAAAATTCTGCCATTACCAGTCTTTGGCATTAGCGGTATGGGCACTTAAATGTGTATTATCTCTCTCAGCTAGCTCGAGAGTGACTTGTAGCTGGTTTACCTGAGATCGAGACTCAACATCATGGCGTTTGTGGAGCATGTCAGGTTGGGAAGCAACACAGGACACCGTTCACAGATGGTGACTCATGGCGAGCCTCTAAGGTATTGCAGTTGGTTCACGCTGATGTATGTGGACCAATGAATACACCTTCTATTACTGGTTACAGGTATTTCTTTCTTTTTGTTGATGATTTCAGTCGTAAAATGTGGGTGTACTTTCTTAGACTAAAATCAGATGTGTTTACTTTATTTCAGAAGTTTAAGGCCTTAGTAGAAAAAGAGTTTGGTTATTGCATAATCACTCTTAGGTCAGATAATGGGGGGGAATTTTGTTCTACTGCTTTCTCCAACTTCCATGATACAAAATCAAACGCCAGTTAACCACACCCTACACTCCTCAGCAAAACGATGTTGCAGAGCGGCGCAATCGTACAATTGTTGAGATGGCCCACTCCATGTTACAACACAGGAGTGTTCATAATAAATTTTGGGCAGAAACAGTTTACACTGCTGTCTATCTCCTTAATCGGTCTCCTACCCACGCTGTTAAGGGGAAGACTCCTGAGGAAGCTTGGATTGGCCGAAAACCTAGGATCAGTCATTTAAAAATCTTTGGCTCTTTAGCATATGTATGGATTCCAGATGCCAAACACTCAAAGTTGGATTCCAAGAGTGAAAAGGTTATGTTCACAGGGTATAGTGACAACCATAAGTCTTATTGGTTGATTGACGTAGATACTGATCGTCTTTTTTTTAGTCAGGATGTTGTCTTTGATGAGGAAGGAGGACCCTTTTACATTTCCTTATTTGTGCAACATTCTGAGGATTAGCCTTTGAAGGCTTCTGATTTGGGTGTCCGTCTTCCATTAGGTCCACTTGATGGGAGGGATGATGAAGATTCTATATTTGATGATGCTCAACCTAATTTTCCTTCGGATGATATTGATCTTCCACCTGATGAACTTGTTCCAAATCCGCAACCAATTCCAATTCCTCCTATTACATCCGATGTTGGCACTTCTACTCTCCGACCTAAATGGTGGGCTAAGACTATTGGTGATCTTCATAATGATGAGCTCATTGAGGGTAGGTCATCTAAAAACAAGAGCAAACAACAACATACAATCAATTTTTCTCTCATGGCCAACATTCATAGTGTCTACGAGCCTCAGACATATTCAGAGGCTAAAGGAATTCTTGAGTGGGAAAAGGCTATAGAGGTTGAATACTAGAGTCTTCAGAAGAATCACACTTGGGTTCTTTCTAATCTTCCTCCAGGGAAGAAGCCCTTTAGTTGTAAATGGGCGTATAAGGTTAAATACAAAGCTGACGACACCCTTGACAATTACAAAGCTCGTCTCGTTGCTAGGGGGTTCTCATAGAAGGAAGGCATTGATTACGAGGAGACTTTTTCCTACAGCCAAGATGAGTACCATTCGGCTCCTCCCTGCCTTAGCAGCCTAGTTTGGTTGGAAAGTCCATTAGATGGATGTTAAGAGTGCTTTCCTCAACAGTGAGTTGAAGGAAGAAGTCTAAATGACACAGTCTCCAGGGTTCAAGGTTGCTAGTAAAGAACACAAGGTGTGCAGATTGGTAAAAGCACTCTATGGCCTGAAATAGGCTCCTCGGGCTTGGTACATCAAGATTGGCAAGTACCTCACATATCATGGCTTTCAGAGGAGTCCATCTAACTCTAATTTGTATGTTAAACATACTGGTAGTGATATTCTTATTCTTGTTGTCTGTGTGGATGACTTGATCATTACTGGCAGCTTAACACATTTGATTGTTGAGATCAAGTAGGATTTGTGCAACACATTTGACATGACAGATTTGGGACTTTTGCATTACTGTTTACGTGTTGAGGTTTGGCAGACAAAGAGCAACATCTTCATCTCCCAGTCCAAATATGCTTGAAGTCTACTGGATAAGTTCTGAATGCAGGATTGCAAATCTGCCTCCACACCCATGGAAAAAGGGCTCAAGTTGTCAGCTAAGTTAGACTCACTTGTAGAAGATGAATCCTTGTTCAGGCAACTAGTGGGCAGCCTCATCTATCTCACTGCCACTAGTCCTGACCTCAGTTTTGCAGTGAGCTACATTTCACGCTTCATGACAGCCCCCAAGGCTGATCATTGGGGTGCGAAGCGTGCGCTGCATTATAAGAAGGGAACTTCTAATTATGGAACTCTTTACACTAGGAGTCATGATCCTAGACTCTCTGGTTTCACAAACTCAGATTGGGCAGGTTTGATTGATGATTGGAAATCAACATCTGGGTATGTGTTCAGTTTGGGATTTGGTGCAGTCAGATGGATTAGTAAGAAGCAGCAGGCAGTGGCTCTCTCCTCGACAGAAGCAGAGTATCAAGGAGCAATAATGGCAGCTTGTGAGGTAGTTTGGCTTCGTCGGATGCTTACGGATATGCAAATATCTCAAGTTGGTTCGACTCCCTTGTTCTATGATAATCAGGGAGTTCTCAAACTTGCCAAAAATCTAGTCTTACATGAAAGAACCAAGCATGTGGAAACTCATTGTCACTTTATTTAGAAGCTTGTTGAAGACGAATCAGTTCAGTTGCTGTATGTTCCGACAAAGGAGTAGACAAGAGATATTCTCACGAAGTCGCTCAGTCCAGATAAGTTTGTAAAATTCAGGGGGCATCTTGGTGTAGTTGATGGATTGAGCATTAAGGGAGGGTATTAAAATAATATTTCCTAATTATTTATTAAATGCTCAACTTTGTATTATATTGTATTTTTGGTGATAAGATCGTCTTCAATCTTCTCTGAAGTTTTTTTTTAGAAACTTTCTTGCAATGTTCCACGGGGATGTGTCCCCCCCAAAAAACCCCGCGTTTCTTAGAGGGGGACACCTCAGAGACTTGAGGACTTGGGGGGGACGTCCCCCCACCAGCCCACCACCAACGCCACCATCCCACCACCAGTGTTGTTGTCTCCAAGATGCTGCTAGGAATTTGAGGATTCTAGGGTGTCCTCAGGACGTCTAGGGGACTCCTAGTTGTCTCAAAGATGTATAATTCTTATACTTATGCATCTTTTTATAACTATTTTTTCAAGTACTATATGTATTTCAGCACCCTGCCGCCCCCTCGTCGTTGTCCCCCCATTGTCCCCCCTGCCGTCCCCAAACTTAGACCCCTCGTCCCTGCGTCTCTAAAATGCGTCCCCTACCGTCCCCCCGTCCCCTTCCTCGAAACCCCGTGGAACACTGCTTTCTTGTTTTGTAAATCTTGTAAATTATACATCGAAGTTTTTGTTTCATTGTGAATACATCAAATATTTTACCAATTACTTGCGTAATACAACCTCTATTTGATAGGCTCCAACCTATTAATCCTTCAATGGCTGATATAGTTTACTTCTCCACAAGATCTTCCTCTCATAAAATTGTTTACAGCTTTCACAAATCTGAACACACACTTCCTTCCCTTACAAATCTGATCACAGATAGCAATTCAGAACACAATGAGAACACACGATTTACATGGAAACCCTTGCGGGAGAAAACCGCGAAAAAATATTGCTTATATATATATATTAATCTTCTTCTTCTTCTTGTAGGCTCCAACCTACAAGAGACTCCAATCTCTACATAAACTGAGCTCCAACTCAGCAAGAGGCTCCAACCTCTATTTGATAGGCTCCAACCTATTAATCCTTCAATGGCTGATATAGTTTACTTCTCCACAAGATCTTCCTCTCATAAAATTGTTTACACCTTTCACAAATCGGATCACACACTTCCTTCCCTTCAAATCTGATCACACACTTCCTTCCCTTACAAATCTGATCACACACTTCACACAATCCTTCCTTCACAAATCTGATGATGATCACACGTTTTACACAATGCTCTTTCACTTCTCAAATCTACACTTAAAACACTTCACAAATCTGCAAATATCTTCTTTTAATTTGCTCAAAATATTCTTCACTCAACTTGCATTTATACCACACTAAATACCTCTTCACCCAAGAAAGGCGATCTTTCACATATCTGCACTATTCTTCATTTTTATCTCTGCCTTAGTATATCAGAATTATATGTTATTTTTATTCACTACTCTTACTAACTTTCCACATATATGCCAATTATATATCTTCATATTCTTATGAAGAGATACATCCTCATATAAAGGTTATGTCTTTTCAAGCAATCATGACTCTTCTTAATAAATTTCTGCCCCTTTAGAACTGAATCGCTGCCCATAGAGTGAATGGGAATCACTGCTTTTTACATATTAAAACCTAACTTTACTTAAGACTTTGTCCTTTCCTATCTTTTGTCTTATCTGCACTTCTTCATAATCATCGACTGCCTTTTGTTTTGTCTTATTTCACAAAAGTGATCTCTGTTTTTTTTCTGAAAACTGATCCTTAATCCTTTCTTAAATAATAATTGCAGCCTTCCATAGAATATGCTGCCTTGTTTGTAAATTGCTATTCACTTAAGGATCGCAGCCTTCTATAATTATTAGTACTAAAATTAATCACCTCAAAACACACAATATATTTATATGTGTATTTTAAGATGGGCATTCAATGTTTATTTTAAATATTTATTTAGAACACAATAATGTTAGTTTTAGGATCAGAAACTCAATAAGCAGAAATGCAGCACATAAGACAATGAACACAACAAGATACCCTGGGAAAACCCTCCTGCTCGAGGGAGAAAAACCCAACAAATATATTGCTTATATATTGAAGTAATAAGAGCAGAAATCTGCCTACAACTCAGGCACAACACAATGTCGAATTTGATACAATGAATAATAGCACCTCTCCTAGATGCGAAGATACAAAATGAATATGCTTCTCCTTGAAATCAATCTGCTGTAACAGGATGATGATCTGCTGCTCCAGTGCAAACTTCTTCTAGGAATGTGAATATGAATGGATGAATGAACTTGATGATCAAATGAGAGATCATCACCTTGTATTTATACAAAACAAAGTGACTCTTCAAGAAGGTCAGCCTCCTTTTAGAAATAATTAATTACATGAGTCGGCCACAATAATAAGTATTATTCATTTAATGAAGTGAACGCCTCTTCACTTAAATTGGAATACAATAATTTAAATAGCCAAAGGCTATCATTTAATTATTTCTTTTATTTAATGTGGCCGCTGGAAGTAAGAGGCCCGACGCTGAAACATCAACACTCCCTCTCAGCTAGGGAGGATTACTTCCTGATACACAAGGTTATGGAATCTCTCAACATGACACTCACAATGGCTACACCCATATGTGAGAAGAGAACACATCACGGAGTCACTCAACGTGATATCGTCCATCATGGCTACTCCCATGCATGGAAAGAACATGCGCACATGTGCCCATCACAGAGTCACTCGATGTGATGTCGTCATCTCAAAATGACATCCACCATGGCTACTCCCAGAGGGTGGATTGTTAGTTTTAGGATCAGAAATGAAAGCAATCAGAAAATGCAACACATAAAACAATGAACACAACAAGATACACTGGGAAAACCCTCCTACTCGAGGGAGAAAAACCCAACAAATATATCACTTATATATTCAAGGAATAAGAGCAGAAATCTGCTTACAACTCAAGCCCAACACAATGCCGAATATGATACAAAGAATAATAGCACCTCTCCTAGATGCGAAGATACAACAAGAATATGTTTCCCCTTGAAATCAATTTGCTATAACAATATAATGATCTGCTACTCAAGTGCGAACTTCTTCTAGGAGTACGAATATGAATGAATGAACTTAATTATCAAATGAGAGATCATCACCTTGTATTTATACATAGCAAAGTGACTCTTCATGAGGTCGGCCTCATTAAGAATTTACAATAATTAAATAGGTCGGCCACCATAAAGAAGTCGGCCCAAATAAATAATAAATATTTTATTGAAGCACCTCTTCACTTATATTGATCAACAATAAATTTAATAGCCGATAGGCTATATTGAATTTATTCCTTGAAAATCGTGGCTGGAAGGATGAGGCCCGAAGCTGTTCTAACATCAACACTCCCTCTCAGCTAGGGAGGAATACTTCCAATTGACCAATGTCATGAAATGACATCCATAATGGCTACACCCAAATGTGAAAGAAGCTTATCACGGATTTACTCAATCGTGATATCAACCATCATGGCTACTCCCATGTATGGTAAAACATATGTGCACAAGTGCCCATCACAAAATCACCCAACGTGATGTCGTCATCTCAACATGACGCTCACCATGGCTACATCCAAAGGGTGAATAAACACAAGTACACGAAAATCATCACAGACTCTCTCATGTGATGTTGTCATGGAGTCACTCAACATGACATCCACCATCGCTACTCCCAGAGGGTGGAAACAAGGGCTTACACCTCAAATTTCTCTCACAGAGAAAGATGCATTAAACAAGGGCTTACACCTCAAATTTCTCTTACAAAGAAAGATGCATTAGAGCAAATCTATAGTGAACCGCCACTCTGCTGATTTGTTTCCGCTGAATTTGTAGGTCTGATTTTTGTTTTAGTTTGATATTTCTCTTTCCTGTCTTTGAGTTGTTTGCTAGTAATACTAAAACGGTACTAAAGAGCTTATGCATACAATGAAAGCTTCAAATAAACCAAACTATTGAAACAACTTGAGTACATTGCTCATTTCAGTGACCAAATATAATTTCTTCATTACATAATAAGTTGCTTACAACATATAACTTACATCAGATTAAAAGCTAACAATATCATAATCCATGCTTAACTTACAACCATACAACACTGTGAATAGTAACTTGCTACAGTACCCGCCCCCATTGAAGTTCACACAACTCTTGAAAGACGGATTTCTCCCACCCAAATCCGGATTGGGAAGCTTTCTAGAACAAGGGCGCCCCCTTTAGGAATGATAGCTGCCACATAAGAGAGGCGTTTCTTTTCTTTGTGCTGGTATAAACCCTCAAGAAAAGGCGGTTGGTTGTAGCTCTTCTAAAACAGCCCCAAAACGTTTCAAAAGCGAACAACTTCCGTACTAACGTGATTGGAGTCTATTGAAGCCAAAACCCACTCAGGAAAAACTCGAATAAACTGCAAACAACTTGTGTCTCCAAAATGAAGCCACCAAAAATTGACCAGCAACCTTAAGGTGGTGTTTCACACCTTGAAACAGCTAAAATACGAAGAATAAAGCCCCACCAGGCTCACCCACTGCAAGAAATCAGGAAACCCTAGCCTCCTTCCTCCAAAGCAACACTCCCAAGTTTCAGCAAGCAAAATCATCCATTCATGAAGAGGGTCGAACTTTCTCTTTTGATATTTATAATTTTACATTGAAATCACTATTCATTAAAGTGAGCACTATTCACTCAAGTTATTTCTTTTTTCACTTTATGAATGAATAGTAACTGAAAAATATAAAGTGACCCCTTCCTTTTGAAGACACATGGTCCCTAGGCCAAGGATGGTGAAATAAAAGGTGAGTATCATAAATTTAAGCACAAGTATCACGCCAAACGCAACAATTCACCCTGTCACCATACTCCGGAGATCCACACTGCAAATTGACGACCAAGTGCCCGTCCGAGAAACCCTCTATCCAGAACTATTAGCATACGAGGGTCAGGAAAATAGGCTAATCCCCCAAGTCTGATGCTCGTGAAAAAGGGGACATTACAAAATCCCAGAAGATCATTGAAGCTGAGTCTCCCTCTCAGCTAGGACTTCATTCTCCACAATTCCAAGCTTGTCTCAAAAGTACACAAACTTTACTCTGGAGAGGGGCTTGGTGAGAATGTCGGTTGTCTGCTCATCAGTGCTAATTTATCTCAACTAGATTGCTTTCCTCAATACCATATCTCTGATATAGTGGTATTTGATCTCAACATGTTTAGTTCTATCATGAAACACTGGATTGATAGAAAGCTTCACACAACTTTGATTATCACAATGAATGACAGTCGACTCCAATGATTGTCCAAACAATCCTGCAAAGAGCTTTCAAAGCCACTCTGCTTCTCGAGCTGCCACACAAGCTGCAATATACTCGGCCTCTGTGGTGTTCAATGCCACTAAAGACTGCTTCTTGCTACAACAGGAGATCATCGCAGACCGCAAACTGAAACAACATCCAGAGGTGCTTTTCCGATTAGCAACACACCTTGCCTAATCAGAATCAAAATATCCATGCAGCTTCAAGTCCACACCAGAAGAATATCTCAAGCCATACCCAACTGTGCCATGCAAGTATCTCAAGATATGCTTTGTTGCAACTAGGTGTATTTGCCTTGGTTCACACATGAACTGACTAAGTGCTCTCACTGCATAGCAAATATTTGGTCTAGTATTGACTAGATACATCAATGATCTAGTCAACTGCCTATACATAGTAGGATCCCAGATCTGAACTAGCTGCAGCCTCTTTTCTGAAAAATTGGTTTCCATAGGTGTAGACATGGATTTGCAATCCATCATACCAAATCTCTTCAAGATGTCTATCGTATACTTCCCTTGACTCAAAATGATCTCATTAAGCCTCTGCCATACTTCTAAACTAAGGAAGTAATGCATGTATCTAAGATCCTTCATCTCAAATTCAGAAGCTAACTCCTCCTAGCACTTGATAATGAGATGTTCTTCTCTAGTAAGAAATAGATCATCAACATAAAGAACCAAGATTAATGCCTCACCATTAACTACCTTGAAGTACAGGTTTGAATCAACATCATTCTTGGAGAAGCCCAAGCTCATCAGGTATTGATCAATTCTCTCATACCAAGCACGGGGAGCGTGCTTAAGGCCATACAAAGCCTTCAGGATGACATAACTCCTTCTGAATCTCCAAGTACTTGCATCAACCTTCTGACCTCCTCCTGCAAGATTGCCTGCAATGCTAGCCTTAGAGAAACGGTTTCCAATGCAAACCTTTGTAGAGAATTCAGGGTTGTCCTCTTCGACCTCATCCTAGATCACTCTATTTTGAATAGGTTTGTGAAGCTGCCAATGTCAAATCCAGATTGACTCTCTTGTGCAATTCTGATCTCAATTGCTGAAGAGGTCTTTCAAGGAATAAGCACTAGACCTTGCAGCACTGCAACCTTCACTTCTCAATGAGTCACAAAACTCCCTCTTGATCCCTGCCTCAAAGATTGCAAAGCAATCCTCCGGAAGTGAAATCCCATCATTGATAGATCTCAGGACCTCAATCCTTTTCCCGGTCATGCTCTCAACTCGAGCCTTGAATCCTTGGATTTTAACTTCTTCTTCGAAGTGACTGGTCACACTGACAACCTGAATAGGTTCTTCGTCTTCGAGAGATGTCTCTAGCCAACAACTTAGTCCCAAGACTGCAAGCTAAGACTCCATGCTTGATCATTTTTGTAGTCGACATGACTTCCTCACAGGATGCCTCAAGCTTTTCCTCACTAAGCGATCTCTCATCACCTTCTTGCTCCTTGATTCGTCTTGGAAGCATTTTAGAGAAATTACTAATAGTTTATAAAACCATCCCAAGGGGAAATACCAAAGTTAGAAGCATACAAGGTTCACTATCCCAATGTTATAGCATGGATTAAAAAACACATAAAAAATTCATGAACATTAATCAAAACATGAAATACTTATCTCTTAATTGATGGTACACCATAGAGTTGGATTTGTGGTTGTGTTTCATCTTTGCCATCTTCAGTGTTGCCATGATTTTGCACTTATGATAGGAACCACATCTCGGAGTTTGTAGTGATCCACAGATCATCTCCAAACACAGGTGGAAAATATCTCCAAATAACCAAGGCACCAAGGCTTCCCAGATCTCAAATTATATGGTGAAATCACATCAATATTGAATAGACGTTCTCTCTTTATTTGGTCCGATAAACATCATTGTAATTGTTGAATGAAATAGCTATGGTCAGATATAAATCGCTAATACCAAGTATAATTCCTTGATCTATATTAAGAGAATATAAATGGATATATATTCAGATCAAATTAAATGATTGCATATATATAGATCTAAATGATTCTTAAATAAATCGATTAACATTCAGTTGTCTTAGTTAAGACGAAGGGACTCTATGACAAAAGACACGTCCACTCATGGGACGTGTCTCCCTATCTATGTATATATGGCAAATTCGATCCACAAGAAGAATATTGAAATCATAAATGTTTTGCTCTTGTAGATTAGAATTGAATAGCTAAATCAAATCTGAAGAAATGAAATCATATTCAACATGGTATCAGAGCCAGGCTCTTCAAATTTTATTTGGCATCATCAAGTATTGATAAGGGGCAGACCTTTATCTATATCGAATTCCTTAAGGAAGGACTGCATCCATCCAGAAGTATAAATGCAGGCATATTGGAGGAGCAATCACGCTTTGTGGCCGCGCCTTTGGGTTTGGCCACGAGCCTACATTACCCGCACAAACGAGCACACGGGAATTTGCGGGAGAAAGATTTTTCCAGCGCTTGGAGTAGATCATTGGCATATTCATAGGATACTTTGCCGGAACAAAAACCTTGGCACGCATCGATTAGTCGGGATTGTATGAAGCTACACAACGATCCTATCTTGTCGTCGCACCTATTCCGACACATCCAAAGAGCTACAATTGATCAAAACAAGTCAAGGCAATCATCTGTAGAGGTGACAACAGTCTCGGGATTCTATCCTGGCATATCTCAGTTGAAGATGACACATTCTCCATTACTGAACATTGCAGACTGTGAGTCGATTGAGTTATGAAACTCTTGGCTGGCAATATTGATGGTGCGGGTGGTGAGAGCCGAAGGCTACGTAACCGCCAGCAAAAAGATTTGCCCCGAGGGTCGTGAGAGTCTCCTTCAATGATTAGGCTTTCCAACTCTTAATATTAATCAATGTACTTGATGATCGCCTTCCTATGTATGATCTGTGAGCAAGAGCATGGGAATGGCAAAGTAGTGATTGAGTGAATAGAGTGAAGAATCAAAGACAAGTGATTGATTAGCTTTGGGCGCCAACCACACATAAATTTAATTGTTATTTTTAGTAAATTAAAATTTATTATTAAATATTTAATAAATTCTTATTATTTATTTAAAATTGTTTTAAATGCAGACTTGGTGTTTCAAACACCGTTATCATTTACCTCCAAAATACTCAAAGTAATTTCGGGGACATTACACAAGACAATTGGAGCAGAAGTCAGGAACATTCTCAGAACCGTCGACAGAGTCGCTACTAAATTCTTGTGAGGATATTTTTGTTCTGTTTGGGAGGAAGATATAAAACATCGATTACACTTATATGATCGGACTCTGTAGTGTCTGGAACGAAATGAGCGATATAGCTCTGCCCACGAGTGGCATCGCTATGGCACAGATGTTGATTATTTGCTAATTCCCGGTCGGTTCATGGGCTTCCAATGTGCTTAGACTTAGACGGAAGAGACCATTGTGTTACTCACTTTCTCTGGATCTGACCTTGGCTGGAGAGGCTATCTGGTAATGTCTATGGCTCGATATGAATCCAATGCACACCAGATAAATGAAACTCTCAACTTAAAGTCACAGGAGAAGTGCTGGAGTGATCGCCTGGTATGCAACCCGATGATGGAAATCTTCATGAGCACCGGCCAGAGCCATCGGCTCTACCTAGCCGACGGAGGCAATCTTGGTCTCGATTGGTTGAAATGCACCTATCTTTAGAAGAATTTCATACACAGAGATTTGGAATTTTCACCTAAATATATCATATTGGAATTTTGTGTTTGGCATAACTGCTAATTGGTATAGTCTAGAATTCATCCTTCAATTATTTGCTTTGGTGCTGATTGTGCATAAAAGAAGCCATTAACACATCGAAGGGAAAGTTATGGAGATTGAAATCTGACTGGCTTCCTTGATTAAAGAGATAAGTATTTCATGTCTTTAATAATGCTCATGAATTTTTATTTAGTCATTAATTCATGATATAACATTGGATAAATGAATCTTGTATGCTTCTAGCATTTGTATTTCTCTTCAGAATAGTTGACTCATATGAACTATTAAGGAATCTCTTCTTAATGTGCATTAGGATGGACCAAGAGATTGCCCTCAAAAGAAGAAGAGAATGGAGACACGGCTTGCAGCCATGAAATTGAATAAATGGGTGAAGACATCTCTTCGAAGAGGAAGAATTAACCTTCAGAGGGAGTTCTATGATTCAGTAAGGGTTGCAGTGTTGATACTAAATCCTTGAAGTACCTCTTCAACAGTTGAGGTCAGAATTGCTCAAGGAGAAGTGTTATTCACTTGAATCAAAGTTGGTGTCGTTGGTTGGTCAACTAAAAGATGCGCAACTAAGGCTAGCGTCTTGTCTAGAAAAGAAAATCATGATGACTATCTTGATCGCTGACATTCCTACAAGTTATGGGATGTTGCTCAGCAGGAGTTTCTGCAAGGATCTTGGAGGAGAAATTAAGTTGGATTGGTCGTTCGCGACAATTCCATTGAAGAAGGGTACTTTTAAGCTGGAGCCTGAGGTGAAATCAAAGTTTACGGTGGTTAAGTCCCAGTTCCACATGCACAAGTGTTATATCAAGACACGGGACCGGGGACTTATGCTATGATATCTGATGTCAATGAAGATTGTCGGAATTTTGCACTTTCCACGACTACATCACATGAAGAATCAAAAATGTGGAGAATGCAGTTCGATGGTAGTTGTTCAATATCAAGGTCAGGAGCGGGAGTAGTGATCATCTCTCCCGAAGGTTGCTTATATCCATTCGCATATAGGTTGCAATTTGAATGCACCAATAATACTGCCGAGTACGAGACGCTTTTATTGGGTCTCAAGAACGCGAAGGATATGGGAATCAAATTACTTAGAGTTGAAGGAGATGCAGAGCTCATTGTCAAAACAAGTCAGGGAATAGTTTCAAGTCAGAAAGAATCGCCTTCAATCCTATAGACAGAGGGTGTGGAATGCTATCAAATGGTTCGATGCTTTTGACATCCAATATATTCCAAGAACGGACAATAGTAGAGTTGATGCCCTTGCAGTGTCATCCGCTCTTTTCATGCCGCATTCTGACTTTTGTCAGAATTCATTTGCTATTGAGCTGATCTATAGGCCAGCTGTACCAGATAATGCAAACAACTGGCAAGTCTTTGATGACGATGATGACATCAAAGAGTTTCTCGTTATGGGAGACAACTACAAAGAATTGTTCTTTGAAGGCAGTCCTACTCCTTTCAAAGAGTCAATTGCTGAAAATTCTGAAGCTATGAAATCCGGGATCATACAATTGAAAGGAAATCAGATTCCCAAGGGTTTCGTATCTTTAGAAGATATTTTTGACCGGCATGACCGTTACATCCAAAATCAGAAGATGTCAGTTGTTAATACTTCTGCTGAACATTTCCATGTGAACATTGGCGCTGAAGACAAAGCTCGGTTTGTTAATCTAGGCAAGTGTTGTACTACAGAAGAAGCTGAGAAGTTTACCGTCTTGTTCAAACAATACAAGGATGTATTTGCTTGGTCATACGAAGACTTGAAGGTCTTCACACCCGTATAATTGTCACATACAATTCCTTTGAAGTCTGATGTCAAGCCTTTCAGGCAAAAGCAAAGACATTACAATCCGCGGATTCAAGATACTATCTACGCGGAAATTCAAAAAGATGGTGGACTCGAAGATAATTTATCCAATCCATCACTCCACTTGGGTGTCTAACATTGTTCCTATGCGCAAGAAGAACAGTGAAATCAGAATTTGCGTGGATTTCAGGAACTTGAATTTATCGTCCTTGAAGGAAAATTACCCCTTACCGATCATGGAGCATACATTGCAGACAGTCACTGGATCAGAGATGCTATCACTTCTTGATGGTTTTTCTGGTTACAATCAAATTGTAGTGGCAGAGGAAGAGCAGATCAAAACAGCTTTCACCACGCCGTGGGGAACATTTGCTTATGAGAGGATGCCTTTCGGCCTTATTAACGTCGGTGCTACTTTTCAGAGGGCCATGGATTTGGTGTTTGGGGATCTTAAAAATAAAATAATAGTTGTTTATCTAGTTGACTTGACCATTTTCTCAGATAAATGGAGCGATCACTTTCGCACCTCGTGAAAGTTTTCAAAAGATGCAGGTACCACAAAATTTCATTGAATCCTAAGAAGACCATCTTTGCGGTGACTGAGGGCAAGTTACTTGGCCACATCGTTTCCAAGGAGGGAACTAAAATTGACTCGAATCGGGTGGATTCAATTAAAAGCCTGTCTCTTCCTACAAGTAAGAAACAAGTGCATTCCTTTTTTGGTAAAGTCAACTTTATCCAAAGGTTTGTACCAAATTTTTCGGAGCTGACGAAGGGAATCTCAGCTATGATGAAAAAGACGTCCACTTTCATATGGACAGAAGAAGGCAAACAGGCCTTCATCAAAATCAAAGAAGCTATTGCTAATGCACCAATGTTGGTTCGTCTTGACTTTCAGAAGGATTTCATCCTTTACTGTTATGCGTCGGAGCACACGTTGTCTGCAATATTGACTCAAAAGCTCAGTGAAGAAGGAGAATCTCCAATCTCTTTCATGAGTACCAGTTTTAAAGATTGTGAATCGCGCTATTCTCAAATGGAGAAGAATGCGTATGCTGTCATTAGAGTTGTCAAGAATTTCAGGTTCTATATCTTGAATTCACATACTACGGTGTTTTTCACCGATCTAGTAGTAAAAGGTGTGCTAACTCAGTAGGAGATGGGCACGAAAAGAGGAAACTGGATCGCGAGAGTTCAAGAGTATGATCTGGAGATCAAGCCAACCAAGCTCATTCACGAGCAAGGTCTTTGTCAATTATTGGCAGATGATGGAGATGAAAAGAAGAAAAGCAATAGTGGAATGGAACCTAAACTTGAAGAGGACCTTCCTTTGGTCCTATCAGTTGGTTCTGCGGAAGAATGGTACACGGCTTTGTGGTATTATTCAACTTATGAAGAATGTCCACGTCACATGGACAAACAGCAAAAGAGAACTTTAAAGCTGAAAGCACAGAACTTTGTGCTTGTTAATAACGTTTTGTACAAGCGTGGCCTTGACAGAACTTTTCTTTTATGCATCGACAGAGACCAACAACAAAGATTGTTGGATGCTTTTCACAGTCAAGCGTGCGGTGGTCACTTCTCATCAAGGGTTACTACATTCAAGATCCTGCGAGCACGGTTCTATTGGCCTACCATGTTTCGTGACGCATATGAGTGGGTTTATAGATGTCAGTCTTGTCGGAAGTTTGCTTGTAAAGTCAGATTGGTGGCTACTCCACTCAGGCCAGTTATCATTGATGCTCCATTTCAGCAATAGGGTATTGATTTCATAGGTCCCATCAACCCACATTCCAGCAAGGGGCATATTTATGTTCTTACAGCAACAGATTATTTCACAAAATGGGTTGAAGCGGTTCCTACCAAGCGAGCTACCTCAGAAGTTGTTTGTGACTTTTTGAAAGAGAACATTTCACGCTTCGGGGTGCCTTGCAAGATCGTGGTTGATAACGCAACAAGTTTCTCATCAAAGGAGATACTTAATTTTTGTTTTGATCACAACATCACGCTGTCACATTCATCAGATTATTATCCTCAGGGCAATGGACAAGCCGAATCTTCAAACAAGAACATAGTCACAATCGTGCGCAAGCTAGTTGACGCAAATCAGAAAGCTTGGCACAGGAAAATATATGATGCTCTTTGGGCTGATAGAATCATTCCCAAAAGAGCCATCGGCACTTTGCCTTTTATACTTTTGTATGGTATAGAAGCAATGTTACCCATTACGCTGGAGTTGTCCGCCTTGCAATTGGCATCCATAGTGGACGATGGAGAGTTCAAGGATCCAATCAAAAGGAGGATTTTGTACCTGATGAAGCTAGAGGAAGAAAGGGTGGAGGTCGTCGATAGAATCACTCAACATCAAGAGTGAGTGAAGAAGATTTTTGATAAGAAAGCTTGTCCGCGAGACTTCGAGATCGGAGATTAGGTCCTATTGTGGGACAAAAGACATGAACCTAAAGGAATGCATGGAAAATTTGATTCCTTATGGTTAGGGCCTTTCCAGATACATGAATCAAGAGGAGAGAACACATACATTCTCTCGCATCAGGATGGAAGGCTTCTCTCGCTGCCATACAGCGGGCAATATCTCAAGCACTTCAACCCTCCGAGGGAGGAGTAATTTTTGTACATCTTTGTAAATGTTTTATTTATTGTTTTATCGTTGTGTAGTAATGTTTTTCCCCGTTTTGTGATGTTTTGTCATGTTTTAGGTGATTTAAGTAGTCTTGTTTAGGTGATTTTTTAGGAATAGTCTTGGTATTAGGTGGTTAGGAAAGAAAGTCTTGACTCCAATGCCCAACTGTTAAATCACTGGTCTGCAAAACACAGAGATTCTTGGATTCTCCTATGTCGTAGGTATCCGACATGGTCACCAGACAATGTTGTACCCAAATAAAAAAAAAATTGCTTCATTTAGACATTTTGCTTAAAATAGTCTAAACCAGTGTTCCACGGGGACGCGTCCCCCCAGAAAAACCACCCATTTCCGAGACGGCGACGTTTCCGAGACGGGGAGATGCCTAGGAAACGTCCCTCCACCATCCCCCCGAAGTCTCCTCCTAGGAAACTTCTGGGAAACTTCTGGGAGACTTCTGGGAAACTTTCAAACGTCCCCTCCACCCAAGGAAACTCCAGGGAAACTCCAAGGAAACTTCAAGGTGACTCCAGGGAAACTTCTAGGAGACTTCCAAAGGCATCAGGCCATTAGCCTGGAGCCATTTACTATTAGTATTTACCATTTCGTACTCTGTTTTTGAAGTTTGAAGTTTGAACATTGATGATACAGTGATACTTGATTGTAATTATGATTCATGAATCATGATTATGAAACTCAAATTATGAAACATTTAGTTCTTGTTGCATTTTCCAATGTCTATATTTTCATTTTCATTTTCAATGTTCAGTGGTTCACTAGTTCAATGAAATGATATATCATTGCAATGTGTTATTGTGTTTAAACTTTTAAGTTTTGTTTCAATGTGTTAACTTTACTTATTCATTAGGCTTCTATAGTTATATAATTATATTGTTATACATTTTTTTATAACTAATTTTTCAAGTACTATATGTATTTCAGCGCCACCCCCCCGCCGCCGTCCCCCTGCCGTCCCCAAATTTAGGCCCCTCGTCTCCCATCTCAGAAATGCGTCCCCCGCCGTCCCCCCGTCCCCGTCCCCATCCCCGTCCCCGTCCCCGAAACTCCGTGGAACTATGGTCTAAACCTTGTTAAAATGATGTCAAAACATAGTTTTTGGGCAATTCAAGTATGGCCTTTGAGTCAGTGTCATGCCACAGAGATACTGGCAAAATTTGAAAAAATTGAAAATCAAGGTTTCCCAACCCCTATTTTTAGGTCAAAAACCCTAAAAACTGAAACTTGTTAGAATTGGCTGAAATTTGTTTTGATTGGCTTATTTTGCTTCACGATCACAATGGTGAAGTCAAATTCAGTTAGAACTCAGTTTAAGCCTGGTGGGTATCTTTTCGTTTTTTCAAGTGAGAAGTTAGGTTTTCTAAACTCATCATTGGCAGATGGCCAGGTACCAGGTGTCGACAACTAAGCTCAAAACGCTTCGGTGATGTTTCTATGGCAAATTTTGTCCAAAAAGTTACTTCGTCTCGGAGGGGTTTTCAACGAGGTGAAGATACTATAAAATTGACCAAATCTAGAATGAGAAAGTGCAACTCTGAGCTAGGGGTGCCCATCATTCTAGAGGCTTTAATCAACTTTTTGTGGCTTATCTCTTCCAAGATGACTTCTCCAGATTCCTGATAGCTTCGCGATGAGCCAGCCAGCCAGTCCAACGGAGCAGTAGATCACCTAAAACCAAAGACTCAATGCAGAACGAGGGAAATGCAAAATTGACGAGTGACACCCAGGAAGTTTGTTTCCATTTTTGGTCCAGCTCCACAAAGCATCTGTCAGCAGGTGAATTTGAGTTGCCGTGTTGCCATCATTAGTGGTCAAACTTGAGGTTTCAGACTTGATCAGAAACTATCCAGAGAGGACAAAAGCACCCCTGGAGGCTAGGGGCACCCAAGGTTTTGAAGCTTTTAAAGGAGTCTGTTTGATGATTTTAGATGCTTGTCTCAGCTGGGTCAAAAGATATCTTGGCAACTTACAGCCGGAAGATTAGTAGTTTTTAGCCAGTTGCAAAAATGGCTAACACTGGTTGGGAAAAGCGCCCCTGGAGGCCAGGGGTGCCCATGATTTAGGAAGGTCAAATGATGTTTTTATACGAAGTGCTCTCCCAGAGCCCTTGCTCAGAATTCAACCTGCTCCGCAGTGAACCAGTTAGCACGTTCTGAAGTTTTGCCATGTACCAAGAAACATCAAGTGAAATGCGGTCAAGTTATCATTGAAAATAATGAAAATGCCTAAAAATATTCTAACACTGAGGTCAAAAAGCGCCCTTGGCGCCCATCTTTTTGAGGCCTCAGATTGATGAATTTTGGATTATCACCTCAAGGAATCTTCTTGTCAGATTTGGTCCTACTCTTCAACGGAACTATCAGCCAATTGATCTGACGCGGCAGTTAATCAGAATCAATGATCGAACGTGAGCTTCATTTGAGGTTTTTAGATTCAAATTTTGAAAAAAATGTCTAAGTATTGAAGGACGCCTAAAGTCAAAGGTTGACTTTTTAAATTCAAAAATAGAAGTACGCATGAGGAGAGTTTTCAGTTTACTAAATTTAGATCTTGAGTTGAACTCTTTTCAAGTCGACTTCTGGTAAACCTACTTTTAGTCATAACTGGCTAAAATTAGTTTGCATGTATCAGTTAACTGAATTTTTCAAAGTGGCGCCCTAATTAGGGTTTATGGTACATCCAGTTAACTGAATTTGAAGCCAAATATAGGCCATGCGTGAGTTTTGAAGGTCCAGTTGTACTTCAAGCGTCATTTCCAACACTTAGCATGCATTTCACACGCCTTAGAAGATATTCTTCTATATATTTTGCTAATGGCGTCCATTATTCTTCATCAAAGTTGACAAGAAACATCTTTTCTTGAGCATAAAATTGATCTGAAGGTCCTACAGGTGTCAAATTTCAGTGTTCTTCGTAGCTATGGATTCAGATTGTTCGAGAGAAGATTATTTCAGACTTCGTTTTCTTTGCATGCAGGTTTTATCAGCTCTACTTCAAGCATTGGCGAATTTTTACAGAAGAAGAGAGAAAACAAACAAATAAAACTTCTATTCTTCTGTCTTATTTTCCTCTATTCTCATCTTAGATTTTCTTTGCATGTCAAAGAAAACGGCGGATTTTTCAAAAAAGCATCATCTGGGTTCGAGTATGTTAGCATCAACAACAATACCCATGTCTTAGATTATTTTGTGAAAATTGCTCCGTTGCCTCTTTTCTATAGCACAGTGCTTTTTTCCAGAATTCTCTTTGCATGTGGGCCTAAATCATGTTTTTTCGCAAATCTATTGATCTGGGTTGTTTTAGGATTCATTTCTACACAAAACCCATGTTCCAGATTTTCGAAGGAAAAATTGCCCCCAGTGCCCAAACTGCCAATTCAAATCTCAACCAAAAACCTTTTGCATGCAAGCCTAAATCCCATTTTTTCACAATTTTTGACATTTCGGGTTGCATTAGAATTTGATTATGCACAAAACCCATATCTTGGAATTTTTCTTAAAAAAATCACTTCCACTTGCTATTTTTAGCCTTTTCCCGAGCTTTTTCATCTTTTTCCGAAGTTGTCCAAACATACCCGACTTTACAGTCAAAAGTCTAGTTTTTCAGAATGCACTATAATCCCATAGACTATAAGGCCAAACAGGTCTTTCTTCATAACTTTTTGAAAACTATCGATACCGACTTAAGTCATGTTTTTCCCGTCATCAATCTAAACTCATTGGAGGGTATTAGCAGTACTACAATCAAGAATCTTGAGCGTTCAGGGATACTTACAGCAGCATCCATTCCCATCTCAGTCTTTGATCTCGAGTTTGTACTTGCTTGTGTCAAGCATTATGACTCGTCTACCAGACAAATCAGGTCGACAAATGGAAGGGTTGTTTGAAGCCTTAAACCGAGGGATGTAGAAAAATGTTTTTCTATTCCTCCACGCTCAGATCATTTTGCTGTATCCATTTTAGATTGTGACAAAATATGGGAGGAGGACAAGGACAGATCGCAGAAGAAGGTAGCTCAGTGATGGTTGAAAGTTCAAAAAACCAACATGCCAAGGAAAATTGGGCATGGTGATTTCAAGGATGAGATTGCTATTTTGATAACTTTCCTCAACCGGTTAGCAGGTTTTGAAGATGCAAGCGTGTTCCGACCATCGATGTTCTACCTCATCTCATGAGTTATTGATAAGAAAGAAACCTTTGACTGGGCCATGTTTATCAACGAGTGTCTTCACCAGCAGATTACAGAGTTCCTAAAGATGCACGAATTCCACATGGTGACCTTTCTGGTTTGCTTGGTTGCATTTCAACGCAACTTTAAACTATTGAAGACCAATGGAGTTTTGGGCGTTCAGCGAGTGCACGAATACTACCCTCAGTTGGAGTTTTCAAAAGCTGAACAGGACTTTATAGCTGTGAATGATCACTTTCTTATGAGGACAGTCAGAGATTTGGATAACGAGATACATATGAGGATTTCTACAGAGGCACAATCAACAATGGAGAGTTGGGCAGATTGGTTCATCCAATTCCCTATTTTCACATATATTTGTGTATATGGATATACAAGAGAGCCTTTGATGCTACCGAGGTACCCATTGGACAAGGTTCTTTTCATGGAGTTCATAAGACAGGCACATGAGGTTCACACTTTTCTTCGCAATCGACATAAGCCAGCTTTCACCTTTCCTTTTGAGTTGGGTATTTATAAGTGCAAAACAACTGCCGATTGCAAGTTCAATGGCGCACGAGTTAGAGGAACTTTGGCTCGAGTGTTTTCCTCAGAAGCATACCTATGATCCGTTGGGTCATTATTCAGCAAGGTTGGAGCGAAATGTTTCACATTTGGCAGCGCTTGAGGACTTCTGGGTCAATTGTGAGGATGACTTTGAGGTGCGTCGGCGTCATTATTGTAGGCTTACTATTCCACAGATTCTTGATTTCTTGTCAGAGGATGTGGAAGGCTTGTCTGATGATGATGGCGAGATACTCCTTCATTCATTCATTAAAGACCAAGTCGCTCGCCAGCCACTTCGCCAACCTAATTGGTATGTCCTAGTGAACACTTCAGTGAAAAACTTGTCCAGGTCAGTTATCAAAACAGCCATGTACTTCCTTGAGAGCAAGCGGAAGCGAAGGGTGATCCCAATTGCAGAGCCGCCAGTTGTGGTGGTTTCTTCTTTGCCTTCTACTTCTAGGGCGAGGCCTTGAGTTAAGGTTATCATGAAGCCGCCTGAAGGGGTTAAGATTGGGGTTAATTCAAAAGGGAAGAGCATCACCAAAAGGAAACAGGTTGAGAAAGAGCCAGCACTTCCAGTTGCAGAGCCAGTTATTCCATTAGAACCAGTAATTCAGGCCTAGGCCGGTTCGTCATCTCCAGGTCCACCTTCATAACCACAGTCGTCTCCTATAGACATTGATTCGGAGCCTGAGTCTCCAATACATGAGACCTTCATACCAATGGATCCGCCAGCAGCTAATACAGTAGAAGCAACTCCACCTCGAGAGGATATTTTTGCTTATTCATCTTGGCTCGAGAGGTCATTGGGAAGAGAGAGGTGTATGCCTTCGTATGATCTTGACTTATCTGAGTTCGGTGAACCCTATCAGAACAGGTTGAATAAGAGGGCCAGAAAGCAGATTAATATTGAGAAGAATCCTAAGGCAGAGATCATCATAGAGGTTGCTACACCTCCAGAAGGCAAGTACTTAGATGAAGTTGATGTTGGTGACTTTACCTTCGTCAAAACTAATCTAGGTAATAGTACTTGACACACCGACGCGAGCCTGTTCAAGGTTGTCACGAGTAATCTGGAGGAACGCGTCATGAAGGATGGTGAGGATAAGGCAGTTCTCAAGGCTGAAATCAGGCAACTTCGCATGTACATCTCGAGTTTGCTTCATGGTAGCGAGGGGCAAGCACCTTTACTCCCACAGCTTCGAGAGACCGTCGCAGATCAGCAGAGGATTCACCACTTGGTTAATCGAGGAAAGTTGTTGGATACTTGGATTGAGGACTTCATCATTGTTGGTTGACACCTCCTCACAGAGCTGTATCAGTTGAGGGTTGACGCACATAGTCTTCGCCAGAGGATTCAGGAGCTTGAGATTTTCATAGCCGAGTGTAAGCTGAAGGATCTAATTCTAATATCATAGCTTGCGGGAGCCTATGA
>VCHN02000014.1:71541409-71928956 GCA_007115665.2 Sequoiadendron giganteum | reverse complement strand
ATCTCATATTCCTCAATGTATACTACATTCCTCGCATGGAACTAAACCTTCTCTCAGCTAGTCAAATTATGCGACACTCTCCTCAGTTGGATGTGGCATTCAATGCACACAAATGTTCCATTGTTGATCGAGAGACTCTCACCATTGTGGTTGTTGGTATTGAGGATCATAGTCTTTACAGACTTGTGGATATAGGTGATTCTTCAGAGTTAGCCATGGCAGCCAAAAATTCTGCCATTACCAGTCTTTGGCATTAGCGGTATGGGCACTTAAATGTGTATTATCTCTCTCAGCTAGCTCGAGAGTGACTTGTAGCTGGTTTACCTGAGATCGAGACTCAACATCATGGCGTTTGTGGAGCATGTCAGGTTGGGAAGCAACACAGGACACCGTTCACAGATGGTGACTCATGGCGAGCCTCTAAGGTATTGCAGTTGGTTCACGCTGATGTATGTGGACCAATGAATACACCTTCTATTACTGGTTACAGGTATTTCTTTCTTTTTGTTGATGATTTCAGTCGTAAAATGTGGGTGTACTTTCTTAGACTAAAATCAGATGTGTTTACTTTATTTCAGAAGTTTAAGGCCTTAGTAGAAAAAGAGTTTGGTTATTGCATAATCACTCTTAGGTCAGATAATGGGGGGGAATTTTGTTCTACTGCTTTCTCCAACTTCCATGATACAAAATCAAACGCCAGTTAACCACACCCTACACTCCTCAGCAAAACGATGTTGCAGAGCGGCGCAATCGTACAATTGTTGAGATGGCCCACTCCATGTTACAACACAGGAGTGTTCATAATAAATTTTGGGCAGAAACAGTTTACACTGCTGTCTATCTCCTTAATCGGTCTCCTACCCACGCTGTTAAGGGGAAGACTCCTGAGGAAGCTTGGATTGGCCGAAAACCTAGGATCAGTCATTTAAAAATCTTTGGCTCTTTAGCATATGTATGGATTCCAGATGCCAAACACTCAAAGTTGGATTCCAAGAGTGAAAAGGTTATGTTCACAGGGTATAGTGACAACCATAAGTCTTATTGGTTGATTGACGTAGATACTGATCGTCTTTTTTTTAGTCAGGATGTTGTCTTTGATGAGGAAGGAGGACCCTTTTACATTTCCTTATTTGTGCAACATTCTGAGGATTAGCCTTTGAAGGCTTCTGATTTGGGTGTCCGTCTTCCATTAGGTCCACTTGATGGGAGGGATGATGAAGATTCTATATTTGATGATGCTCAACCTAATTTTCCTTCGGATGATATTGATCTTCCACCTGATGAACTTGTTCCAAATCCGCAACCAATTCCAATTCCTCCTATTACATCCGATGTTGGCACTTCTACTCTCCGACCTAAATGGTGGGCTAAGACTATTGGTGATCTTCATAATGATGAGCTCATTGAGGGTAGGTCATCTAAAAACAAGAGCAAACAACAACATACAATCAATTTTTCTCTCATGGCCAACATTCATAGTGTCTACGAGCCTCAGACATATTCAGAGGCTAAAGGAATTCTTGAGTGGGAAAAGGCTATAGAGGTTGAATACTAGAGTCTTCAGAAGAATCACACTTGGGTTCTTTCTAATCTTCCTCCAGGGAAGAAGCCCTTTAGTTGTAAATGGGCGTATAAGGTTAAATACAAAGCTGACGACACCCTTGACAATTACAAAGCTCGTCTCGTTGCTAGGGGGTTCTCATAGAAGGAAGGCATTGATTACGAGGAGACTTTTTCCTACAGCCAAGATGAGTACCATTCGGCTCCTCCCTGCCTTAGCAGCCTAGTTTGGTTGGAAAGTCCATTAGATGGATGTTAAGAGTGCTTTCCTCAACAGTGAGTTGAAGGAAGAAGTCTAAATGACACAGTCTCCAGGGTTCAAGGTTGCTAGTAAAGAACACAAGGTGTGCAGATTGGTAAAAGCACTCTATGGCCTGAAATAGGCTCCTCGGGCTTGGTACATCAAGATTGGCAAGTACCTCACATATCATGGCTTTCAGAGGAGTCCATCTAACTCTAATTTGTATGTTAAACATACTGGTAGTGATATTCTTATTCTTGTTGTCTGTGTGGATGACTTGATCATTACTGGCAGCTTAACACATTTGATTGTTGAGATCAAGTAGGATTTGTGCAACACATTTGACATGACAGATTTGGGACTTTTGCATTACTGTTTACGTGTTGAGGTTTGGCAGACAAAGAGCAACATCTTCATCTCCCAGTCCAAATATGCTTGAAGTCTACTGGATAAGTTCTGAATGCAGGATTGCAAATCTGCCTCCACACCCATGGAAAAAGGGCTCAAGTTGTCAGCTAAGTTAGACTCACTTGTAGAAGATGAATCCTTGTTCAGGCAACTAGTGGGCAGCCTCATCTATCTCACTGCCACTAGTCCTGACCTCAGTTTTGCAGTGAGCTACATTTCACGCTTCATGACAGCCCCCAAGGCTGATCATTGGGGTGCGAAGCGTGCGCTGCATTATAAGAAGGGAACTTCTAATTATGGAACTCTTTACACTAGGAGTCATGATCCTAGACTCTCTGGTTTCACAAACTCAGATTGGGCAGGTTTGATTGATGATTGGAAATCAACATCTGGGTATGTGTTCAGTTTGGGATTTGGTGCAGTCAGATGGATTAGTAAGAAGCAGCAGGCAGTGGCTCTCTCCTCGACAGAAGCAGAGTATCAAGGAGCAATAATGGCAGCTTGTGAGGTAGTTTGGCTTCGTCGGATGCTTACGGATATGCAAATATCTCAAGTTGGTTCGACTCCCTTGTTCTATGATAATCAGGGAGTTCTCAAACTTGCCAAAAATCTAGTCTTACATGAAAGAACCAAGCATGTGGAAACTCATTGTCACTTTATTTAGAAGCTTGTTGAAGACGAATCAGTTCAGTTGCTGTATGTTCCGACAAAGGAGTAGACAAGAGATATTCTCACGAAGTCGCTCAGTCCAGATAAGTTTGTAAAATTCAGGGGGCATCTTGGTGTAGTTGATGGATTGAGCATTAAGGGAGGGTATTAAAATAATATTTCCTAATTATTTATTAAATGCTCAACTTTGTATTATATTGTATTTTTGGTGATAAGATCGTCTTCAATCTTCTCTGAAGTTTTTTTTTAGAAACTTTCTTGCAATGTTCCACGGGGATGTGTCCCCCCCAAAAAACCCCGCGTTTCTTAGAGGGGGACACCTCAGAGACTTGAGGACTTGGGGGGGACGTCCCCCCACCAGCCCACCACCAACGCCACCATCCCACCACCAGTGTTGTTGTCTCCAAGATGCTGCTAGGAATTTGAGGATTCTAGGGTGTCCTCAGGACGTCTAGGGGACTCCTAGTTGTCTCAAAGATGTATAATTCTTATACTTATGCATCTTTTTATAACTATTTTTTCAAGTACTATATGTATTTCAGCACCCTGCCGCCCCCTCGTCGTTGTCCCCCCATTGTCCCCCCTGCCGTCCCCAAACTTAGACCCCTCGTCCCTGCGTCTCTAAAATGCGTCCCCTACCGTCCCCCCGTCCCCTTCCTCGAAACCCCGTGGAACACTGCTTTCTTGTTTTGTAAATCTTGTAAATTATACATCGAAGTTTTTGTTTCATTGTGAATACATCAAATATTTTACCAATTACTTGCGTAATACAACCTCTATTTGATAGGCTCCAACCTATTAATCCTTCAATGGCTGATATAGTTTACTTCTCCACAAGATCTTCCTCTCATAAAATTGTTTACAGCTTTCACAAATCTGAACACACACTTCCTTCCCTTACAAATCTGATCACAGATAGCAATTCAGAACACAATGAGAACACACGATTTACATGGAAACCCTTGCGGGAGAAAACCGCGAAAAAATATTGCTTATATATATATATTAATCTTCTTCTTCTTCTTGTAGGCTCCAACCTACAAGAGACTCCAATCTCTACATAAACTGAGCTCCAACTCAGCAAGAGGCTCCAACCTCTATTTGATAGGCTCCAACCTATTAATCCTTCAATGGCTGATATAGTTTACTTCTCCACAAGATCTTCCTCTCATAAAATTGTTTACACCTTTCACAAATCGGATCACACACTTCCTTCCCTTCAAATCTGATCACACACTTCCTTCCCTTACAAATCTGATCACACACTTCACACAATCCTTCCTTCACAAATCTGATGATGATCACACGTTTTACACAATGCTCTTTCACTTCTCAAATCTACACTTAAAACACTTCACAAATCTGCAAATATCTTCTTTTAATTTGCTCAAAATATTCTTCACTCAACTTGCATTTATACCACACTAAATACCTCTTCACCCAAGAAAGGCGATCTTTCACATATCTGCACTATTCTTCATTTTTATCTCTGCCTTAGTATATCAGAATTATATGTTATTTTTATTCACTACTCTTACTAACTTTCCACATATATGCCAATTATATATCTTCATATTCTTATGAAGAGATACATCCTCATATAAAGGTTATGTCTTTTCAAGCAATCATGACTCTTCTTAATAAATTTCTGCCCCTTTAGAACTGAATCGCTGCCCATAGAGTGAATGGGAATCACTGCTTTTTACATATTAAAACCTAACTTTACTTAAGACTTTGTCCTTTCCTATCTTTTGTCTTATCTGCACTTCTTCATAATCATCGACTGCCTTTTGTTTTGTCTTATTTCACAAAAGTGATCTCTGTTTTTTTTCTGAAAACTGATCCTTAATCCTTTCTTAAATAATAATTGCAGCCTTCCATAGAATATGCTGCCTTGTTTGTAAATTGCTATTCACTTAAGGATCGCAGCCTTCTATAATTATTAGTACTAAAATTAATCACCTCAAAACACACAATATATTTATATGTGTATTTTAAGATGGGCATTCAATGTTTATTTTAAATATTTATTTAGAACACAATAATGTTAGTTTTAGGATCAGAAACTCAATAAGCAGAAATGCAGCACATAAGACAATGAACACAACAAGATACCCTGGGAAAACCCTCCTGCTCGAGGGAGAAAAACCCAACAAATATATTGCTTATATATTGAAGTAATAAGAGCAGAAATCTGCCTACAACTCAGGCACAACACAATGTCGAATTTGATACAATGAATAATAGCACCTCTCCTAGATGCGAAGATACAAAATGAATATGCTTCTCCTTGAAATCAATCTGCTGTAACAGGATGATGATCTGCTGCTCCAGTGCAAACTTCTTCTAGGAATGTGAATATGAATGGATGAATGAACTTGATGATCAAATGAGAGATCATCACCTTGTATTTATACAAAACAAAGTGACTCTTCAAGAAGGTCAGCCTCCTTTTAGAAATAATTAATTACATGAGTCGGCCACAATAATAAGTATTATTCATTTAATGAAGTGAACGCCTCTTCACTTAAATTGGAATACAATAATTTAAATAGCCAAAGGCTATCATTTAATTATTTCTTTTATTTAATGTGGCCGCTGGAAGTAAGAGGCCCGACGCTGAAACATCAACACTCCCTCTCAGCTAGGGAGGATTACTTCCTGATACACAAGGTTATGGAATCTCTCAACATGACACTCACAATGGCTACACCCATATGTGAGAAGAGAACACATCACGGAGTCACTCAACGTGATATCGTCCATCATGGCTACTCCCATGCATGGAAAGAACATGCGCACATGTGCCCATCACAGAGTCACTCGATGTGATGTCGTCATCTCAAAATGACATCCACCATGGCTACTCCCAGAGGGTGGATTGTTAGTTTTAGGATCAGAAATGAAAGCAATCAGAAAATGCAACACATAAAACAATGAACACAACAAGATACACTGGGAAAACCCTCCTACTCGAGGGAGAAAAACCCAACAAATATATCACTTATATATTCAAGGAATAAGAGCAGAAATCTGCTTACAACTCAAGCCCAACACAATGCCGAATATGATACAAAGAATAATAGCACCTCTCCTAGATGCGAAGATACAACAAGAATATGTTTCCCCTTGAAATCAATTTGCTATAACAATATAATGATCTGCTACTCAAGTGCGAACTTCTTCTAGGAGTACGAATATGAATGAATGAACTTAATTATCAAATGAGAGATCATCACCTTGTATTTATACATAGCAAAGTGACTCTTCATGAGGTCGGCCTCATTAAGAATTTACAATAATTAAATAGGTCGGCCACCATAAAGAAGTCGGCCCAAATAAATAATAAATATTTTATTGAAGCACCTCTTCACTTATATTGATCAACAATAAATTTAATAGCCGATAGGCTATATTGAATTTATTCCTTGAAAATCGTGGCTGGAAGGATGAGGCCCGAAGCTGTTCTAACATCAACACTCCCTCTCAGCTAGGGAGGAATACTTCCAATTGACCAATGTCATGAAATGACATCCATAATGGCTACACCCAAATGTGAAAGAAGCTTATCACGGATTTACTCAATCGTGATATCAACCATCATGGCTACTCCCATGTATGGTAAAACATATGTGCACAAGTGCCCATCACAAAATCACCCAACGTGATGTCGTCATCTCAACATGACGCTCACCATGGCTACATCCAAAGGGTGAATAAACACAAGTACACGAAAATCATCACAGACTCTCTCATGTGATGTTGTCATGGAGTCACTCAACATGACATCCACCATCGCTACTCCCAGAGGGTGGAAACAAGGGCTTACACCTCAAATTTCTCTCACAGAGAAAGATGCATTAAACAAGGGCTTACACCTCAAATTTCTCTTACAAAGAAAGATGCATTAGAGCAAATCTATAGTGAACCGCCACTCTGCTGATTTGTTTCCGCTGAATTTGTAGGTCTGATTTTTGTTTTAGTTTGATATTTCTCTTTCCTGTCTTTGAGTTGTTTGCTAGTAATACTAAAACGGTACTAAAGAGCTTATGCATACAATGAAAGCTTCAAATAAACCAAACTATTGAAACAACTTGAGTACATTGCTCATTTCAGTGACCATAATCCATGCTTAACTTACAACCATACAACACTGTGAATAGTAACTTGCTACAGTACCCGCCCCCATTGAAGTTCACACAACTCTTGAAAGACGGATTTCTCCCACCCAAATCCGGATTGGGAAGCTTTCTAGAACAAGGGCGCCCCCTTTAGGAATGATAGCTGCCACATAAGAGAGGCGTTTCTTTTCTTTGTGCTGGTATAAACCCTCAAGAAAAGGCGGTTGGTTGTAGCTCTTCTAAAACAGCCCCAAAACGTTTCAAAAGCGAACAACTTCCGTACTAACGTGATTGGAGTCTATTGAAGCCAAAACCCACTCAGGAAAAACTCGAATAAACTGCAAACAACTTGTGTCTCCAAAATGAAGCCACCAAAAATTGACCAGCAACCTTAAGGTGGTGTTTCACACCTTGAAACAGCTAAAATACGAAGAATAAAGCCCCACCAGGCTCACCCACTGCAAGAAATCAGGAAACCCTAGCCTCCTTCCTCCAAAGCAACACTCCCAAGTTTCAGCAAGCAAAATCATCCATTCATGAAGAGGGTCGAACTTTCTCTTTTGATATTTATAATTTTACATTGAAATCACTATTCATTAAAGTGAGCACTATTCACTCAAGTTATTTCTTTTTTCACTTTATGAATGAATAGTAACTGAAAAATATAAAGTGACCCCTTCCTTTTGAAGACACATGGTCCCTAGGCCAAGGATGGTGATCTATAGGCCAGCTGTACCAGATAATGCAAACAACTGGCAAGTCTTTGATGACGATGATGACATCAAAGAGTTTCTCGTTATGGGAGACAACTACAAAGAATTGTTCTTTGAAGGCAGTCCTACTCCTTTCAAAGAGTCAATTGCTGAAAATTCTGAAGCTATGAAATCCGGGATCATACAATTGAAAGGAAATCAGATTCCCAAGGGTTTCGTATCTTTAGAAGATATTTTTGACCGGCATGACCGTTACATCCAAAATCAGAAGATGTCAGTTGTTAATACTTCTGCTGAACATTTCCATGTGAACATTGGCGCTGAAGACAAAGCTCGGTTTGTTAATCTAGGCAAGTGTTGTACTACAGAAGAAGCTGAGAAGTTTACCGTCTTGTTCAAACAATACAAGGATGTATTTGCTTGGTCATACGAAGACTTGAAGGTCTTCACACCCGTATAATTGTCACATACAATTCCTTTGAAGTCTGATGTCAAGCCTTTCAGGCAAAAGCAAAGACATTACAATCCGCGGATTCAAGATACTATCTACGCGGAAATTCAAAAAGATGGTGGACTCGAAGATAATTTATCCAATCCATCACTCCACTTGGGTGTCTAACATTGTTCCTATGCGCAAGAAGAACAGTGAAATCAGAATTTGCGTGGATTTCAGGAACTTGAATTTATCGTCCTTGAAGGAAAATTACCCCTTACCGATCATGGAGCATACATTGCAGACAGTCACTGGATCAGAGATGCTATCACTTCTTGATGGTTTTTCTGGTTACAATCAAATTGTAGTGGCAGAGGAAGAGCAGATCAAAACAGCTTTCACCACGCCGTGGGGAACATTTGCTTATGAGAGGATGCCTTTCGGCCTTATTAACGTCGGTGCTACTTTTCAGAGGGCCATGGATTTGGTGTTTGGGGATCTTAAAAATAAAATAATAGTTGTTTATCTAGTTGACTTGACCATTTTCTCAGATAAATGGAGCGATCACTTTCGCACCTCGTGAAAGTTTTCAAAAGATGCAGGTACCACAAAATTTCATTGAATCCTAAGAAGACCATCTTTGCGGTGACTGAGGGCAAGTTACTTGGCCACATCGTTTCCAAGGAGGGAACTAAAATTGACTCGAATCGGGTGGATTCAATTAAAAGCCTGTCTCTTCCTACAAGTAAGAAACAAGTGCATTCCTTTTTTGGTAAAGTCAACTTTATCCAAAGGTTTGTACCAAATTTTTCGGAGCTGACGAAGGGAATCTCAGCTATGATGAAAAAGACGTCCACTTTCATATGGACAGAAGAAGGCAAACAGGCCTTCATCAAAATCAAAGAAGCTATTGCTAATGCACCAATGTTGGTTCGTCTTGACTTTCAGAAGGATTTCATCCTTTACTGTTATGCGTCGGAGCACACGTTGTCTGCAATATTGACTCAAAAGCTCAGTGAAGAAGGAGAATCTCCAATCTCTTTCATGAGTACCAGTTTTAAAGATTGTGAATCGCGCTATTCTCAAATGGAGAAGAATGCGTATGCTGTCATTAGAGTTGTCAAGAATTTCAGGTTCTATATCTTGAATTCACATACTACGGTGTTTTTCACCGATCTAGTAGTAAAAGGTGTGCTAACTCAGTAGGAGATGGGCACGAAAAGAGGAAACTGGATCGCGAGAGTTCAAGAGTATGATCTGGAGATCAAGCCAACCAAGCTCATTCACGAGCAAGGTCTTTGTCAATTATTGGCAGATGATGGAGATGAAAAGAAGAAAAGCAATAGTGGAATGGAACCTAAACTTGAAGAGGACCTTCCTTTGGTCCTATCAGTTGGTTCTGCGGAAGAATGGTACACGGCTTTGTGGTATTATTCAACTTATGAAGAATGTCCACGTCACATGGACAAACAGCAAAAGAGAACTTTAAAGCTGAAAGCACAGAACTTTGTGCTTGTTAATAACGTTTTGTACAAGCGTGGCCTTGACAGAACTTTTCTTTTATGCATCGACAGAGACCAACAACAAAGATTGTTGGATGCTTTTCACAGTCAAGCGTGCGGTGGTCACTTCTCATCAAGGGTTACTACATTCAAGATCCTGCGAGCACGGTTCTATTGGCCTACCATGTTTCGTGACGCATATGAGTGGGTTTATAGATGTCAGTCTTGTCGGAAGTTTGCTTGTAAAGTCAGATTGGTGGCTACTCCACTCAGGCCAGTTATCATTGATGCTCCATTTCAGCAATAGGGTATTGATTTCATAGGTCCCATCAACCCACATTCCAGCAAGGGGCATATTTATGTTCTTACAGCAACAGATTATTTCACAAAATGGGTTGAAGCGGTTCCTACCAAGCGAGCTACCTCAGAAGTTGTTTGTGACTTTTTGAAAGAGAACATTTCACGCTTCGGGGTGCCTTGCAAGATCGTGGTTGATAACGCAACAAGTTTCTCATCAAAGGAGATACTTAATTTTTGTTTTGATCACAACATCACGCTGTCACATTCATCAGATTATTATCCTCAGGGCAATGGACAAGCCGAATCTTCAAACAAGAACATAGTCACAATCGTGCGCAAGCTAGTTGACGCAAATCAGAAAGCTTGGCACAGGAAAATATATGATGCTCTTTGGGCTGATAGAATCATTCCCAAAAGAGCCATCGGCACTTTGCCTTTTATACTTTTGTATGGTATAGAAGCAATGTTACCCATTACGCTGGAGTTGTCCGCCTTGCAATTGGCATCCATAGTGGACGATGGAGAGTTCAAGGATCCAATCAAAAGGAGGATTTTGTACCTGATGAAGCTAGAGGAAGAAAGGGTGGAGGTCGTCGATAGAATCACTCAACATCAAGAGTGAGTGAAGAAGATTTTTGATAAGAAAGCTTGTCCGCGAGACTTCGAGATCGGAGATTAGGTCCTATTGTGGGACAAAAGACATGAACCTAAAGGAATGCATGGAAAATTTGATTCCTTATGGTTAGGGCCTTTCCAGATACATGAATCAAGAGGAGAGAACACATACATTCTCTCGCATCAGGATGGAAGGCTTCTCTCGCTGCCATACAGCGGGCAATATCTCAAGCACTTCAACCCTCCGAGGGAGGAGTAATTTTTGTACATCTTTGTAAATGTTTTATTTATTGTTTTATCGTTGTGTAGTAATGTTTTTCCCCGTTTTGTGATGTTTTGTCATGTTTTAGGTGATTTAAGTAGTCTTGTTTAGGTGATTTTTTAGGAATAGTCTTGGTATTAGGTGGTTAGGAAAGAAAGTCTTGACTCCAATGCCCAACTGTTAAATCACTGGTCTGCAAAACACAGAGATTCTTGGATTCTCCTATGTCGTAGGTATCCGACATGGTCACCAGACAATGTTGTACCCAAATAAAAAAAAAATTGCTTCATTTAGACATTTTGCTTAAAATAGTCTAAACCAGTGTTCCACGGGGACGCGTCCCCCCAGAAAAACCACCCATTTCCGAGACGGCGACGTTTCCGAGACGGGGAGATGCCTAGGAAACGTCCCTCCACCATCCCCCCGAAGTCTCCTCCTAGGAAACTTCTGGGAAACTTCTGGGAGACTTCTGGGAAACTTTCAAACGTCCCCTCCACCCAAGGAAACTCCAGGGAAACTCCAAGGAAACTTCAAGGTGACTCCAGGGAAACTTCTAGGAGACTTCCAAAGGCATCAGGCCATTAGCCTGGAGCCATTTACTATTAGTATTTACCATTTCGTACTCTGTTTTTGAAGTTTGAAGTTTGAACATTGATGATACAGTGATACTTGATTGTAATTATGATTCATGAATCATGATTATGAAACTCAAATTATGAAACATTTAGTTCTTGTTGCATTTTCCAATGTCTATATTTTCATTTTCATTTTCAATGTTCAGTGGTTCACTAGTTCAATGAAATGATATATCATTGCAATGTGTTATTGTGTTTAAACTTTTAAGTTTTGTTTCAATGTGTTAACTTTACTTATTCATTAGGCTTCTATAGTTATATAATTATATTGTTATACATTTTTTTATAACTAATTTTTCAAGTACTATATGTATTTCAGCGCCACCCCCCCGCCGCCGTCCCCCTGCCGTCCCCAAATTTAGGCCCCTCGTCTCCCATCTCAGAAATGCGTCCCCCGCCGTCCCCCCGTCCCCGTCCCCATCCCCGTCCCCGTCCCCGAAACTCCGTGGAACTATGGTCTAAACCTTGTTAAAATGATGTCAAAACATAGTTTTTGGGCAATTCAAGTATGGCCTTTGAGTCAGTGTCATGCCACAGAGATACTGGCAAAATTTGAAAAAATTGAAAATCAAGGTTTCCCAACCCCTATTTTTAGGTCAAAAACCCTAAAAACTGAAACTTGTTAGAATTGGCTGAAATTTGTTTTGATTGGCTTATTTTGCTTCACGATCACAATGGTGAAGTCAAATTCAGTTAGAACTCAGTTTAAGCCTGGTGGGTATCTTTTCGTTTTTTCAAGTGAGAAGTTAGGTTTTCTAAACTCATCATTGGCAGATGGCCAGGTACCAGGTGTCGACAACTAAGCTCAAAACGCTTCGGTGATGTTTCTATGGCAAATTTTGTCCAAAAAGTTACTTCGTCTCGGAGGGGTTTTCAACGAGGTGAAGATACTATAAAATTGACCAAATCTAGAATGAGAAAGTGCAACTCTGAGCTAGGGGTGCCCATCATTCTAGAGGCTTTAATCAACTTTTTGTGGCTTATCTCTTCCAAGATGACTTCTCCAGATTCCTGATAGCTTCGCGATGAGCCAGCCAGCCAGTCCAACGGAGCAGTAGATCACCTAAAACCAAAGACTCAATGCAGAACGAGGGAAATGCAAAATTGACGAGTGACACCCAGGAAGTTTGTTTCCATTTTTGGTCCAGCTCCACAAAGCATCTGTCAGCAGGTGAATTTGAGTTGCCGTGTTGCCATCATTAGTGGTCAAACTTGAGGTTTCAGACTTGATCAGAAACTATCCAGAGAGGACAAAAGCACCCCTGGAGGCTAGGGGCACCCAAGGTTTTGAAGCTTTTAAAGGAGTCTGTTTGATGATTTTAGATGCTTGTCTCAGCTGGGTCAAAAGATATCTTGGCAACTTACAGCCGGAAGATTAGTAGTTTTTAGCCAGTTGCAAAAATGGCTAACACTGGTTGGGAAAAGCGCCCCTGGAGGCCAGGGGTGCCCATGATTTAGGAAGGTCAAATGATGTTTTTATACGAAGTGCTCTCCCAGAGCCCTTGCTCAGAATTCAACCTGCTCCGCAGTGAACCAGTTAGCACGTTCTGAAGTTTTGCCATGTACCAAGAAACATCAAGTGAAATGCGGTCAAGTTATCATTGAAAATAATGAAAATGCCTAAAAATATTCTAACACTGAGGTCAAAAAGCGCCCTTGGCGCCCATCTTTTTGAGGCCTCAGATTGATGAATTTTGGATTATCACCTCAAGGAATCTTCTTGTCAGATTTGGTCCTACTCTTCAACGGAACTATCAGCCAATTGATCTGACGCGGCAGTTAATCAGAATCAATGATCGAACGTGAGCTTCATTTGAGGTTTTTAGATTCAAATTTTGAAAAAAATGTCTAAGTATTGAAGGACGCCTAAAGTCAAAGGTTGACTTTTTAAATTCAAAAATAGAAGTACGCATGAGGAGAGTTTTCAGTTTACTAAATTTAGATCTTGAGTTGAACTCTTTTCAAGTCGACTTCTGGTAAACCTACTTTTAGTCATAACTGGCTAAAATTAGTTTGCATGTATCAGTTAACTGAATTTTTCAAAGTGGCGCCCTAATTAGGGTTTATGGTACATCCAGTTAACTGAATTTGAAGCCAAATATAGGCCATGCGTGAGTTTTGAAGGTCCAGTTGTACTTCAAGCGTCATTTCCAACACTTAGCATGCATTTCACACGCCTTAGAAGATATTCTTCTATATATTTTGCTAATGGCGTCCATTATTCTTCATCAAAGTTGACAAGAAACATCTTTTCTTGAGCATAAAATTGATCTGAAGGTCCTACAGGTGTCAAATTTCAGTGTTCTTCGTAGCTATGGATTCAGATTGTTCGAGAGAAGATTATTTCAGACTTCGTTTTCTTTGCATGCAGGTTTTATCAGCTCTACTTCAAGCATTGGCGAATTTTTACAGAAGAAGAGAGAAAACAAACAAATAAAACTTCTATTCTTCTGTCTTATTTTCCTCTATTCTCATCTTAGATTTTCTTTGCATGTCAAAGAAAACGGCGGATTTTTCAAAAAAGCATCATCTGGGTTCGAGTATGTTAGCATCAACAACAATACCCATGTCTTAGATTATTTTGTGAAAATTGCTCCGTTGCCTCTTTTCTATAGCACAGTGCTTTTTTCCAGAATTCTCTTTGCATGTGGGCCTAAATCATGTTTTTTCGCAAATCTATTGATCTGGGTTGTTTTAGGATTCATTTCTACACAAAACCCATGTTCCAGATTTTCGAAGGAAAAATTGCCCCCAGTGCCCAAACTGCCAATTCAAATCTCAACCAAAAACCTTTTGCATGCAAGCCTAAATCCCATTTTTTCACAATTTTTGACATTTCGGGTTGCATTAGAATTTGATTATGCACAAAACCCATATCTTGGAATTTTTCTTAAAAAAATCACTTCCACTTGCTATTTTTAGCCTTTTCCCGAGCTTTTTCATCTTTTTCCGAAGTTGTCCAAACATACCCGACTTTACAGTCAAAAGTCTAGTTTTTCAGAATGCACTATAATCCCATAGACTATAAGGCCAAACAGGTCTTTCTTCATAACTTTTTGAAAACTATCGATACCGACTTAAGTCATGTTTTTCCCGTCATCAATCTAAACTCATTGGAGGGTATTAGCAGTACTACAATCAAGAATCTTGAGCGTTCAGGGATACTTACAGCAGCATCCATTCCCATCTCAGTCTTTGATCTCGAGTTTGTACTTGCTTGTGTCAAGCATTATGACTCGTCTACCAGACAAATCAGGTCGACAAATGGAAGGGTTGTTTGAAGCCTTAAACCGAGGGATGTAGAAAAATGTTTTTCTATTCCTCCACGCTCAGATCATTTTGCTGTATCCATTTTAGATTGTGACAAAATATGGGAGGAGGACAAGGACAGATCGCAGAAGAAGGTAGCTCAGTGATGGTTGAAAGTTCAAAAAACCAACATGCCAAGGAAAATTGGGCATGGTGATTTCAAGGATGAGATTGCTATTTTGATAACTTTCCTCAACCGGTTAGCAGGTTTTGAAGATGCAAGCGTGTTCCGACCATCGATGTTCTACCTCATCTCATGAGTTATTGATAAGAAAGAAACCTTTGACTGGGCCATGTTTATCAACGAGTGTCTTCACCAGCAGATTACAGAGTTCCTAAAGATGCACGAATTCCACATGGTGACCTTTCTGGTTTGCTTGGTTGCATTTCAACGCAACTTTAAACTATTGAAGACCAATGGAGTTTTGGGCGTTCAGCGAGTGCACGAATACTACCCTCAGTTGGAGTTTTCAAAAGCTGAACAGGACTTTATAGCTGTGAATGATCACTTTCTTATGAGGACAGTCAGAGATTTGGATAACGAGATACATATGAGGATTTCTACAGAGGCACAATCAACAATGGAGAGTTGGGCAGATTGGTTCATCCAATTCCCTATTTTCACATATATTTGTGTATATGGATATACAAGAGAGCCTTTGATGCTACCGAGGTACCCATTGGACAAGGTTCTTTTCATGGAGTTCATAAGACAGGCACATGAGGTTCACACTTTTCTTCGCAATCGACATAAGCCAGCTTTCACCTTTCCTTTTGAGTTGGGTATTTATAAGTGCAAAACAACTGCCGATTGCAAGTTCAATGGCGCACGAGTTAGAGGAACTTTGGCTCGAGTGTTTTCCTCAGAAGCATACCTATGATCCGTTGGGTCATTATTCAGCAAGGTTGGAGCGAAATGTTTCACATTTGGCAGCGCTTGAGGACTTCTGGGTCAATTGTGAGGATGACTTTGAGGTGCGTCGGCGTCATTATTGTAGGCTTACTATTCCACAGATTCTTGATTTCTTGTCAGAGGATGTGGAAGGCTTGTCTGATGATGATGGCGAGATACTCCTTCATTCATTCATTAAAGACCAAGTCGCTCGCCAGCCACTTCGCCAACCTAATTGGTATGTCCTAGTGAACACTTCAGTGAAAAACTTGTCCAGGTCAGTTATCAAAACAGCCATGTACTTCCTTGAGAGCAAGCGGAAGCGAAGGGTGATCCCAATTGCAGAGCCGCCAGTTGTGGTGGTTTCTTCTTTGCCTTCTACTTCTAGGGCGAGGCCTTGAGTTAAGGTTATCATGAAGCCGCCTGAAGGGGTTAAGATTGGGGTTAATTCAAAAGGGAAGAGCATCACCAAAAGGAAACAGGTTGAGAAAGAGCCAGCACTTCCAGTTGCAGAGCCAGTTATTCCATTAGAACCAGTAATTCAGGCCTAGGCCGGTTCGTCATCTCCAGGTCCACCTTCATAACCACAGTCGTCTCCTATAGACATTGATTCGGAGCCTGAGTCTCCAATACATGAGACCTTCATACCAATGGATCCGCCAGCAGCTAATACAGTAGAAGCAACTCCACCTCGAGAGGATATTTTTGCTTATTCATCTTGGCTCGAGAGGTCATTGGGAAGAGAGAGGTGTATGCCTTCGTATGATCTTGACTTATCTGAGTTCGGTGAACCCTATCAGAACAGGTTGAATAAGAGGGCCAGAAAGCAGATTAATATTGAGAAGAATCCTAAGGCAGAGATCATCATAGAGGTTGCTACACCTCCAGAAGGCAAGTACTTAGATGAAGTTGATGTTGGTGACTTTACCTTCGTCAAAACTAATCTAGGTAATAGTACTTGACACACCGACGCGAGCCTGTTCAAGGTTGTCACGAGTAATCTGGAGGAACGCGTCATGAAGGATGGTGAGGATAAGGCAGTTCTCAAGGCTGAAATCAGGCAACTTCGCATGTACATCTCGAGTTTGCTTCATGGTAGCGAGGGGCAAGCACCTTTACTCCCACAGCTTCGAGAGACCGTCGCAGATCAGCAGAGGATTCACCACTTGGTTAATCGAGGAAAGTTGTTGGATACTTGGATTGAGGACTTCATCATTGTTGGTTGACACCTCCTCACAGAGCTGTATCAGTTGAGGGTTGACGCACATAGTCTTCGCCAGAGGATTCAGGAGCTTGAGATTTTCATAGCCGAGTGTAAGCTGAAGGATCTAATTCTAATATCATAGCTTGCGGGAGCCTATGATGCCATTGGAGCAGATGGAGATCAAAAGAAGATCTTCACTTGGAAAGAGTTGTATCTTTGCAGGGTGGAGACATTGTTGGCGTTTCAATTAGCACCTCTGGAGTGCTTATTGGAAACGGACAGCTATTGCAAGTGTGTTAGTACATGCTCTTCGGATTATAGAGAGGAAGATCTCTCTTTGCTGATTTTCTACTGTAAAAAAGGGATGTACTAAGATTCCTATCTTTTTTACTCAACAGCGGGACACAAGGGTGCATAAACCAATGCGCCGTAGCTAAGCTTTTTCTCTGGTTTTCGCAGATCTTAACTACGACTAACTAACTTCTAGACTATCCTACCTCCTCAAGATAAACAGAGCATGAGGGCGTAGGAGCGAAATGGATTTGGTTGGATCACTTGAATCCTCCATCTCAATGGAATATGGCCGAGGCTCTGAACCTTCGGATATATACCAAGATAGGGCTCGATACAAGCAAACACTCATTACGGTAAACTAGATCTAAGACTTGCCAAGGAGGAGGAACCCCTATCCGAGGTGTAGGCTTGGAAACAACGCACTGGAAACAACAAGGAACAATGGCTTGTTTAGTAGGATTCCCGAGGAGGTGACGACACCTGTCCAAAGTCTAGGCTGCAAAACAAAACATTAAACAACATCATACGATAATGATCGATGACAAAATATCCAAGGAGGTGACGACACCTGTCCAAGGAGGAGATTGAAACAATGCACTATTTGAAAACAAGACTTTGAAAACACTCAATTATTTAGATCAAGCAAGCATGCGCCTTCTGATTTATTTCTTCAAGCTTCTCCAAAGAATTACAAAGGTTGGGACAGTAAAGGCACGAAATCATGCACAATTACGATCAACCAACGAACTCTCATCCAAGAGTGAACAAATATAAACGAGCTAACTCTGGTAACAATGGCGCACCAATTTTGCTAGCAAATAAAGGTTAAACAAATAAAGAACCTAAGGCTCTTATTTATAGAAACTCAAAGGAGTAGGCAACCCTAAAATCTCCTTGAGTTAACAAACAGTTCTTGCCAATCAGCAAGATATTATTTCTATGTCTAAAAGTAGGTGAGCAAACAGTTAACTGGAAATCTACTTCAGTTAACTGAAACTAAACAAAAGTCAAACTGGAAGTCTACCTCAGTTGACTGACACCTAACTAAAAGTGAACTTAACTTACAAATGTGTCTCCAAAATAGACATTCACCTTTAAAGGAGATCTAAGATCCACAAATCGTGGGAGTCAATTAGACATCCTAGATTAGTGGGATCTGACATGCATGATCTATGGAGATCTGGAGTCAACTTGGAAAGGGGCATCAAGTTGACTTTAGTTGTATTTATTACTACTTTGGAGGGTAGGACGTCCTTCTTGAGGTGTTTAACACCTCATCACCATTGGTCAATGGTGTTTTTGTCCATTCGTTGACTTCTTCATACGGAGATCGTTACGTGCCTGTCAATCGTCAGCTTATCACTTGTCAGCAACTTGATGTATGCATCTCCTTTATTCTACTTCCCTTAGGAGGGTTACTCCTTTTCTTTTTTGTCTGTGTTTCCACTTTGACGTGGAAGGTAGTGTAGTATTAACCGATGGCGGCTTTGTGTTGGGAATGACTACCTTCCGCGTTCTTTTGCAACTTTGACGTTTTCCGTTTTCCTTGATCTTTCTCAATGGAAGAGTGTTGTATGATGAAACCGCGAAGCTTGATGATGAAACCGCGAAGTTTGACCAAGATCATTCCAACCGTGAGAAATGCACATGAACTTGTTGCATGTGTAAAATTCCAACAGTTACAATCCTCTAAATTGGCCTTGGAAGGCGATCAAATATACGAGGTGAAACCATTATGGAACCTGTGGACTTGTTTCTATGCTTGTTAATCTGGCTAGATTGACCTCTGGGTGTGCCCAACGCAGATCGGTGCCAGTCGTTTTCAGAAAATCATGGAGTAAGACCATTTTGGTCTTGTATTCATCTTAGGAGAACTGCATTCTGAAAACCTTGAAGATTGACTGTGCACACGATGCTGTTCAGACAACTTTTTCTGGAACTGCTAAAAATAGTCTCGTCGGGGGTAATTTTTACGAAATATTCTGAGACATGGGTATTGTTGAGAATAATTCTCTAAACAAACCCAGATCGTCAGAAATTCGAAAAAATGAGGTTTTCTATGACATGCAAGAGTCCTTCGGTGGCAGAGGCAGCGAGGCACCAAAAAGTGATTTTTCTCGGAAAAATCCAACACATGGGTTTTGTTCTTGCTTCAGAGCTGAACAAACCCAGTTTGTTTGATTTTCAAAATTATGACTTTTTCCGGAAACCCTAAAAAATAGGGGCAGCAGGGCTATTTTTTCTGGAAAAATCCAACATGTGGGTTTTGTTGAAAAAGCTATGTTGATCATACCCATTTGGCCAGATCTGTGATTATCTGTCGTTTCCTGTGACATGCAAAGAAATATAGACAGAAATAGAGGAAGTAGACAGAAGATGGATTGGAAGTTATAAACTGCCACTTTGCAAGAATTATGCCTTTTGATGCAAACTCTGATAAATAATCCCTCTGTGCAACAGATCTTCAAAAATATGAAGAACGGTGAAAACCCCTCTGTCAGATCTTCAAAAATGTTGGAGAAGAAAAATATCCGTTATTGAGCTCCTCAACCTGCAAAGAAATAATGAATAATGGATGCCTAGATGCTTTGATAGTCAATTTGGAGTTGCAAGCATCAATTGGGCATCCAACTCATGATTGAGCCTAATTTGGAGTTCAAAAAGGTGATTTCCACTGATTGTGGAGTGTTTGGCCTCTTTTTGCCTCCAAAATTTGTTAACTCAAGTCAACATTTGCTTTTGACTTTCTTAGGCTTCCTTTTTGGAGTTTTGATCATTTTTGCAGGCTGAAGTGCCTCTGTTTGATCTTTGATCCTGGCTGCTCAGTTGATCTTCGGAAGTTGCTGACAGATCCGTTGTTGAGATGGGATCAGCTTGACGAGATATGCCTGGGAGAGATTAACTCAGAAAACTAAGTTTGAGCCTCCAGAATGAGGGGCGCCTTTCTTCAAGAGGGGCGCTTTTGGTTGTGCCTTAGTCAATTTTCATTGACTGTTCTTCATTTTGGCCTTTTCAGACCCTCTGTGCTTTGATCTGATGTTCCCGTTGATGGATGACTCTGCTTGACGATGCATCGGGTAGCCAACTCGGTCTTGCTCAGGATGATTGACCTTTCAGTTGAAGCTGGCAAGTTTTGATCCTTCAAACTAAAGGGCGCCCCTGGCCAGCAGGGGCGCTTTTAGCTTTTGCTTGGTTTCATCTTGGCTGTGGACTGCCAGTCTTTGACCTCCTCCATCAGTTGATTGATTTGTCGGAAGTTCTTGCTAATAGTCTCGCTAACGAGATAGGTCATAGCTGAGAAGGTCATCCTAGGAGGCAGTGAAGATTCTGGCTGAATCTGGATGTCTTCAGGAAAGGGCGCCTTTCTTCAAGAGGGGCGCTTTTAGCCATGCCTTAGCCATTTTCTGGCTTATCTTTCCAATTCTTCAATTTTGGCTTTTTCTGCTTGACCTCAACTCGTGATCGTTTGGCGTGTCTTGTGGACCTGCTGCCAGATTAATCACGTAGCTGGGAGGAAGCTAGAAAGATATCATGTATAGAGTTGCTGCTTATGGATTCATTTGGTGCCTGCAACTGAGGGGGGGCCCTGGGCAACAGGGGCGCTTTTACCTTGAAGCTCTCTGATTTGGCATCTTTGTCATTGATGGATCCTCCATACTTTGTTGATGGTTGGTCAATGATCCCTGAATCAGATGATTTTGCTAATTGTTTCGTTGTCGAGCCAGCATGAAAGTGGAGAGGATGACTGAGTTGAAGATGCCAAATGATTTGATTTGCCCTCTGAGATCCAAGGGCGCCTTTCTTCAAGAGGGGCGCTTTTAGCCACTGTAGACTGTGTTTTGCCTTGGTAGACAAAACGTCCATCTTCCAAAGTTAGCCAAATTTTGGCCTTTTCCGTTTTGAGAATCTCCTTCATTGAAACAGCATCTTTTTGACCTTTTTCCGCCATGGCTTCTTCGTTGAAGCTTTTGAGGTTTAGCTTTCAGCACCTGAGACTGGCCAATCTGCCATTAATGGCTGCGGAGCTCCTAACTTTGTTCCTGAAAAATAGAAATAGGCCCACCAGAGTAAAACATGCATTTTGATAATTCTGACTTTATCAGTGTGATCGTGAAGGCAATTAACCCTATTAGAATTATTTTCAATCATTTCCGGGAAGGTCCTATTTTTAAGGGTTTCCTTAAAAATAGAGGCGTAAAACCCTAATTTTCATTTTTTCAGAATTTTAAACATAGGTTCCTTGACAGAAACCCACAAAGACTTCATGTTTGTTTTGACCTAAAACATACTTTCGATGGCATTTTTACATTGTTTAGCTCAATTTAAGCAGAATGTCAAAAAAATTATTTTGGGTACAACAGACATATGACAGGATTTCTGCTAAGATGGGGCATGATTCAAGAAAATTTTGTTGCAGCTCTTCGTTTCATCAGCAAGTACATCACTCAAATCCCATGTCATTATCGGCATGAGGATGGTACATACGCCGAGTTAGAGGCAATTCAGGCTGAGTTCGAAGAGCTAGTTCGTGGTAACCTACGTGGAGGGCCAGAGGCGTCTAAAATGGAGTTCTCAATGCTGACTATCAGTTTCAAGAAAGTGACCACAGAGGTTAGAGACAGTTAGAGGGAAATCCAAGATGGAGAAAAAGAGTTAGACAGATAGTTAATCATCGTGGACAGCGTTAGAGTGCCAGATGATGATACTATCGATAAATTCATGGAGGAGATGATAAACTTGGAGTAGACTTTCAATTAGACCCTGCAGTTGTTTACGAGGATGAGTCATAAGCAGCAGTTAACTCAACTTCAGTTCCCGAGTTTTCTTGTTGACATTAGGCACGCCTATCTCATTCTTGGAGATATCTTCGCAGAAGGAGGGACTCTTAGTTAGTGTTTGTTAACTGATGTTAGTTATCAGTTAGCTTTTCTTTCAATAAGGACGTGCATTTTGCACATGGTTCAGTTAGCATTGTTTTTATTAGTTAACCGATGGTAGCTTGCCAGTTAACTGTATAGTTTCCTTTATTAGGGTTTAATAATAAGATCTTGCATGTATTGCAAGACTGTAGTTGACTCAAGGTGATTTTAGGGTTGCCTACACCTTGATGTCTATAAATAAGAGCTTTCAACTCATTTGTAAATAACTTTTGCTTGATAGCATACATGCTGCACCTACCTTGCCTGTAGTATTGCTATTATTGTATCTGTCCAAGGAACTTTTGCAGGAGAGATTAATATATGTTGTGCCCACCTTGCTTGTAATATTGTCTTTTTGGTATTTATTCATGAACATTTGTTTTGATAATGAATTGTTATGCCACTCGGGTTCCATGCAATTATTATGATGAATGCTTGCCTTAGTTAGATATAGTGGCTAGTTCGATCATAGATTGTATGCGTGTCTCGCCTATGCAATTCACTGTCCTAGTTGGCTATCTTTTGTGTTTTGTTATCAATAAGCCTATTCAAATTGAGCAAATAGTTGTGCTCACCTTGCCTTCATGTTGAGAATTTGTACTTAAAGCTTATCGTATGATGTGTGTGATAATAAGCTTATTCAGCCGAGTAGATAGTTGTGCCCACCTTGCCTTCATGTTGCAAATTTGTACCCAACTTCTCGTATAAAAACATTCTTGCTCCATTTCCTCACACTCTGTTTTCTTGAGGAAACTGGATAGATTTAAAGAAGTTAGCTTAGTTGTAGTTATATGATCTGCGAAACCAGAAAATCCTTAGCTGCAACGTTCAAGGTTTTCTTAACCTTGTGCCTCTACCAGCTGAGAACAAAAAGATAGGATTTAGTTTACTTTCCTTTTCCATGCATTCCAGCACAACGAGGGAGCTTCCCCTCCTAATTTGAAGAGCACTCATTACGTAGTGTGCATAGCTGTCCGTACAAACTTACACTCCAGAGGTGTTAGTTCTTACGCCTCCAATATATATATATAAGTTGCTGCCATGGGGTAGCTACCTTTGATTATATAAAATAAGAAAAAACAAGTCCTCAAAAGGAGGAGATTTGAGATTTTGCAGTTCTTGCATACATTGCTAGTTATTGTAATGTAGGATGAAGGGCATCCCATCCTTCAACTCTACGAGACTCTCCAATTGTTGAGGTGTAAGCAATGAAGGGTGGCATGACATAGAGCTCCTGTACTCCTCGAAGTTGCTTTACATCCTGAACAACTGAAAACATTCCTGCAGTGCAGAATTCTCTTTCGATATTTCTCTATTAGAAATACCTCCTACATTGCCAACAACCTAACTTTGATCATACTCAGATATTGTCATGAAGACAATGTTGTGCTAGGATTTATGTATGTATTTATTAGCAGCCATTTTCTCAAACATCTTCCTTCCTGTGATGTCGATTATGTTGATGGGGAAATCTTCAATGATAAAGTTATCATGAACATGGCCACTCTTAAACATCTTAGGCCCCAGGAAGCAATGATGGCATTCTTTGTTGGAGCGGTAACTACATCGAACAGTCTATTGATCTGTTCTGGTAGATCTTCATTGATGCGCCCACACTGCCTTCCACTAATAATTAGTCTTCGAGCCATTGTTGGTGCAGGAAACCAGTGACTGCTATTAATAGATAATTCTTCCACACTTTTTTGCATGTCCTTCTAGATTGTATCTGATCTTTCTTGGAGCCAATATAGAACATATATATATTAACCTTATATATTTAATTGTTTTATTGGAAATTATTTCATATTTCTACAAGTATACATAGTAGATTTTTTCTCTTTATATATGCATTTCTTTGCTTATTATTTCTGAGTATGCATTTTTCTTTCTTACTTTTTCCTCCTTTCTTGTCCTTAATTCTCCATTTTACTTATCACTCTGCCACCTCTACCTTCTTTTTAATTGTTAAGTTCTGCAATCCAAATCATAATTCTCTCATCTTAATGATGGATCACCGAGTGTGATCCGAAATGTTGATACACATAGTTGAATCCTAAACATTCTATACACCACCCTCATGAACTGAAAAATTCATGCCTACTACCTTATGGAGTGTTCGTGTGCTAATTGTTCATCATTTTGCAGGGGATAACAATAAAGTAGATGATAGGCTTTTGTATCCTAATGGTCAGCTTTGGCTTCAGAAGCATCATATAATGGGTCGTGCTGTTGGGTAAGCTTCTTTTTTTGAATATTTGAATTTTTTCTCTCTATAAGATAACATAGTAATAAACTAATCGAGCTCAGTTTTTAATTGAGAGACATACTGATCCTCTTCTCTCCAGACATGTTGTTAACTTTAATATGTGGTTCCCTTTTCCAATAGTGCACCTAGGAACAAATAAACTTAGGTTTGAACTGCAAATTTGTCTTCCCTCCTTCAAGGCTATATAGAACAATAATAGTCCTCGAAAGTATCATGGTTTTAGTTGACCTTGTATTTTCATCTTCCATGATGTTTTAGTTTGTCCCTTGTTTCCAAGCTAGTTATTTTGTAATAAGTGTTGTGAATAATCAGTGATAGTTATAGAGAAATGACTTGCTTGCAGGTTCTCACCTTATGTTGGTTGGGTGACAATCATCATGACTGAAAAGCCCATTATCAAGGTTTGTGTATGGAATTTCATTGATATATTCTTCGAAGTAGCTTGCTATTCACTCTAGTCATTTTGCAAATATTGACTTCAATGGTTATATCATATTAAGTTTTAGAAGAATATTTGAGCCCTTGTTCAATTCTTAAAAATCTTTTTACAAAACTAACTGCTGTTATATACTTACATGTCAATGTTCCACTTTACCAGTACATACTGATAGGGGCTTTGGGTTTGCTGGTAATCGCATTGAAGTAATAGTTATTTGGTCAATTATTTTTATCTGTAGGTAAATTCAATCCCTATATTTTTGCATTTTATATTCTCTTAGACTGTTGGAATTATTTTTAAATTTAGCAATTGATTGCATTATCCCTTGTAAGAAAAAGGTAGAACTATGGATCATTATCCCTTGTCTTCATTTATTTTTTCCAAAAAGAAATTCGTCTTATATTTCATCAACTCCGTTTTGCATCGCTGATTTCTAATGTATCTTGTTGCAACTTACAGGTATGCTTGGTAACTCAGGCAGAGGATACAAAACTGATTTTTTTAGGGCATTATAGTAGCATTCGTGTCGGTGATTTCAAAGTTTTTTAATTCGAATTGAAATCACATACCTTAAAAAAATGTTTGGAATCAATTTGATTGTGACAAGAGACATTTGGCATTCTCCTGTTTCAAGTTTGGGCTCCTCAAGATGTCTGATTAATCGTTTTTATGTATGGGTTGTTTAGATTTATGCAAATTAAAGTGTTCCATTCAGAGTATTTGAAATAGCAGTGACGGTAAACGTTCTTAGTCACTAACATAAAAGCATATTGCTACTATTGCAAGCACGTTTTTTTTGTTTTTTTGTTTTTTGTTTTTATACATTGCAAGCACGCTATATGTATAATTGTAAAGGAAAAATACACTTGCCTAAAGTGCTCTTTAGTTTTTTAATTAAATTTTACCAATACATATACAATTAATTTAAATAGCTATGTTGTCGGTTTGAGTATGTTAGTATGGCAATTTTTTCCTTCTTAGATTCAGTACGGCTGACGATAGCTGTACTATATCTATCTATCTATATAATATATTAAAATACTCATAATTTGAAACTTTTCATTAATAATATTAATTGTTTTCTTCTTTGTGAGAGTTGTTCTTTTAATAACATTAATTGTTTTTTTCTTTTTATGCCACTTGTGCCAACTCCAACAAATACATGAAGTTCTAAAGGTTTTAGGAGTGGAGTATATTTTATTGTTGTTATTACTAAAAGTCATACAACAAATATAAATTCATAGCTTGTGGATGTGTGATCGAACAACTGTTGATAAAACTAGCACTTGCAATCTTAGAAGGTGCAAGGGATATGTCAATAGGAAATTCAAAGGAATAACATCATCATCTTGTCCATGCACCTAACCATTATTATCCTCACCCTTAACTCTTTCAGGATTTTCGATAGGGCAAAATATTTTGATATAACAAAAAAATAAGCACATGCAACTATAAAATAATTAAACCCCAATAAAGATAGGAACTACAAAATACCATTCAATATCATTTATTAATGAACTACAAATAATACTTACCCAAAGCATATATTGGTGCCTAATTGTACTATTGATTCCTAACCAAGTAACCAACCATGTGAGAGGATATACCCATATAGAAAACCAAGTTGTTTGTCACTTATTCAACAGAATCTTTTAAAGTTTGAGTCATTTTGTGTCATGCCAATCCCTTGCCTTGTGACATTTGGTCCTTAAAGTACAAGAGTTAGTGTAATGGCACAAAACTATGAAGAAATATGATGTACAATGTATAAGGTTTGTGAAGAATGTAATAAAATTTAGCATATGAAGATGTTCTAATCTCTACTATTCACTCTGTGAAAATAGATTTAACATGCATTGCATTTATAGCATCAATAGTAGTTGGTATCCATTCAATACTAACTAAATAGTTTTGTTGGGAAAATTGTCACAAAAATAACCTCAAAAATAAGGAAAACAAAATAAACAAAAATTTAAAACCACCAAATTTATAATATATTTATATCATTGTTATATATTGTATTTTATATAATAATTTTTATTTTAATTACATAAAAGAAATTTGGCAAGGAATAATGTTTTTGGGCATTTGGCTCCAAAATAGTTCACATGCTTTATCCATGCTTCTAAATTTTGCATACATGCCTACCAAGGAAGTTGTAGTGATAAGATGGGAAAAAAATTCCCTTTATCCTTCGATTAATGTCCATATTGCGTCCAAAGCTCCCATTTGGGCACATGTAGGTAGGATGTTGGCGAAAGTTGTAGGCTTAGACTTTATGGTTGCTAGTTGCATTTGCTTGATAGCTTGTAAGCCTTTTTAAAAGTCCATTTTGAGATCACATTTCTTTGACACATCTTGAAGCAAGTGACATGCTTATGTTGGTCCCCTCACATTGCTACCTAGCAAGGATAGTCATGTTGTATATTTTCCCCAAGGGCAAATGGAGCAGCTAATAAATGTTTTCTTTTGGGCCCACTCTCAAAATATGATTTCTTTTAAAAAAAATTGATCCACATTTGCAATATTTCTCATAAATTCATTTGGGTTTTTTTGGAAGATAAAGCAAAATGCAATTCCTTGGAGAATTATGATTCTAGTGCTTGAAAACATGGCATTTACGTTGAAATAATCTATGTTGTTGCAAACCATAAGCAGGTGGCTAGATCTTTGAACTAGGGAGCAAACCAATAGATGCCTTCATATAATATTCCACCCCAAATCGTCTACAAGGTCCGTGGTGTGAAACTTCATGTGAGCTCTAGTTTCTACACATTCAACTGTATATGAAGAAACTATTGAGTTCTCATTGCACATGCTAAAGAATTGGGTTGGTGGTCTTTGACTTTTTTAGATTTGATCTTTCATTTTTAAGATAGGCAATTTAAACTTTGGCATTTGCATGAATGTAATGGGCCTTTTTTGGGGTGTTACTGGGTTGATCAAGCGACTTATGAGGTTCATGCATAATTAACATTAGTTCATATTCTTGAGGTATTTTTCCTTAATACTAGAATAGATGCGTTCTTCTAATATTTATTGTTAAGTATATTGAATTTTTGTCATGGTGTTGAAGTTTTTTTGTCACAACCAACAGATGAATGCTTTGAAGTAGAAGAGGAGAAAGAACTCCAAGCTCTATGGAATGAATTGCAAGATCCCCGGATTGAATATGAATAGGCCATGCATTTCCTTTCAAAACAGGTTGTACAACATATGCATAGGAGAGCAAGTGCAGGACCCTCCTCTTGACCAAAGTTTTGGAAGCAATCTTACAATCATGTTACATTTCAAATGTCTTTGACTCACTCAAGGCCATAATTATGATTTCTGAGAATAGCAAGTGGATTTGATCAAATTAAAAATATTTGCAAATATTTGACCATAATTTTGTAACTTTAAAGAATTTATAAAGACATCAAATTTCCACAGTTCATATTGAATTAGTGTGTTGTTTTTTAATTAAATTGCGTCAGATTTGTTTGCATCAATGTTTTGGATCACACTCCTTTAATCCTAAACGTTGATGTAAACAAATTTGAAGGATTTGTCAAGGATGGGAGGTTGCTCACCTTTTCTAATTGAGGTGGATGAGGTTGAGTGCTAGTGCAAGGAATTAGGTTGTCAGAAACCCATACTTGGCTAGATTAGTGAAATTTCATGTTGGAGTTGTTGGCCTTGGAGTTAGTGAATGCAACATCATGGGAGTCAATCTGGAGTTTGTAGGTCTTCCTTTGAATCATTATGTTGATGCAGAGTAGTGCATGGTAGTCAATGCAATAGAATATGGAGAGCACCAACCTAAGTTTATTGCAGTATCTGTAGCCCCAAGTGGCCATTGTAGACAGCTTTTGCAAGAATTATATGGTGTCATTGAGATTAACATCTTGATTGTTGATGAACATGTAGAAACCTAGTCTCTATTACATTCTCTTCCACACAAATTTGGAAGAGCATACTCCTCTTATTTTTCAACCTCACTTACATGTCTCTATGTGAAGAAATAAATAGGGATCTAACACTAGGTATTACAATAATATCATATATGAAAACAACCATAGATGAAACCACATAACCAATGCCTTCACTTAAAAGATAACAAGATAATTGTTTAGAATGAAATAAAACACAACAAAAAATTATTTGGTTGCAAAATTTCTTTTAAAGTGAGACAAACCAAAACCAATCTCCCTTTAGCTATTGCTTCAATCTATTCACAATAAGTGAAAAGTAGGTCTAAATATATCGAGGTTTTAGAGCTACTTGATTCTTGAGCTCGAGACAATATTTTTGCAATCTTTTAAATGAAAATATCAGGTGTGTTAAAATTTGTCTTCAAGCATGAGGCGAGGAATGTTTCAACTGATCAAAAGTTTTTTTATAGTGTGAGGCAACTTTGTTGGTGAAAGTTGCCACAAAATATAGCCCATCGACTAACTATTGGCTAACTAATTAAATTTCATCGAATTTTCAACGACCTAACCGACTTTCGAGTGATCTGAAAATTGTTTAACGACGAGTTAAAACTTATTTTCAAGTGTAAGGAAGATTGTTTAACGTCAAGTTAAAACTTGTTTTAGGCATGAGATGGGTTTGTTGACTGTTTTTGGACTTGCAAGTCCACTTAAAATATTCCTATCGGCTAATAAATGTTGACGAAGCCCCAAAATAAGAGAATTAGTAATATGGCCAAGTAATAGAGTTAAGTAAATATCACAATAATAAATCCTAATTGTAAGAAATTAAATGTGAAGGGTATACTTGGCTATTGATCCAAGGATGGCTTATGAATATTGATGACCTATATAATTGATTCACCATGTTATAGGAAATAATGACCTTAGAATGTTGAATGTCTTTAGATATTGCACAAGTCTAGAATTTTGTGTAGGTTTTGGATCAATTTTGTGTAACACAAATTTGATTTGGCAAAATATACACTTCTATTATCCAATTTGCTCCAATCTTTGTTGTTTGCTAGTACTTAAGGATTGGTGGTATTTAAAAATTGTTGAATTACAAGGGTTCATATTCTCTTGAATAAACCTTCTTGGATGGCCAACTTTATGGCCTTGGCAAGTGTTGGCAAACAAGTGGGCATGCAAGTTATCTAGGATGTAAATTTTGATGCAAGAACTGTTGTTTTCAATGCACCAAGTCAAAATATTCTTATTGAATGCTTTCTAATGCTCTAGGATTTTGAATGATAATTAGATAATGATTAATAATGATTTAATGCTTGAATGAATTTCTGTAAATGCCAACAACTATTAGGAAAGGGTGGACGTTAACAATCTAAAATTTGGAAAATATAGGAAACATATAAAAAAAATGGGGAACATAAAATTACAGGAAATTTAAATTGTTCATTTGATAAAGCATTCATCACATTCTTATAACACCATTATATATTAAATTAGAGTTGAATTGAGAATTCTCATGAGTTATCATATAAATAAATAAAAATTGTCTTCAATTGAGTTTTCATTATCAATGTTACACATATTATACAAGAAAAAGTTAAGAAAGGGTACAACTACAAAATATAGAAAATCTAAAAAACAATATAGCAATGAGATCTACTATTGTTATGCCTCATCTTCACTTGCATCAAAATTAGGGTTTGAATGAGTCACTTTAAATATAAGGTTGCCACATTCAATCATATTCGACAAATCCCACATGTGCCTTCTCCTCTTCAATCTATTATTAACCTAATTTATATTGAATTAATTAAAAATTCATGCTATATTCCCACAATTTGATACAAATATACTTGCATTTTGTTAAGTTCTCATGTTTATGTCTTACTAGTCATCTTACCCTATAAGTATAATTCATATATACACACATGGTAAGGTACAAATACAAGGATATTTGTGAAGATGTTAATAATTATTAGAATCAACTTATTATTGTAGCATTAGGTATGAGGCTTGTAAACATTCAAATGTAATGTGATTTTTTTATATTATTATTTTTTATTGGATGAAGAAAATTATTACAAGGATATCTCAAATGAACAACATAGAGTTGTCTCAAAAGTAGATCACAAAATAGCAACAAAGTAGAAAATTATGCTACACACCAATAAAAGGACAATAAAAACACTAAAATACATTAGAATAGCATATACAACATATACTTTATAAAACTATTGTGCTTTGTCATGATCGATAGTCTAAGTGGAGCCACTAATGTTGAAAATTACCTCCAAGAATGAACACAGAGATTTAATGTCCATCTTTTCTTTTCTAGTTGACTTCACTATTACAACATCTCCAAGCAACATTGCTAGGTTTGTAAGTAGATCCCAAACAAGGAACAACTTTTTCTCATATTAAAATTAGCATTGCAAATCAAACTAAACTTAAAATTAGCAAGCGGTGGTGACGAAAGGGGAAGGAAGAGCATCAAAGTTGAGGCAGGAATCACTAAACATCTTGGAGAATCATCACCAAAGTATGGCCATCAAAGAACACAATATTCCCTTGGAAATTCAACACTGTTGATAGTCTAGAAGTTATTGGCTTTAGTTTGGGTTTCAAATGCACATATTTGAGCATGTGGATCAAGCAAGGTTTTTTCAACTCAGGGTTAGATTGGAGAGCAAATTGTAAATTAAGGATATAAGGGAAGAAATTTGCATAGAGAAGTAGAGCTTCAATTTGTAGGGGATAAAATGTGTGAGAGAAAGCAACCATGCATTCAAATGTCTAAAGGTCTAGGAAATGGATTTGTGGTGTAGGCAAAGCCCGAGAAGAGCCACTCTCTAAGACCAAGCTTGAGAAAAACGAGCAAGGAGAGTGGTGAAGAGAAAGCTCCAACGCCAAGCTCCAAAGGTGTTTGGCATGGGGGTAGAACCAAAAGGTGTGTTTCATTCTCCTTTTTAGTGTAGAAGGGACAAGAAGGAGAGGGAGAGATAAGGAAAGTCAATCACCAATAGGGGCTTTAATGTGCAAGACTTTTCAAGCTATTAATTGGACTTGAGCATTGGCTTTAGACCTCCAAATTAGAGAGCTTAACTTGTTCCATCTAGCTTGCTTAAACTTGCAATGTCACTTGAGGATAAGACGAGGAGATAAGGAGATTGATGGAAGGAGAAGTCTATAAATATTTTTTAGAGGGAAGACTTGGAATTTTTTATTGTTAGGCCATTTCCAATCTTTAAGGAAGTTATCATGACACGAGGTGGACAACAAACTATAAAGTCGAGGAACAAGAAGTTAGATTATTTGGAGTAGAATCTTGTCTATTGGGGAAAGACTGAACTAAGACTTGATTTGTTGCTACTATTTCAAATTACATATGATAGGATCCCACAAGTCTCAAAAAAATTGGATGCCTTTTTAAATAGTTGTTTACCTTTAAGGTTTTTGATATTAGCCAGAGGAGTTTTGTCTTGCTAGATTAAGCAATTCTACCAAATGGAGGAGGAAAAACTTAAACTCTGACTCAAGTTTTGATCATACCAAGATATTTTTTGAATTAATCTGCCAAGCATTTTAAATGGAATTGAAAGGGGGTAGAACAATGCATTTTGAAAAAAGGATCAAGAAGAAGCTTATCTTTCTAGTTGACCAATTCTTAGAATACGATGATGAACCAAATGTTTCCAAGGAGCATCACCATCCAGGGCCCTTATGATCCATTTAGTTGTAAGACAAATACCTTGCATATAAGGGTATATGATTCCCAATCGCCCTCTATATTTTGGTTGAATGTGGTAAATCCACAAAGTGGCAAGCATGCCTTTTTTATTTCCCCAATTAGCCCAAAGGAAGTTCTTGATGAACCTAGTCAATTGTTTATAGCAAGTTTTAGAAGGAAACTAATGGGAAGAAATGTAAACATGGCTAGCCAAGAGGATTTGTTTGCGACTTGAATTCTACTAGTCATTAATAAAAACTTGTTGATTTAATTAAAGAGTTTATTTTATATTTTAGGCAAGACTTCCACATTTTTTTGAGAGATTCAATTCCAAAGGGGATCCCAAGGTACCTTGTGATAATACCACACTTCACCTCACACCATTTACTAGGGATCCAAGGTGGTTGGGGTTTAGGCATGTCATTATGAATTTAGTATTATGCATATAGCTAGCTTAGACCTTGAGATAGAGCAAAAAAACTCCAATATGTAGAGAGTATGAGTCACCTCCTCCTTTGAGTTTTGAATGAAAAGCATGTTGTCATCCACAAAAGGAGAGTTAAGTGTTGTAGAATTGTCTATGACCAAGATACCTTGAATAAGCCTATTGGAGAGTGCATGCTAAAAAATATATCCAAGAGCATCTATAGCAAGGACATAAAGGAATGACACAAGAGGACATCCCTAGAAATTTTATTTTTGCAAGGGGAATTGGGGAGAGAGAACACCATTAACCATATCTTTGACATTAACATGCATAAACAACATGTTGATTTGCTAACATATTTTGGGGGAAAAGTCAAGACATTTTAACATTTTTAGAATGAAGGGCCAATGGATGCAATCATAGATTTTATCAAAGTCAAGTTTGATAAGTGCACCTTGGGAAGATTGTTGAGCCCATTCAATTGCTTCCCAAGCAGAACCAAGTTCTCTAAAATGAAATTTTCTCTAAAGAAATCAATCTACTCTAGATGAACAAGCAGTTGAGATGTATTTAATCCTTCATGTCAGAGTCTTAGCAATGATTTTGTGTGAATCATTAAGGAGGGTTATAGGTTGCCATCCATTAATGATTGTTTTTCTTTACCTTTTGGGATAAGTTTATGATGAGAAGATGATTATACTGAGAGGGGGGGAGGGAATCAATATAATACAATCTTTTACTTTTTCAAACTAACAACCACAATAATTTTAATTGCATAATATCATTCACATAAGATCTAACAATTATACAACACAAGAACACACGATTTACGTGAAAACCCTTACGGTGAAAACCATAGCAAAATATTGTTTTTATATAAATCTCTTTTACAATCTTTGTAGGCACCAACCCTTACTGCTAAGCACCAACTTAGCGAGAGAAACCAATCTCTCCTTTAGGGAGCACCAACTTCCACAACAAATTTCCACCTTCAAGATGGTGTTTCTTCAATAGATGATGGATATCTTGATCTTCATTTTATTCACTTCCATAATTTCTCATTAATCATAACGTATTTATCTGATCACACATGCTTGAATGATGTTTTTTAATACATAATCTCTCCTTATTTCTTCCACCAATATGTCTTTTACACTCACTCATAAATGCTTTATTATTTGAATGATTTCTATCTTTATTTTCTCCTCACTTGCTCTTTTGAGTGTTTGATTGATTTTTATTTTTAAACCTTCATACTTCATTCCCTTTCAAATTTGCATTTACCATTCTTTAAATCTGCATATACATATTCTTATAAATCTGCCATTGACTCCTCTTTATATTCTTCTTTTCATAAATCTGATATATGTTCCTATTTTAAATATGCATAAACTCCTCTTTATAGATCTGCCACAAATCTGCCTTTTATTATCTTCTTTTAAATCCTCATTTGCAAATTTCTTGGTGTAAGACTGATTTATTTATTTCTCCACACATTCTTCTTTTAAATTTTCTTGTAATGATATTTCCTCTATAGCTTACTCCACCATTCCTAAACGACACTTCACATTTCTTATTTTATATCTTAATGCTTCTTCATGGAGAGGATGCAATTTCTCCCAAGGGAGATGTCCTTTAATAGATCTCTTAACTATCTTTAAGAAGTCTTTATTTTAATTGTTATCCTTTTATTGTAGGTGATTCCTTATAGTCGATTATTTTTTATTTACTTCATGTTGTATACTATTTACTTCTATATGGTGGTCGGCCATCGTTAAAACAAATTTAACTCTTCGAATGCTTTCTTTATTCTCCTTCTCGTAGCCTATTTAAGTCGACTTCACTTCGACTGTAACCGGGTGGCCTATTCCTCTCCTTCATGACCTATGTTGTTATGTGCTTGTAGTTTATGCAATGGCTCAAAGTTAGTCATTGTTTGACAACCACCAAATATGGCATGTTCCATGACTATTTACAGCCACAATTAAACTCCCACGGAATTTGCCCTCAGAATTTCTTCATTGAAATGACGTCCACCTATTTCATCCATAAATATGATGCATGGTTGGTGATCCCATGCAGAACCAAACATTTTGCTAATCAACCTCACACTTTCACTAATATATTTACGACCATGTTCCCACCTTTAACAATGGTAATTCAATATCCTTCTACCTCTAATCTCGACCCTACAAGAATGTGCAATTACTTGATTTGGTGATACAAGCATGTGCAATCACTTGATTTGGCAACACAACATAAACTTGATTTCACTTCTTGTCTTTCTGGATCTTGGCATCTCCTTTGACATTAATGACAATCTCGTTCATTTACTTTGACATCAGTGATAATTAATCTTCTCACCTTTGACATCAATAATAATATGTTCAATTGTTTAATTAGTTCGTGATTAATTACACCTCCCAATGATCTAGTTTCAAATCCTTTGAGGTAAACATTATAAAAAACCTCCTAAATGTGGGGCCAATGAGGTCTGTAGATTTAGTTGAGAGCCTATCAATTCTCGATCTTTTTTCCAAGGCCATACAATAGAGGGCATAATCAAGTTCTTCTATGGAAAGAAGGTGGTTGAGAAATTTGTTGTATGTTGAGTCTATTTTTATAGCATACAACTAGCAACAGTATCCTTAAGTATCATGGGGAGAATAATTTCATTAACTGAATCATCAATAAAAAGGTTTTGACGTGCTCATAAAAGACTTGCATAATGTTAGAATGGTTGTTTTACAAGGACCATTGTAGACACTGAAATTATTCCACCTATTCTTGATCATCATCATTTCATTTCCTAATCATTAATTACATCTATTTTTCATAGTATTAATTAATCATCGCATTCATCATTTACTTATCATAATTGATTTACCATTGATTACCATTATCATTTATTGCATTATTACTATTTCTATTTATCTATTTAATTAAATAATATTTTATTAAATATTTAAATGAGACCTAATTATTTATTTTAAATAAAATTTTCATTTTCATCTCATCAATTAACTCATTCTTCAAAATGGCAACTTCCTCATGATTAAAATCTATTAAATAATATAATAATTCATAATTATCTTCTCACAAGTTAACTTTGTCTTCAATTTAGAAACTTCTTGTATCACAAGGTAACTTCATCTTTGAATGGAAACTTATTCCTCTCATTTATCCAACAATCAAATAAAATAATTCATTTTTATTTTCTTATAAGCTCAAAATGACTTTTCTATTTATCGATTGAGTTGACTCCACAGACAGTTCAGTTAAGTCTAGTTCTTGATGGCATCCTCATCTCTTGTTTGATTATTCCTCAAAAAATCTATAAATAAGACCATTCATTCATCAATTTGACCTCGCATCTTATGCAAATCCATTTTATCGAAATCTATCATCATTCAAAATAAATCAAAATCAAAGTGTTATGTTGCTAAGGTTTAGCATCCACATCCAAAGGCAAAGAAACATCTTTCTCGTTTGAGGTTTGTTATGGGATTGATAAAGTGGCATTAGATTTGATTTTGTTTTATATTTTTGAGTCTTTATATTTCTTTTTTTCTAATTTTGATGCTTACATTTTGGTGAACCTAACGTGAACATGCTAACCTTTAACTTTGTTGTATGTGAATGTGTTTTGTTTATCTTTTTTGTCTTACAGGCTATAGGGATTTTGAAGTGGTTTGTAGAATCAAAATTTATAAAATCATTTTGGGGACAAATGAACATCATGGTTGTGTTTGGAAGGGTCGAGAAACAAATTTTCATATATAATAGTCCATATTTTGGTACAAAATAACATTTTAGACTTAAAAAATACATTTTTTTAGGCAAGCGGTTATGAGAGTCCATGATGTGATTTTGCTCAAGCAGAACCATAAGGTGGTCTTGACCCATAGCCTCTTTGTGTAAATTTTGGGACTGATTCCTTACAAGGCTTCTAGGTTAAGAAGGGTTTGTTTTGGGAAAAGAACTATCACCAAGGAGGGGAGCCTCCTTTTTTCTTTTTGAGGCTCTAGATTGAGGCACAATTATTCCATCTTTGTTAGATTTGACTCTAGGCAAGAAGGGTGGTTGATGGGGAGAGGATGGAATGAAAGGTGAATGAAGGATATTAGGAGTAGGATGGATGTTGTGCAATAGTAGAGAAGAGGGGTGAGAGAGTAGAGGAGAATTCTAAAGATCTTCATCAAATGTCGAAGCAATGGCACAGAGGTTATCAGAGAGTGGTTGAGTTTGTTTTAGGTTTGCAGTAGGGACAAGCACGAATGAGGTGGCATTCCTTACAGACATAGAAGCAATCATTAGGTTTATTAAGGTAATTAATATTTCAAGATCAAATTAAAAACTAGGCCTAACTAATTTAATAGAGCATAGAAGAGGTTGAGTTAGATCCATCTCAATGTAAGCCCTAGGGTGAGAATGTAGGATGGCCCATTTGTTAGAGTGTTGTTTACACCACAAAACTTTTTCTAGTTGAGCAAGGATGTTTTGCAAAAAAAGGTGAAAGGATAGGTTGAGAAAAGATAATTCAACTCACATGGGATATTAGGATTTAGGTATTCCATCCAAGTGAAAATTAAGGTCTCAAGGTTGCACATAACATGTTTGTCCATAGATAATCCAAGAATTGTATTGTAGCACCACACAACCATGGTTAGGGTCGAAAAAGGTACATGTGGCATATCCTCTACCCAAACTCTGGAAGGATTCAATAACCCAACCCTTGAGTTCTCAGTTATTACAAGCCCATTTAAAAAACTCTTGTTCTAATGGGATGTCTGTAAGGAAAAAACAAAATAATGGTTTTCTCTTTGCATTCAGAAATAGAATCAGTGATTTAATCAAACATTTTGAATGAAATCAATTTATCTTCTTAAGATTATCTTGTATTTTCATGGGTGTTGAGTTGGAGTGGTTGAGGTAAAGGTTTCAGATGACCATTATTCACTAGATGAGAAGCGTACACTTTTGTAGACATGGTGTCCACATAATCCTTAGCAATCATAATATTAATAGTGGTGTCCATTGTATTTTCTCCTTTGGTTTTGTCTAATACAAAATTACCATGATCCCTTGCTTTCTTCTTCATATTTTGTGGTCAAATTTTTAGGGCGAGGTGGACTCCGGGGGTCACAATTTGGGAAGTTTTAGGATCCTACAACCGCTCCAACACTGCTAGGTCAAGAGAGTAGGGTTAGGGTTAAGGTTTCAAGATGCAAAACTCTTTATAAAGGACTTCATTCTAATTAAGTTTTTTTTATATTATGTTTTCATAAAAAGTGGATTGTTGTCACTAATCAATTATCAATGAAGACCTTAAAGATAGAATTGTTTCTGAATGACCACATTAATTTGGAATAGCTAAAAGGTTTCCATTGTATAGCTTACTAATGATTTAGAGCATAGAAATATAATACAAGATGTAAAATATATGTATACTTTGCTTGGTTCTATTTATGTTTTTTAAGTATGAAAATAAATTTAAATATTGATTTACACGATTCTTTCTATTATGATTGTTATTTTAAATTAAGATGTTAGAAAATTGAATAAACATTTTTTAACTTTTTTTGTTAGGTAAAGTGGTTTTGAAGGGATAAAAAATCTTGCATATCAAAAAGAACTCAAAGTTGCAACCAAGTTGCCAAGCTATAACTAACACAAATACATCCCAATATGTAGGCATAAAGGAGTGCCCCAAGACCTAGCCTACGTAATGTCAGACCCAACTCTATTCAATCTCACACTCTTCATTTTGGTGTACAATTGGGAGATAGATTTAGGAAGACCTTTCTTCCACTTTCTACGAGAATTGTTGAGGAAATATTTTTTATCCAAGTCCACGAACTTAAGGGAAGGTGCAAGGAATTTCCCCTCAGAGTGTCCATTCAAGGGTCTAACATAAGTAAAAATGTCTATTTGAAGTAGCCAATTGTAAAACAATCACCTTAAGAGTAGGTGGATGTAGTGTTGAAGTTGATGGTAAAGAAGATGGAGCACTTGGAGTAGAAAGTGGGTGGGACTCACCAATAGCAATTGACGGAGGAGGAGGAGCAAAACGAGCTCTAAAGTCATTCCAACCACATGAGAAACCCCTTGAGAGCATGACTCGACACAAGGGGAACATAAACGAAAGATCCAGCATCTTGAGAAAACTTGCAATCTTGAGAGGAACCATCAACTAGATAGTTAGAAGCATTAATAGTCAAGTGATCTTCACAGGCATTCCTTCACCATGTAGTCGTACCATTACACCTAGAGAGTGAATACTCATAAACCAAGTGGTCAATGGAAAAACATCATCTATATCTAAAGGGGAGACCCTCATATTCCAACAGGTGAGTTTACTAACCCCCACCATTAAAATAATATCCCCATGAAGAGCTTTGGAGATATCTATGTTCATCAAAATACAAGCAAATGTAGAGTGACCCATGTAAAAAGTAGTAGAGAAATTGTAAGAATTGAACAATTGCATTGCCATCAAGAATCTTCCTACAGTTGAAGAGGAATATTTCAAAGTCAAATCCAAAAATTTTTAACATTAAGAGATTTAGAAAGGGAGTTCAAGGATGTAGACCAAAACTTTACTAAGAAAGAGTGCTTTGTCCATATCTATTATCTGCCATCAATCATCAAAATCCTTTGAAGAGACAAAAGTTGTTATGATGAGACCCTTGGCATAAGAAAATAGCTTGATCTTACCATCAATGGGAGGCTTCTAACAATCCAAAACCTAGGGGAGAGCACAGATTGTTAAGTCACGAGGACCATGCCACGGGAGAGGATTGGGCACTAAGGGGTTGTAATTTGTATTGCAAATGGCGTGCAGGAATCTCAGTAACGGTCACATAGGACTGTGGGCAACCCGACCCCAAAGGAACAAACTTTACTCCAACATCGTGGAAACTAGGAGAAACAATCCCCAAGGGAACAAGGCCCTAGAATCATTACCACCCCTGAAACCCAAACCAAATTCAACGCTGTCGCCAAAACCATTTGAGTGACTACCATCGTAAACATAGAGGTCGATCGAAGCAAAGTCATCGCTAGGATCAGGATGGATAGAAAGCAACGAAAAAACTACCTTAGGAGGTTAGGATGAATCGAAATCCCTGTGATTGGAGTCTACGACTAGGCGAGATACAACGCCCAAACCCACACATTCACCATTGTATGCACCAGAGGCACTAGAATATGGTGGCGACAAAGAATTTGAACCAGGCTCGGGGATAAATAGAAGATACAGGAATACCATCGAGAGACAATTCATAATTTCTTCAGAAAATAGTGATGAAGTGGACTCGTGGTTTTTCAATTCCTTTGTTATAAAAATGATCCTACCATTTAGGAATGGTTTGAGGACATCATTGATGTTCTCAACTATCTCAAAACATTTTTATATCGATCAGTGCCACCCCTTAGATGTTTTTAATCAAAAGGGGTAATTGGAAATTTTTATGCATTGTATAACTAGTACTTGTATTTAAAGAAGGTTCAAGGATTACGTTGATAGAAAATTATATATATGTTAATATGTTAGAAAGTATGTGTTTGTTCATCGATGTGCTGCAAATTCTAGTTGCATGTGGCTAAATAATTAATAATAAGTGATAAATAATGGAATGAAATAAAGTTAGACAAATCTAGAGTTTTTCCTTAAAGAAATTAAGTATTATCTGATTATGAAATCTTTGTATACATATTTGTTATTCTCGAATCTAGTTGTACCAGATTCACGGGATAACCCCCTATGAAACTTGTTTGTTTTGTAGTTCTATGTACTTCAAGCACGTAAAACGAGGTAAATTTTAATTCACCTCAATGTGACGTCCAAACCTCAAATAGTCCATTTGAGCGTTCCCACACATCTGTCTTTTGAAGAGCTTCAAAATGAGTATCTTTGTTAACTCTCAACCTTTGAGAGTTAGTCAAAATTGTGGCTCATGTCGGAGCATTGAAAATCAACACTCCTACATGAGCCTTTGTCAACTTTCAAACTGCAAGTGTTGGAGTGTTGAAAATTAGCGCTCCTACACTTGCCCACTCTGCCAAAAATGCATGAGCGGTGAAAATCACCGCTTGTGCACTCTTGATTCCTCAAGTCAGTTTATGCACAAGCGGTGATTTTCACCGCTTGTGCATCTTTTTCATCACTTAGTACACCGTCATTAATGCGAACTTGGAGTTCACTAAATGACTTAATTAAGTCATTTTAGGTTAATTTGTTTTCATTATTAGTTCATTCACTCTTCCTCTTCGCCTGGTCTTCCTCCCATCGCCACAGTGCACTCAAGTTTGGGGATTTTTCGTGCATCTGATCAAGGGTTTTGCATTTTTTCCAGGTACGTTGCTATGTCTTTCTTCTTCTTCTATTTTTGATGCTTTTCCTTCCCTCGATTAGGTTTTTCCATATTTTATTTTTGAAGTCGTTCTAGCTCCTCCATACTTGGTTTTGATCTCTTTTATCTTGAAATCCTTTGCTTTATTTTCGTCGCCCTCCCATAATTCGGCTCTTGGAGTTTTTCATATCATCTCCTTGATGCTTTGTTGTGATATTATAATAACCCTCTATGTTTCTTACTAAGTCTCCCCTCTTTTTCTAGCGTCAAATTATATCACCTCACCATTTAATCAAACTCGTCTTCTCTATCGAATGCTAAAGTGGTGAAATTCAATGTTGTTTCATTCATAAAATCTCACCCTCGTTTGGAGAAGCAGTAAAAATGTCCGTTATTTCACACAAATTTTTCACCAACTCCAAATGTAGGAGTGATGAAAATCACCACTCCTACATGGAGTGCCTCCCCTCACTTGAATGCTAAAGTAGTGAAAAATCTCACTTGAGCATTCAACTCCGAAGACAAAAGTGAAAATGCTCGAGTGCTGAAAAGATCAGTGCTCGAGCATGAGCATAAACTTTCCCACATGCGCCAGCACTAAAAAATAGCACCCTTACACTTTCACTTCACCAAGTAACAAAAGGCATGTAGGAGCGTTGATTTTCCGCGCCCCTACATGCAATTCCCTATCCCAAGTGTAGGAGCGCTAATTTTTAGCACTCCTACATAAAAAATGGCATTTTCTTCTAACACTCTAAAATCACACTCTAAACTTTGTTTCTTCGCTAATGCTTTGTTTTCTGTGCAAAATAGCCCATTCACACTTGCAATAAGGTGACAGACGTTCAAATGTAAATATTTTAATTACAGTCTTTGGGTTTTTTTGTTTTTGAGTCTTTTTCTTTTCGTCGCCTGACTCTATGCCCAATGGATGGATAAAGGCACTTGAATTCTAGAGTTCTTCTCCCTTCAATTGTTTCTAAGAATGATTGAAGGAATTTCCCCAGCTAGAGCCAGTTGTTATCCTTGAATCCAATTGTGTCAGATTCACGAGATAACCCCCTACGAAACTTATTTGTTTTGTCCTTTCGTGTACTTCAAGCATGCAAAATAAGGCAAATTTCAATTCACCTCGATACACAGTCCAAACCTCAAATAGTCTATTTGAGCACTCCCATGAATTCATCTTTCGAAGAGCTTCGAAATGAGTATCTTCATTAACTCTCAACCTTTAAGAGTTAGTCAAAATTGTGGCTCATGTCGGAGCGTTGAAAATCAGTGCTCCTACATAAGCCTTTGTCAAATTTCAAACTGCAAGTGTTGGAGCACTGAAAATCAACGGTCCTACACTTTCCCACTCTGCCAAAAATGCATGAGCGGTGAAAATCACCGCTTGTGCACTTTTGGTTCCTCAAGTCCGTTTATGCACAAGCGGTGATTTTTACCGCTCATGCATCTTTTTCACCACTTAGTACGTTGTCATTAATGCGAACTTGGAGTTCACTAAATGATTTAATTAAATCATTTTAGGTTAATTTGTTTTCATTATTAGTTCATTCGCTCTTCCTCTTCGCTTGGTCCCTCTCATTGCCACAGTGGACTCGAGTTTGGGGATTTTTTGCAATCCTGATCTAGGGTTCCGCATTTTTACCAAGTACATTGTTGTGTCTTTCTTCTTCTATTTTCAACGCTTTTCCTTCCCTCGATTAGGGTTTTCGATGTTTTATTTTTGAAGTCATTCTAGCTACTCCATACTTGGTTTTGATCTCTTTTATTTTGAAATCCTTTACTTTATTTTCGTCGCCCTCCCATGATTCAGCCCTTGGAGTTTTTCGTGCCATCTCCTTGACGCTCTGCTATGATCTTTCACTAACCCTCTTCGTTTCTTACTCAGTCTCCCCACTTTTTTTGGCATCAAATTATATCGCTTCACCATTTAATCAAAGTTGTCTTCTCCATCGAATGCTAAAGCGGTGAAATTCAGTATTCTTTCATTCATAAAATCTCACCCTCGTTTGGAGAAGCAGTTAAAATGTTTGTTGTTTCACACGGATTTTTCACCAACTCCAAATGTAGGAGCGGTGAAAATCATCGCTCCTACATAGAGTGCCTCCCCTCGCTTGAATGCTAAAGTAGTGAAAAAGCCCGCTTGAGCATTCAACTCCGAAGACAAAAGTGAAAATGCTCAAGCATTGAAAATCAGTGCCTGAGCATGAACATAAACTTCCCCACATGCACTAGCACTAAAAAATAGCACCCTTACACTTTCACTTTGCCAAGTAACAAAAGGCATGTAGGAGCACTGATTTTCAGCGCCCCTACATACAAATCCCTATCCCAAGTGTAGGAGCGTTGATTTTCTGTGCTCCTACATAAAAAATAGCATTTTCTTCTAACACTTTGAAATCACTCTGCTTACGCTTTGAACTTCGTTTCTTCGTTCATGCTCCATTTTTCGTGCAAAATAGCTCATTCACACTTGTTCTAAGTTGTCTGCTTTCCACACGCTTCCCAATGCTACATTTTCTTCTAACATCTGTTGATTCACTATTCTTGCAATTCCTCTCAATATCTCGTCAGGTAATCCACGAAGGTGATATCCTTTGATCTTGTTGCTTCTAGATGACAACAAATAAGCCCCCATCATTTTCTAAGAAAGAGGGAAAAATGAAATACAAATATCAAGGTGTCTTTCCACCTACCATGGTGATCTCAAAGGTGGATGAAATTAAAGACACCGAAATTGGTCATCAAGACCTTGAATATTTTGTGAAAAGAATTGAGCAAAAGCTCCTAGAAGACAGCTTGAGAGCTATTTTCCATAGCAATTTGCACCTGGTATCCACATTCCCGACTTCTGCTCATAATACAAAATTTGTTCTCCAAGTTGCATCTCACTACATCAGAGATAGCAGAAGTGTAATAGATTCCTTGGGGCAAGTGATGATGAGACTAGATCTTGAATTCTTTGATATTGTTTTATGGGTTCCTCACATGGAACAATATACAAAGATCTCAATGCAACAAGCATGGGAGGTTTATGATCAGGATCCAACTAAGGCCAAAAATTTGATTAACAGCCAATGGTTGAAAATACCTAGGCCTACTATCTCAAGATGGCCAAAGGGGCTTCCTAGGAGTGATTTCAAAGAAGATGTCAAGGACATAATTACTCTCCTGAGCAGGGTTAAAGGATTTCCTGAGTCATCCCATTTTCAGGAATGGATGTATGAATATATCTCGATCATCAGGAGAAATAAAGCTCATATTGATTGGGAGACTCAAATCAGTGATGAAATTCATGAGTAGCTCATAAATGTGCCAACCACTCTGAAGTTCTACATGACTTCTTATTTGGTGTACATTGCCGATAATGAGTCAATTATTGGGACTGTCTACAAAGGGAAATAGAAATTTTGTGCCTATATATGAGTACTTTTATCAGTTGAAATTAAGACAAATTCTTCATCATTTCAGGAGGGTCACAAATGCCTTCTTTGCACTCCTGTTATTCAGTTTTGATCCAACACTCGAAAAGAAGAGAGTGTTGAATGAGGCATACAAAGTGGTTAGTAAATTTGGGTGTATGTTTTTGCAATTTCTAACTTTCATCTATATCAGAGTGGGTTGTTATTTTGGGTGTCCGTATATGTTGCCCAGATATCCATCAAATAAGTGGATACTCACAGAGTTGTGTAGATAGGTAATTTCAGTCCATAAGGAACGCATGAGAATTCACAAACCGAGTTTCAAGTTCCCTTTGACAATTGGAAGGTATATTGTTCACGATGTGCAAAAGGCAAAATCAGTCTATGCAGAAATGCAAGTCATAACTATTAGAACATACAAATATAGGTTTGACTTTGACTACCGAGATATGAAGAGGAAATTGAAGAAATATCACCGACATGTCTACCGCTTTGAAGACATATGGGTGGATTGCAGAGATGAAGAAAATATTCGCAAAATGGAATTTTGCAAGCTAACAGTAGAGAAAATCAGAGAGTTGGGTATAGCTGATCTACCAGAGGATTTTCAAGATCTTGGTAACATCCTAAACTCTACTTATGAAGAAGATGAGATTGCTAAGAGGCCCTTACCTTCGATTCAATGGTATAAAAAGGAAAGTATATCTATCAAGGAAAGGCTTGCTCCCATCTTGCATAACATTGCAAAATGGTTGCATAAACATGGTTTCCAAATGAAAGCTTTCAAGATTGAATAAGAAGGAGAAGCATCAGGAGAAAAAACTAGTCAACAGACAGAACTCTATGCAAAGAACAAACAAGCAACTACTCCTTCTTCTTCCTAGAAGGGTCCTCGAATCAATTTCACCATTGGTAAGAAAGTTACACAGACTGTTGAAGAACAGGAGGCAATAGAATTTGAACCTACACATGCAGTAGGGAAAGAGGTTTCTTTTGAGGGACAAACTTTCGAAGAAGAAGGAAACAAAAGCAAAGAATCTGAAGGAGAATAGTTTACAGAAGAAGAAGAGTCTGCCAAAGAAGAGGAGTCTAAAAAAGATGAAGGATAAAAGGAAGGTAAGGAGGAAGAACCTAGGAATGATGATGAACAATCTTTATCCCCACATGAGAATATTGTTGAAGAGCTTTCCCGAACATCATCACTTGGTACTTCAAATGTTCCTCATACACCTCCCAATCCTAACACTCCTCCACCTCCTCTCCCTACTTCACCTCCTCCCACATTTAGCACACATGTAGTGGACATTTCTCTTCCCCTATAGCATCAAATGTGCTTTCCACTCCCCCTATAGTTTCAAACACACAAACATTAGATGTCTTATCAAGCTCTCCTTCATCCATCCCAAGTTTGTCATCCCCATCTTTTGATTTTTCATCTGAAGCTAAATTCGACGGATTTATGAATGAGTCTTTGCAAAGTCAACTTGGTATGCAATCTACTGGAGCAATCCTTATAAATACTACCCTGATTATTACCATACCAATGATTTCTACAGAAGTAGCTATGACACAAGAGTTGACAGTAAGTCAAGAAGCATATACTTCCTCCCTTCCTCTTTGGTTGGTCTCTCAAGTATCGAAGTGAAAGAAAAAAATGATCTCTCCAGAAGAGCTTGATCTTGAAGAGATAGCCCCTCCAAAAGCCAAGGGGAATAAAAAAGAAAATTTTCATTCAAGGCTTCATGTTGACAAAATTGATCATAAGTTTGTGGAGATTGGTCTACCCCCGCAAGAAGAAGGTGATGTTATTATGGAGGACTACATAGTCATGAGAATGCAACTCGGCAAAGTGACAAATGAAAGTGTAAAGGCAGATGCACATGTGGTCCTAGATGCATTAGTAAGAAGGCTTGACAAGATGGAATAGGCCTGAGATGTGTACAAGGAGAAGGTCGAGCGTTATGCAGTTTTTTTGAGGAAACTAGCAAGCTCCTTAGGAAATGTACAACCTTTGACTATGGTACTTGCGTTGATGAACCAGCAATACAAAAGGTAGACAAGTTTGCCTCCAAGGGTAAGGCATTGTATGATTTCATTGATGAAATGATAGAAAAGGGTTCACATGTTATCATTGTTGTAGATGAGAAGGCCACTCAGATAGCCAAGCTAAAATTAGAGCTCGATAAAGAAGAAATCATACTTTCCTGAGAGAAAAAATAAATGGACAAATGCCTCTCGTTTTGGTCACAAATGAAAGAGGCAAAGTTGAGTAAGTTGGTGGAAGTTGGGGTAATTCCCGACAAAGATAAATAAGTGGAGGTAAGAGAATCCCTCAAGCACTGCATTGAAGTGATCAATTCTCTTATCGAATATATCCACCAAGTACAAGAAGATTTCGAAGGACATCGTGTTTGTTAGACTAATAATTTATTCCACTTAATTAATTTAATCATATTGGTTAATTAATTAAGTCACTTATTCCTTTAGGTTGCTTAAGCTAAACTTAGGCACATTAATAGTTATTTATTAATTATTAAGTGTGCACACTAGGGTTTCCTATTTTTAGGTTTTCTTGATCTCCTCATAAGGATTGATCACATTGTAATTAATATAGATCATTCAATAATCATTTCCTAGTTTTAGCTTGTACATATTTTCTCTGAGGTTTTATAGAACATCTCTTATTGTTTTGTTCTGAATATCTGTTGCATGTGATAGTTGATTGCTTGCAGGTGATTCTTGGGGACTGTGAAGTTGGAATATCAACTTCTACATGGTATCAGAGCTCTAGACCTATGGATGCCTGTTCGTGATTTGAAGATATTCTCTCGTAGTGTTTCTTTCTATGTAAGGGCTTCAAGCCGAGTTGATTTATTGAGCTTCTAGGGATTGGCAATTTTTATGTTCATTTTTGGGCCAAACGGACGTCGCCATCGCGTTCAAAGCGCCCAAAAACCCTACAAACGCCTTTCGTTTCGTCGATTTTGGACCTATTGAAAAAAAAAAGTCAAAAAAAAATTGCTAGGGAAGTCGTACGGCCTCCCTAGCATGTAGTTCAAGGCAATTTTTTGTGAAAATCGAAAAAAAAATTAAAAAATCAAAAAAACCCGAAGGTTTTTGCACGGCCAGTGCAAAACGACCATATTTTTCTCCCGACCAGTGAACTTTCACGGATCTACAAGGAAGTCGTCATGAAGTAGGTAGAGGATGCCAACTTTTCAAAGACCTCCATGCATGCAATTTGTGACTTACAAATTTCTCTTGATAATCTCAAGATGCATCTTGACAGATACAAGAAGCTTCATTCATCTACCAAAATATCAAATACCATAGTTCACACCATAGTGGATTACACTGTTGATCCAAATGAGGCATTCGTCCTGGAGACAAAGAAGATATGTGAAGACTTTCGCGCCCAATGCAAAGAACCATGAAGACTTCTTTTTCCTCTCTGGTGTTAGAAATTTTTTGCTTTCATTTATGCATTTTGTAAATAGTTCTCGACATTTTATATGTCCTTTTGAGAAATATAATTACATGTAAAAACAAAGATGTTTTCCTATAAAGGTGGATGACATTTTTGGAATAAGCCAATTAGTTAGGTCAATTTTTCCTAGATTTTATCCTAGATTCTCTCTTCTGATTTTCTTAATTTTTCTCTCCTCTCCCATCTATAAATATGAGAGGATCCTATTGTAATCTTGGATCTTTTATCTTTTGCAACGAAGTGCTTCCCTTTTGAGAAGCAAATACATGAAACTTTGTGTTCATCTTTGTGTATCTATTTTGATCAATAAAGAAGAAAGTTGCATACTAGACTTTGTGTTGGAATCGATTATCTTTTGGATTTGATTGAGATTGGTATTGATTAGTGATTGAGATCTAAAGGGCTTTGAGTAAATCTGTGTAAACTTTGTGTTGCACTCTTTTATTCGAATTTATGTTATTTGATTGAATGTTGTTGGTGAACTCTCTAAAAGACTTTGTGCTTGTATTTGTTCATGTTGATCGTGGATCTATCATGGAGTATCTAGAAGACTTTGTGCTTCTAATACAACGCTGGTTATATATCTCAAAAGGTTCATTGGTGAAAGCTATGAAATGACTTTGTGCCTTCATGAGTTTTCTTGTTTAATCATTTATTATTATTATGTTGGTATTCTTGGTCTTTGCTTTGACAAGATAAGAATATCGGAATTACTAATTGTTTTCTAGTTTGAAGTTATATTGAATCGAGAACTCAAAATTGTGAAGCATTGTAAAACATATTCTTTGAAAAAAGAGAGAATTATGAATGTGACACACCCCCATCTCTTAATCGTAGTGTACATCATTGTGAATACTTAATTAGTTTTACTTAGTTTCAATAAGTAGTAAGAAGGGAACCTCCCCTTTCTGAGAGGAGAGATTGTATCTCACACAACTGTGGCTAAAAACAAGTTTTGTAATCCGTTAAAGGGATTACATAATTTTCACCCAAAAATATTTAAAACATAAAGCAATGCAAATAAAAGAAGAAAGTTGTCATCAAATTGACAAAAAACACTCCAAATGGAAATAGAATGTTCCCATCCAATTGTCAAATCAATATTTATCTAGCTTTTATGTGATAAGTGAGATTTTGGAGGCTTTTACCTGATATTTTAGAGGCCTTTACCATTAAACAACAATTGGTTTACCATTAAATGGCAGCTAAAACTTGTTTTTTGATGACTCAATAGTGGTTTCCAGGTGTGAGACTTGTTCACGCTCAAATCTCACACTATATGTAGCCTATCGGCTAAAAATGACAAATCACATCTCAAATATTTGTTGGCTCTATTGACTTAAATGTGTGATGACTCAACTAAAAATGTAAGAAGATATAATTCTCCAAAAAGAATAAATAAGTGAATTATTTCATAGCTAATATTGTACCCTCCTCTAATCTTATTAATGTTATATCATGATTTTTGTATTGTTTGGATTAATCCACAATTATAAATTATTCATCTATTTAAGTTATAATCATCAATTTTATAGTCATTTTCATCCTAGATAATACTTGGTTACCAGTTTTTTGTTGAGTGGATATCACCTTGCATTAGTGATATCATTTTGATAGTTTAATTATCATATCTATGTAGTTGTTATTATTTGCATGATTTATCAATAGTTTATCAATTTGATATTTAAATAGAATTTGATTCATTTGCCATTTAATATTCTTAAAGAATTCTAAATTAGTGATTTGTTAAACAATAGTTTTACATATCATTTCATATGTTAAACGCATAAGGTTTCCACAGTCCATGATAATCAAGAGAGTTATTTTTTGGATTGAAATAGTGTCTACTTTTATATCAACGTTTCAGATCATACCCCATGATCCATCATCAGAATAATAAGCAAGCAAAACAAACACATTTTCAATCCAGAAAATAGCTCTCTTGACTTTCATATGTTATGAAATAGGTATTTATTAAGTTTTACATGATAGATTATGGAGTGGAGTGGTATATTAGACTTTGAATGATTAATAAAGATACCTATACCTTGATTTATATATAGGATCTTATGTTTATAAAATTAAAATTGGTCTTAACAATCCATTAATCTAAGTGTAAGGTCAATCCTTGGAAAGGATGAAACTTTAGAAGATATACTTAATGAGATTTAAAACTAATATTTGTGAGCATGAAAGATTAAATATGATATAGGCAAACCCAAGGAAGACAAGTGTCAATATCTTAAATCAATGTATCATGTAGGGTAAAAAATCAATAAAGGACCATGTGCGAAGTATACTTAAACTCGACACAAAAGGTGAATTGTCATATAAAAAAGTACTTCTTTATCCATTCATCATATAATATGATTCGACAAAATAGTTGTTGCACATCCTATGTTTTTCTTCTCTCACTTGATTTCAAATATTGTGCATTATCTCATTATTCTATTGATTATTGTTATAGCCATTAAGTTTGTAGGATTAAGAGTTTGTAAGAGTTTGGAACCTCTTGGGTCGATGCAGACCTTCCCTGGAGCTAGAATCCTACAAACTCTTCTACCTTTGCACTCCTTTTATTATCCATACCGATGTCTCTCAATTCTGCTAGTCCTCTAGGTTGTTGTCCTGTCATAATCTCGAATGGTGTCTTCCTAGTGCTCTTGTTCACTGAATTATTATATGCAAATTTTGATTGTGGTAATATCAAGTCCCAATTTCCTGATTTACCTTTAGTCAAACACCTCAACAAGTTTCCCAAACTCCTGTTTACCAATTTTGTCTATCCATTCATCTGTGGGTGAAATGTTGAACTATACTTCAAATATGTATTCATCTTCTTCCATAATGTCTTCTAGAAATAGCCAATGAACTTAGTGTCCTTGTCTGATACTATGCTCTTTGGTAGTCTGTGTAGTCTCACAATATCCTTGAAAATTAGTTTTGCAACATGTACTACATCATTGGTCTTCTTACAAGGTATGAAATGTGTCATCTTAGAAAATTGATCCACAACCACAAATACAGAATCAAATCCTCTTGGTGTCTTAGGTAATCCCAACAAAAAATCCATGTTGATCTCTTCTCATGGTCTCTCGGATATTGTCAATGGTGTATAAGTTCCAGTGTTCTGATTGTTTCCTTTTGCAACCTGACAAATCCTACAAATTTGAACATAATTCCTAAAATCCTTTTATAATTGTGGCCAAAAAATAGTTCCCACTCACCACTGCTATAGTCTTATCAACCCCAAAATTTCTTGCCAATCCTCCACAATGATTTTCCTTGATCAAATTCTCTCTCATTGAAATTCTAGGAATACATAACTAATTTTTCTTGAATAGAATGCCTTCCTAAATGAAATAATCCAACCATTTGCTTCTATTTTCCTCTACCGGTTCCTTGCAATCCTTCCATACTTCAGAAAAATCAATATCATCCTCATAAATATGCTTCAGTTCTTCAAAACCCAATACTTCAGTTCTCATCTCTGTCAACAAACTTCTTCTCTTGCTTAATGCATCTACAACCTTGTTTGATTTCCCACTTTGGTGTTTCAATACAAATGTGTAGCTCTATAAGAATTCTACCCATCTCATGTGTCTCTGGTTCAACTTCCCCTAACTATTCAGGTATTACAAATCTTTATGATCTATATACAACACAAATTCCTTAGGTAACAAGTAATGCCTCGACTTCTTCAAGGCTTGTATTATGGCATAGAACTCTTGATCATAAACTAGATATCTCCTCCTAACATCATTCAATTTCTCACTAAAGTAAGTTACTGGTCTCCCTTCCTGACTCAACACAGCTCATATTGCACTTCCACTAGCATCACAATCTACTTGGAATACCTTATCAAAGTCAAGTAAAGCCAACACATGTTGTTTTGTCACCTTTTATTTCAACAACTCAAAATGCTTTTGTGCTCCTGATGTCCACTTGAATTCCTTCCTATCACCCCTCATTGTCTTTGTCATAGGCATGCAAGTGCTACTAAATTTTTTGATGAACTTCCGGTAAAAAATTTATATTCCATGAAATGATCTTACCTCTCCAACGTTCACAAGTTTAGGCCATTCAAATATCGCTCTAACCTTCTCAAGGTCCATCTTCAATTCTTGTGCAGATATCACAAATCCCAAGTATACTAGTTTTTCATAAAACTAAACTTCTTGATGTTTATCAACAACTTCTCTTCTCTTAACCTCTAAAATACCTGTCTGATGTGCTCCAAATTTTATTCCTTAGTATTGCTAAAAATCATAATATCATCTAGATAAATAATGACAAACTTACCCAAGAACTTTTTCAAAAATTCATTCATTAGCCTCATAAATGTACTAGGTGCATTAGTTAGTCCAAACGGCATGACCAACCACTCATACAATCCCTCATTTTTCTTGAAAGAAATCTTCCATTCATCTCCTTCTTCAATCCTAATTTGATGGTATCCACTCTTTAGGTCTATCTTGGTAAAATACCTTGCTCCACTCAGACTATCCATTATGTCATCCATCCTAGGCAATGGGAATCTATACTTCACTGTGATCTTATTGATAGCTCTTGAATCTATACGCATCCTCCATTCTCCATTTTTCTTGGGTGCAAGTATAGCTAGTATTGCACATGGGCTCATACTTTCTCTGATCAATCCCTTCTTCAACAATTCTTGTATATGTTTATTCAATTTTTCATTCTATGTCGATTTCATTCGGTGTGCAGCCTTGCTCGTCAAACTAGCTCCGAGAATAAGATCCATGTGATGACTGATACTCTAGATCGATGGTAATCCTTCTAGCACATTCTCTGATATAAGATCTTGGTACTCGGTCAATAGCTCAGTGACTTCCTTCTTTGGTAGTCCTTCTTCTTCTGGGGTTCCATGATTCCTTGGAATCAAAGCAAAACATATGTTCTCATGTCTCAATCCATCCAAAAAATTCCTTCCATCAACCAGATTGATTCTAGTTGTGCCACACACTTCACTTTTAGGTTAATCTTCCAAAGGTTTCAAGGTAATCCTCTTTCCATTTGATGTTATAGTATAGGCATTCTTCCTCCCATCATGTATAGCTTTCTTATCATACTGCCAAGTCTACCCAACAATATATGATATACATCCATCGACATGATATCACATAGTACTTTATCATGATATGACCCTCTTTTAAATTTCACTAGGCATTGCTCGCTTACTAGGACCTTGTGATCATCTTGAATCCAGGCTATCCTATAGGGCTTCAGATGTTTCCATCTTTCCAAACCCAACTTTGTCACCATTTCCTCATAAACTAGGTTATGTGTACTACCACTATTAATGATAACTTTGCAACACTTACCTCCTACTTTGCATTTGGTTTGGAATAAAAAATTTCTCTATGGTGCTTCTTTAGGTTCCTCCTTCTTCTAGAACAATGCTCTCCTCATGAATAGTGATTCTCCTTTCTCAGGGCTTCCTCCAAAACTTGGTATTCTCTCTGGTTCTTCCTTTGCATATCCAGTTCTTGCATGATCTTCAATCTTCATCCTTTCTTGGCGACACTCAAATGATCTATGTCCTTCTCCTCTACATATAAAATAGGTTCCTCTGAAATTTCTCTTGTCATATCCTTTCTCATATCTCTAGTATCCATCATTACGGTAAGAATTATAGCCTCCTCTATTGTGGCGGTAAGAATTTTTGTCATCTCTCCCTTTTTGGTATGAACTGGAATCACTCTCTTCCTTGTGGTATGAATCTTTGTCCTTGTTTTGTTCCCCATATGGTTTTTCTCCTCTGAGATATGACCTAAATCTACCTCATCTTCCTCTTTGTCTCTTTGTTCATGTCTTTTGTTTAGCTTTTCTTCTATCTTTAATGCAAACTAATATTCTTGCTTTACTAAATTCATCCTCACCAGACTCAACTCTTCTTGAATATTCATCTTTAGTCTATTGATATACCAGGCCACTTTCTTTTTGCTTGCTTCACTATGTCCATTCCTGATAATGATCTTATGGAATTCTTCAATTTACTCTTTCACAATCTTTTCCTTTTGTCTCAAGTCTTACAATCTTTTCAACAACTCCAACTCATAGTCTACGGGTATAAATCGGTCTTTAATTTTTTCACCATTCTATTCCATTTCACAATATTTTCTTTGCCCTTTTTGTTTCTTTCTAATTGAACTTCCTTCCACCAAATTGCAGCATGTCCTTTCAGCTTAGTTTTTGCAAACCTCACTCTCTCTGGATCTTCAAGTTCTTCATACTCAAAATATTCTTCGATGTCATTTATCCAATCCATCAACTCTTCAGGGTTCAAGTTACCGATATAATTCGAGATCTCCATTCTAGGTCGCTTTCCTATTTTTGAAATAGCCTTCAACATCTTCACCTGATCTGATTTTTCTTCTTATGTTATCTCTTCAGCTAGGTCTACAATTTGAACTTCATCATCATCACTCTCATCATTAGGTCTAGGGTTTAAGCCTTTTCTTCTATCCTCTTCAATAAAATCCAGTCTTTGTTTCATTGTTTGCATCATTTCCATCATCTCATCCATCTTTCCAGCAACATTAACAGTAGTATGAATTCTCCTCGGTGGCATCTCTTCCTAGGATCCAATGCAACTGCCTCAATTCGGTGATCTGGCTACAAGGTTGTAACTACCTCACTATCGATGATTTGTTGACAAACACCAGTAGGTTGCCTCTAGTCGACGATCTATCCACACAATGATCTTACGGAATACCTTCGCTCAACTTTTCTCTTCTCTCCCAAAGTTCACAAACTTGCTTTGATACGACTTGGTGCAGTCAAGGATGGAGGGTCTAGGAATAGGACTGTCCAACTTTGCAGCAAGAGTAAACACAAAAAAAACTCAAAGAGTTGGATTAACAAGCGCACATGAATTTTTATATGAATGATCAATCAATTATTCACTAGCAACATGCCATGCCTTCTGGCTTACAAAATACATAATGATTCGGCATTAAGCCCAGTATTACATGCAGGTCGAAACCATTTCTTATCTACTATCCTACTACTTCTCATTATCTTACTACTCTACTATCTTACTTGCCTACTCTAATGCAACTACACATGCTTATATATATATATATCGTTTCCCAGCTCTAGGAAAGGTCCACGTCGGCCCAAGAGGTTCCAAACCCTGAATTTGATGAAACATGCAAGCATCGACCAAAACAAACAGTTCTTCATTTATTCTTGGATAAACATAATGCAGATCAGAATGAAGGCTCCTCGATGAACGTACATCCATATGAAATGGTTTCTAGAGCTCCGCAAGTCACGGAATAGGTCGAGACTAGGTCTGATAATACAAGAAAGAACATGAATGCAATTATTTTTGGTTGATGCAAGATTTCTTGCAACCAAGGATGCTCCTACATCAAGAACTATCTAGGGAAATTGGACCCTAAAAAGGGTTGCATACCCACTCATGTAGTTACATGAAACTTAGAATAAACACTAGAACTAAATATATACTCCTTGATCATGTTTGTAAGTAATGTATGTAGGTAGTTTGGTTAAGGGAGGATGTTCTTAGTACACAAGATTTCAAGTGTGAGATTAGGGATTTTGTAAATAATATAACTATCAACTTACTTATAAATTAACTAGATCATTCTCACAAATAAACTCTTGAATATAGGTTGATAGGAAATAATGTGCTAAAATAAATTACCAATTGTATACTCAAAAGGAATCTTAAATGGATTCAAATGATCTCCTTAAGGCTTTAGGCTAGATTTAGAGGCGAGAGTTCAAGTGTTTGTATGTTAAATTATATACCCCTGATTGACAATGACCTCAGTACACTTCCAAGAGGAAGTGTAGTCTTTAGGGAGTTGACTCAAGGTCTGGATGATTTTGATGAGTCTAAGACTTTGGCTAGTGCATATACCTATTTTTTATGATAGATGCCTACTCGTATTGGTGGTAGCTTATCTTGAATGGATAGATGAATTTATATTTTGCATGAACAATGCCTAACCTGTAAGGTTGTATGCTTGTCTCAAATTTGGATGAATACCTATCCCACATGGATAGAGGTACCTAAGTATAGAAATGAATGAATAAATGTTTATTAGCTTGGAAGAAAGAATAAAAAAAACTATTGTTATTTTTAGATACATGAATCAGGTTGGTATTTTTATTATATTTAAGGCACCTAAAGCTAGCAAGGTTTGGTCGACAAGAGGGGCCTAGAAAGGTACAAGTTATGACCAACCATAGGAAATTAAAGGGCTCGAACATCTACCTGACCCCCACAAATCAAGGTCATTCCCTGATAGATAATTTAGCACTTGAAAGGGGAATAAAATATGGCAAAAAAACCCTAAAAAATTTAGAAGACCCACTTCCAGTCAATAAAGGAAATACACAATGGTACCCCCTTCGATTTAAATGATCTAAAAATTGTTCAACTACAAAACTCAAAATGGGAGCCTAACAAAGTCTGGAGGAGGAATCTTCCCATATCAAAACCTGATACAATGATTGACTTGTGTTTAGAGGTGGATAGAAAGCAGCAAAAGAATATGCTTCATATCACCCTTACAGAGGAGCTCCTGGTGGATCATTTAGAAGGCCTGAGGGGAAAAGTGGTAATTGGTAAGCTCTAGAACTTCACTCCCCCTCTAGATTATTTAGAAGAATGGGTATTTCAAGAATGGGAGGGGAAAAATCAAGTTTTCTACACTGATTAGGGTAATAGCTTTTTGTAGTTATTTTTTCTATAAAAAATTAGAGATTTTGTATATCAAGTGAAATCATGGGTTATGGAAGGGGTTGGTTTATATATTCAACCTTGGGTGACAAACTTTAACCCTAGGATCTCTACTATCAAGTTCATCCCCTTTTTTATCCAGCTCAACTCCCTCCCTTTAAAATATAGGGAGCCAAAAGTAGTTGAAATTTTAGCTGATTAGATGGGGATATTTATAAAGCACGATTTCTCCTTCTTCCATAACCCTAACAAGGTAGTTTAGTTTTGCACCCTATTAGATGCTGAGAAATATTTCCTCACATAGATAAAAAAATTAAATTAAAATTTTTTGTCTAGGTCCAAAGCATCCTTATTGAAACTCCAGAGAGCGTTTGTTCGATCTACCATCTCAAAGGCCAATTCAGAAGAGAATGTTTGCTTAAGATTACCTCCATTCCAGAAAATGTCCAAGCAATAGAAATACCAAAATACCAGTATCAAAACAATGGGCAGTTGGATGCATCTCATCAGAAATCAACTCAAAACCCCCTTATCTATTAAGATAAGGAAATGCAAGAAGAAGTCTTGATCCCAAACAAATATTGTTTCTCAGAAATTATATGTAAAACCTTGGGTAGAAAAACCCTTTCCTTAACATTAATAGGAGAGTAATTTTCTCCTTCCCAAATCCATAGTTGAAAAAAGTCACTTAGATCCCAAAGATAGTCTCCTCATTCCTTTGTTATTTACACCCAATACACCAACTATATTTTTGGAGCATTTGGGGGAGATTATCAAAGCTCTCATATGGGGTGATTGGAAATCAAACCTTCAAACAAAAAGGATGGAGGAGGATACATTTTAACATAATGAAATATTTGTTGAAAATGATTTCTGCCGGGAGGACATAAGAGAAAGTGAGATTATAAAAGAAACTTCAAACTTAGAAACATTGTCCCTTAATGAGCTTCCAACAAATGCAAATTTGGAAGAAATGGCAGACCAAACACTGAAAAGAGTGGGATCACAATTGATAAAGGAAACATTTGATGAAGTGGATAGAGAAGACCCTAAAGCTTAATATTATTTCTCATAGACTCTATCCATTTCACAAATGTCTTTTGCATCACCACCACCCAAGAGAACACCTAGAAAAAGAGGTAGGAAACCCCATTCAGCTAAATTCCAAGGTGAAATTGCAGCAAGTATTCAACTTACACTGCATGGAAGTCTAAATGGGACTTCAAAAAGATATCTTATATCGAGGAGAGCATGTTGCTCTCCTCAAGCCCAATGAGAATTTTATCATGGAACATTAGGGGTATTAATGCCCCTAGTAAAAGAGCCCAAGTGAAGCATCAGGTGGATGATTTTGGGGATGATATAGTCCTCTATCAAGAAACAAAACTATCAAAGTCTTCAAGTCAACTATCTTCAAATATTGGTTGGTCTAGAAATTTTCTCATTCACTAGCATGGGGGACATCAAGAGGCCTCTTAGCATTATGGAACCCCAAAAGAGTAGTGGTTGAATTAATTACAAATTATGCCAATTGGCAATTATTCAAATCTCAAGCTTTAACTTAACATTTTGGCTCTTTAATGTGTATGGCCCCTCTTCTACACATGTGAAGACACTCTTATGGGAAGATTTAAAAGTGGTCCTAGATCAGTTGGGGGAAGGTAAAGTTATACTTGCAGGAGACTTTTAATGTTATAACCTCACTGAATGAGAAGGAGGCATTATTCCACCTCAGAGGACAATGGAGGAATTTTCATCCTTAATACAAAATCATTCCTTGATGGATAATATCCCAATCAATGGTAAATACACATGAACCAATAAAAGAAAATACTTTCTTCAAATAGCTGAAAGATTGGATAGATTTATAATGTCATCCAACTGGTTGATGGGGGACTATATTCTTGTGTCAAAAAATTTACCATTCATAGGATTAGATCATTTCCCAATTAGTCTAGACATCACTGAAAAAGGAGCTGAAATAAATCACGGGTCTTCCTTCAAATTAGAAGCTATGTGGTTTAGGCATCCTGATTTTCTCCCCTTTTTAAAGAACATCTGGCAAAATTCTCCTCATTTCATAGTCTCACAAATGTACCAGTTTTGCAAAAAGTTGCAATAATAAAGTACAAGATTTGTGACTAGAATGTGAATTTTTAAAGAATATATTCAAACAAGAGGAACTTGTGCAACAAAAACTAATGGATATCAACTATAGAGTATGGGAATTCGTCACCCTCGGGGCTCTAGGTCATAGGAGATTCCCAAGGAATGAACTTCCCTGAACTACCTCAGATGGTTTGACAAGTTGGGAGAGAGGCTGAAAAGGAAGGGCAAGCAATGCACCACTTTCCTTTTGCTAAAGATAGGTGTTTTGGAAATCGGGTGAGTTGACCTCAAAGGTTTCACATTGTTGACCAAATAGCTCACTATCAAAGGATAGAAACATGGGATCCGGACTCTAGCACGACATGTTGGCATCCTATATGAATAGGGGTCTAGAAAATAGATAGAAAATAATAAGGGCCTACTAACAACCTGACTAATAGATTTTCCACAATTTTACAAAGAATGTTCAAAAAGAAAAGAGTACAAAAAGAAGAATACTCTAAGCTATTCTAATGCAAAAAATGATAGAGAAGAGTTAGAAAATGAACCTATCACACACAATCCATCCTTCTAGTTGATTCCAAGTAACAGGTTTACACCTACACATAGAAGAACAAGACAATGTTAGGGTTGGATTTGAGGTTTACCTCAGTCATACCCCTGTTTTGGTGTTCCCACCTCCATTGATAGCCAAAATCCCACAAGGTTGAGAAAGTGATGGAGAATAGAAAGGAAATGATGCAACCAAATAGAGAGCACGAGCAAACTGAATGCTACTCTAAAAGCACGATGATACAATCAAATAATAAGATACAATATTACCTTCCCAACTACGAGCACTCAAGGCCAATATCGGAAGGAAGAGCATGATACCATCATGTAGAGAAGATGAAGCTTGATATTTTAGCAATGAAAATAGTGTTACAACAAGATCCAAGTGTGAATAATGAATTGTGAAGTGTGTAGAGCATGAAAGAATGAGAGAGAGTGAATAGAAAATGAAGAAGATCAAGAATTAGATTTTGAATACAAGAAATGGAGGCAAAAATTTGATTCTCGACGCTCAAGGAAGCACATAAGTCATTACCTTTGCAACCAATTAAAGATGTAACAATTTTGTAGATTCCAAGAGCAAGAATCCTATTAGGATGCTAGCATGACGCATGGATTTTTGTGTGGTACACACATACCCGATAGAGATTCCTCAACCGATGTAAAAAGAAAAGGCCACGTGGATGGACAAAGCTAACGGTGACGAGGATTGCAACAAAGAACATATATCTTCTAAAGAAAAGGTAAAACAAATAGGGAATTTTCCAAGGGTGCAAATTCATGCCATTATATTTTTCCCCACTTTAGTGAGTATACGTGCCAATCTGAATGTGAGCTAAAGTAGAAAGAGATTGAAGAGAATATACCAATAATGTCGAGGAAGCATATTTTTGATCTTGCACAGCTGGACATGAAAGAGAGAGAGAGAGAGAGATGGCTCCATAGGTTCTCAATCCTACAAATCTATGGAAAACAAATGGGACTCTACATGTTCTTGGTCTTGCAAAGCAATTTGCGATCTCACCGAAAACATGTTAGGTTGCAAATAAAATATGTCCAACAAGAAATCATAAGACACACAAGTCGGCATGAGAAAACACAACCTGATCAAATACATTGGTTAGGTAAGGTTGCGGTTGCTACAAACTCTGTTGCATAATAGTTACAGAAAAGATGGGTCTAGTTAGGTTTCCCCTAAGCTAGACATGAGGATATATGATGTTAGACACAACAACATTAGATATTAGATACAAAGCACTCAATTTTTGAAAAACACCATAGAATGCAATTGAAGGAGAAATTTTAAAAGGGTTACCTTTAGAAACCCTTCAAGCCGCCAAGGGGTCCACTCAAAGGAAAACTCCAATTTAAAAACATCACATTTTTCACAAGTTATTCTATCATCAAGAAATCCTTTTGAAAGATCCTTTCATTGAGGAATCCGTTGGAAATAATTCTCCTTTTCAAAGGAAATTTTTTATACTCTTTCATTTTAGAAAAGGTACTCCTTTTTCAAAGGAAAGTTTTCATATTCTTTCACATACGAGATCCTTCTCGAAATAAAATTTCATCTAGGAGTCTTGAGAGAATTCATTATTTTGAAAGATGATAGGTTTCAATAAGGGATTCTTTCATTAAGGAATTAATTGTAAAGAAAATTTTAACACTAAAGAATCCTTTTCAAAAGAATTCCCAAAATTGAAACATCATGGTAGCCTCCCCTTAGGATGGTGTGTGTTATGCAAAGGAGCACATGGCATCCTAAGGAGAGAAAGGAGAGGAAAATTTGTTGTGGCATACAATACATGACGATATTTGTTTTGTGGTATGTTGTTGCACACACACGAGGGACACCACATGAAACAAAGAAAAATAGGTGGGGATAGATCAAATATGGACCTATTTTCCTTTATTTTAGTAGTAAATGAGATCCACATAAATAATTGACTTACAACCTTTAGGTGAGTCAACTTAATGAGGGAATCTATTAATTTCCTTGTGCTTGAGGATGGGGGTTTCACCCTAACCAACACTTTTGGAAGAAAAATTAAAAATAGAAAATCAACTCAATTATGTCAATTCAAACTTGAAAAAATAATTTAAAGGTCAAAACTAACATAAACATAAAACTTTTTGTAGGTTTGAGAAGAGTAGAACATTGTATACCAATCACCAAAAGGTGTTTTTGGGAGGTTGTCTGGGACTCATTCACCCATGGGTGAATGGGTTTCTGCTCAGGGTTTTTGACACTCAAATTTTGGGACCCTCTGATGTTAATATATAGCTTCTATTTGATTTGGGTTGCAATGTCAAAAATTTAGAAATCAAATCTGTAGGCACGATTTTTCGTTGCTTGATGACAATTTTGATAACTTTAAAAACTTTTCCAATCTTTCTCTTCAAAAGATATTCAATCCTTCTTCAACCTAAGATCTGTAACACAAACACAAGAGGGAAAAATTGTTTATTTTTGGTGAATATGGGTTTTCCTTGGTCAAACCCCATTTGGGTAATTAAACCTTGAATTGAAGTAATGAAAAGTGAAAGGAATGATCAATGAACAATTATATGCTATGTTGAAACTCACCAAATCCTTGCATAAAACCCTTGAAAATTTGATCTTGATCTTGCATGAAATGGCTTCAATGGATGTGGATCTTGATGCTTGAATTGATGCTTTGAATACTTGACTTGATCTTTGAAACCTACATCACAATGTTAGCTCCAAAAAAATGCATGATGCTTAAGACCTTGACATGATGCTTGAGATCTTGATTGCTACATTAAGTTATTGATAAATCTACTCTTAAATGCTCTTGATCATAAAAATTTATGTAGGAATACTTGCATGAAAACTCTAGGATTTGAATTGATGAAATAACCTTGTATTTATAGGTATATATCCTTAATTTCCAAAAAATTAAACATTACAAGCCGACATCAAAATTTGAATTTAGGGACATTAAAATACCACCAAAAACATAATTTAAATTCAATTTCAAAGGCCTAGGGTGGACCCATTCAACCATGGGTGAATGGGTCCCGGGTCCCTATTCTTGGAACACACATTGCCACTCAAGGTAAAGTGATATGTGTTGGAATTAGTTATTGTTAGGTTTCCCCTTTGGAAAATGTAATTTATTAGGCTTGTAGATGTAAAATAGGGCTTATTAAGGCACAATTAAGTCCATTTTAATTAAGATGGCCCAAATAAAGTGTGAAAATGTAAAGGTGTACATTTTCCTACACTACAACACATAAGAACCATAACATCAAGAAGCAAATAGAGACGAAGAAATCAAGAGAGACAGGGGGATCTAAGAGTTCGAGGTCAGATATTTTCATAAATACAAATAGAAATAATATGGTGTATGACTAATGACCATCAATCCTTTTAGTACTTAGATCATTAAGAAGAATAAATGAAGACAAAATAAAAATAAAAATTAGGGCAACATGGAAGAAGGCCTAAATGCCCCCAACGCTTTGTATCGTCCCCAATTGTCGAAAAGAAAATTTACAACACATAGAAGAATGATGATACACATAGAAGAAGTTCACGACAAATTTTCTAGGCCTATATCCAAGCACCTACAAGGGTAGCAAGGGTCCTCTAGGTGGGATAACAAACACATAAAAATAAACATGGGGGAATACAAACAATATAATCTATAGATAAAGAAGAGGTGCCACCCTACTCCTCATCGACCAGCGGGTCATCCTACTCCTAATCTAGGTCATTATAAAGGGAGGAAGGATGGGCCTACAATGGAGAGGAGGGCATTACTCTCTAACTCACCCATAATAAGGGCAAAGTAAAAATTCCCCTCAAGGTCTTTTTCACTAATCTCTTGTGAAGTAAAGCTCATCGATCTTGAAAATATTAAGGATAGAGCCAAGATATCATCCATTGAGTTAAACATGCACTTCATCAAAGTTCCATGTGTTAACCAAGTGGGAGAAGAAGGCACCTAAGATCCACTCCCAACCTTAATGAGAGGGGCAATGACAAACTCAGGGGAAGTAGGGGTCGCCTCCATCATAAGGACAACATAGGCTAAGACAAAACTATTGGGAATATGATGCCATTTAATTGCATTCTTAGCATATTTCATGTATCTCCTAAGTCCTTGGAATGGGTTTCACAACTCTAGGATTAGGAAGAGATTAATTTGGAATGAAATAAACATTTAATTTGACATTTGTAGTTATTCCTAAACATTAGGAGCATGTGGGGATGCCTTGGGAGAGCTCCTACAAAATAGGAGCACATGGGTGCCTACATGAAAGGTGGGACTCACCTTTGGTTCAATTAACTAGTTGGTGAATTGAGTACACTTCATAAATGCATCCTAGGTTCCTACAAAATAGGGATTTTGATTTATGCATGTTGAGGTCCTATAAAATAGGGGCGATGTGTACGAGGTTCAGTTCAATTCATTTCAATTCAATTCAATTCAATAAAATTCAATTCAATTCAGTTCAGTTCAATTCAATTCAATTCAATTCAATTCAATTCAGTTTAGTTTAGTTTAGTTTAGTTCAATTCAATTTAGTTCAGTTATGTTTCAGTTATCTTCAATTGCATCTTAGCTAATCTCAGTTGACTTGAGTTGCATGGATAAATAACAGGTTGATACATTCAATTAATAGTGGATGATCATGCATGCACATTGTTTTGCATGAATTGGTGGCAGATGTGTTTCAGTTAACAAAGATCAACTTGGGTCCACCTTGGGCAACCAAGTTGGCATCTTTGAGTTACAACTATTGCATGGAAAATATATTTATGATGCTCAATTAAGTGGGACCCATTTTGGATGTCTTCTTTGAGGATGAGCTTGCATAAGATATTTTTGACATCTACGAGGTTAACACTTCAGTGTTGGGTGCCAACTATGAGGGAGACTATTGTTTGACTTTGTCTTGCATGTTTGAACTCAACTTGGAAACCCTAGGCATGGATTTTCTCAAGAGGCTTTGTGATATTATATATGTTAACTCTTATGATTTTGTAAGCAAGTTTTTTGTCTATTATTGTAGCCATTTGTATGAGAGAGTTTTGTGAGAAAATATTGCAGGTTGTGAAGAAAATTTGTTGAAGACAGAAGAAGCACATCAAGGAGAATTGAATCAGTATTATTGTAACTCATTCAAAGGTTAAATAATACAAGCAAGAACAATTCTGGTGGAATTTTTTACCCAAAAGGACTTTCTCCACGTACATGTAGTGTCCTTTCTATTATGTCTTATATTTATTCTATCAATCTTCTATCTACTTTCTACAACATTAAAATTGATCTAATTCAAGATTAATCATACACAAGAGATTGTGACAAAGAATACTAAAATTGAATCTACAGTTACACAAGATTTACAAATTTTAAGCTAAAGTATTCTACATTTTTACCTTCATTTTCAATATTTGGTATCAGAGCTAGAGGTTGGGTAGAGTTTGGGATGCCTTTCTCTTAAAAGTTTGAAGTTTTTTTGGTTGTAGTGGGAGCTTTTAATATTGTGTAAATTTTTGATTTGAAAATTAGTGTGTTGCAATGTTTTCTACTTCTTGTTTAGATATTGAAAGGTTCAATGGATCTGGGTATGAGATGTGGAAATTAAAAATGGAAGGCCTCCTTGAAGAGAGAGATCAGTGGTCAGCTATAGTTAATAAGACAAAGACACCTTCATCTATGTCAAATGAGAATTGGGCTAAGCTTGATAAGAATGCAAGAGGAACCATAAGATTATGTCTTGTTGATGTTGTTCTCTTGAATGTTTCAGATGAAAAGACTGCATTTGATCTGTGGAAGAGAATAAGTGATATCAATCAAACTAAAAGCCTTACTAATAAGTTGTATCTAAAAAGGCAATTGCATTCTTTAAAGATGAAAGATGGTGATTTTTTTGCACATCATTTAAATGCTTTTAATTTTATTTTGAGTCAGTTAGCATTTGTAGATGTAAAGCTAGAAGATGAAGATAAATGCATTTTGTTACTTTGTTCTTTACCAGAGTCTTGGGAAAATCTAATTGTTTCTATCAGTGGTGGTGGTGCAGATCTGAAGATGGACAATATAATTCCTAATCTCCTATCAAAGGAGATGAGGAGGAATTATAAAGAGGAATCCCAAGATGCCTTGTTTGTAAGAGGCAGGCCTAAGGAAAAGGAATCTAAGACAAACAAGAAAGGAAATGGTAAGTCTAAAGGATAGTCTAAAACCCCTGGTAAGAGTAAGATAAAGTGTTGGAACTGTGGGAAACTGAGACATGTGAAGAAGGATTGTAAGAAAAAGAAAAAGAGTTTTGATTCTTCTATGGAGGAATCCTCAAATGACAGTAATGATGCATTAGTTATTTCAGATAATATTGTTTGTGATAACTCTTTGCTTGATGTTTCAGAGTGATATTCATGGAGAGGATGGTAGTCATGATGCCCTGTGTGACTCAGTATCAAAATTCAATGGGATTTGTTGGCAATGATGTGGATGCATCATTGGTATTGTTATCTTCATGTGATTGGGAATATATTTTCTTGGTTTAGAGTGGTTATGTCATGATTTACTCTTGTTGCATTTAGAGTTTGGCATGATACTTGTTCTCTTAAGACTAGGATGTTTGTGTGTGTTATGATGCATGTGATCTCCTTGGAGGAGATGGTTAGATCATGGATGTCATGTTTATGTTTCTAAGTCATGATTGGAGATTTGAGATTGATAGTAGTAGTTCTCTTTGTATTGGGTACATTAATCATTTGCTTGATTACTTCAAGATGGTGTTGTGTTGCATTTGGAGTTTGGCATGGATTGGCTAGTTACAGGTCCTCATAGATACTTGGAGAAATAGGTGAGGCTTGATTTCTCTTATGGTAAGGGATATATGTTGGAATGGATACTTGTAAAAAAAAAAATCAACAGTAAAGACCGAGAATCCTACACCTTGATTGGACGTGAGTTCAACACAATCGATAGTTCTTTATTTGAGACGTGTTTACCCATTATATTTTTCAATATGTGTTATGTTTCATGCTTTGATTTCTCATGGGTTGAGTTGATTCATGGTTGATTATGGAGACTCATTTAAGGATGGTTTACCATGAGTTTATATGTTTTATCTTTCATAGATATGGATCTTGAGCTATGGATAGTTAGTTTTGGAGGATTCATTTTGAGGGATGTTATGACATGGTTTATGGGATAATTCCCAATTATGGGGATGGTTACCTTGAGTTTGATCTTCTTGGTTTAAAGATTATGGTTTTAATTGACCTTTTGGGAGTTGTATAGTTAACAATAGATTCTTTGATTATGTTGAGGCCATGGATGATCTTCATTTAGGAGATGGTTATCACAATGCCATGGATAGCTTGGTTACATGTTTTCAGTGGAATTTTTTGACAGTGATGGTTTTGATGTTTATCTTGTTGCTATGTATAGCTTGGTATCACAGTTCGGTGGGAGCTTTGGTAGGATATGGTTATCTTCATGAAATTTACAGAAGTTGTAGTTTTTGGGGTTTTGAGTATTAATCATTTGCTTGGAGCTTCGTGATTATGTAGGTTGCATTTTGAAGTTGGCATGGATGGATTGGTGGGTGCTCATGGATACTACAGAGACTTGGGAAATGTATTGATTGAGAAAGTTGACACTTTAATCAATGTTGTAGAAAAGTTTGTGTAGTGCAGGAAGGTCATTGGCCTTGAGTCTTGTACTTGATTTATATTAAATGATTCCTTGTTTAGAATAATTGCAAAGATAATGTCAAGTGAGAGAATTTTGGGAATAGGATGCTATTTCATTGCATTCTTAACATATTTCATGTATCTCCTAAGTCCTTGGAATGGGTTTCACAACTCTAGGATTAGGAAGAGATTAATTTGGAATGAAATAAGCATTTAATTTGACATTTGTAGTTATTCCTAAACATTGGGAGCATGTGGGGATGCATTGGCAGAGCTCCTACAAAATAGGAGCACATGGGCACCTACACGAAAAGTGGGACTCACCTTTGGTTCAACTAACTGGTCGGTGAATTGAATACACTTCATAAATGCATCCTAGGTTCCTACGAAATAGGGATTTTGATTTATGCATGTTGAGGTCCTATAAAATAGTGGTGATGTGTATGAGTTTTAGTTCGGTTCAGTTCGGTTCAGTTCAGTTCAATTTGGTTCAGTTCAATTCAGTTCATTTATGTTTCAGTTATGTTTCAGTTATCTTCAATTGCATGTTAGTTAATCTCAGTTGAATTGAGTTGCATGGATAGATAACAGGTTGATACATTCAATTAACAGTGGAGGATCATGCATGCACATTTTTTTTCATGAATTGGTGGCAGATGGGTTTCAGTTAACAAAGATCAACTTGGGTCCACCTTGGGCACCCAAGTTGGCATCTTTGAGTTACAACTATTGCATGGAAAAGATATTTATGATGCTCAATTAAGTGGGACCCATTTTGGACGCCTTCTTTGAGGATGAGCTTGCAGAAGATATTTTTGACATCTACGAGGTTAACACTTCAATGTTGGGTGCCAACTTTGAGGGAGACTGTTGTTTGACTTTGTCTTGCATGTTTGAACTCAACTTGGAAACCCTGGGCATGGATTTTCTCAAGAGGCTTTGTGATATTGTATATGTTTAACTCTCATGAGTTTGTAAGCAAGTTTATTGTCTATTATTGTAGATATTTGTATGAGAGAGTTTTGTGAGAAAATTTTGCAGGTTGTGAAGAAATTTTTTTGAAGACAGAAGAAGTACATCAAGGAGAATTGAATTAGTATTATTGTAACTCATTCAAAGGTTAAATAATACAAGCAAGAACAATTCTAGTGAATTTTTTTACCCAAAAGGGTTTTCTCCACGTACATGTGGTGTCCTTTCTATTTTGTCTTATATTTCTTCTATCAATCTTATATCTACTTTCTACAACATTAAAATTGATCTAATTCAAGATTAATCATACACAAGAGATTGTGACAAAGAATACTAAAACTGAATCTACAATTACACAAGATTTACAAATTTTAAGCTAAATTATTCTATAGTTTTACCTTCATTTTCAACAAAAACCCCCTTCTGAAGAAGGTGACCCATTCTTCCAACCTCCACTTGAAGCAAGGTCATCCTCTAGCTTGTGCTTCAGTGGAGGATGAAAAATCCCAACAAGAGATGCATAAGGCGAGGAAGAAGAGGTCATATCCACAAAAGACACCACTACGGTATTTGACATGTCAATGGGCTAAGGAAAGGGAGGGATGTCCAAGAGGGACATATAAAGAGGAGGCTCTACAAAAGGAGTGATGAAGACCTACACCCTTTTGGGGTGTGGATCATCAGCACCTACCGAGGGAGCCAAAAGAAGAATTAAGGTGATTGGAACTGAAGTAGGCACAACAAAAGGAGAGAAAACAACAAACAAAGAAATAGGAGCCCCTGACTTCCCCTATATCCTTTGTGAGGTTTTGTGTTCAAAGGCCAAAGCCTTTTGTATGTGCTTGCACTCACACACAAGCTGGTTACATTGGTTATTGGTGCTGAAAGATGTGGCCTAAGAATAGGTTAGAGGTTGCTACTAACCACATGATTATCCTTTGCAATCATGGTTGGTGGAAGGGTAGTCTCTTGGGTAGGAGCAAGAGGAGGAAGCGTTGGGGTAGAAGAAACTACAGGAAGAGAAACAAAAACTAATGCATCAGTGATGGGCTTATTCCCACTCTCTACCTTAGGGGTAGGTAGAGAAGCACTAGGAGGCCACGGAGGCTGAGACATAGAATCAAACCCACAAGGACCTTTCCCCTTTCCACAGTTAATGGAGCTACGAACTGTGGGCAAGACAGGAAGTTCAAATACCTAGCGCTTATCTTTTCTCCATGTGGGCACCATCAGACTCCCCATGGGAGGCATGAGAGAAAGAGACAAAGAGGCCACAATAGGATGAGAAGCATAAATGGGAGCAAATGATATAGAATAAGAAGGCCCATGAGCATGTGCAAGCTTCTCCTTCCCCTTTTGTCAGGTAGAAGAAGCAGCTTGTTGTTGCGCAATCATGGAGACCTTCACAGAGATCACATAAGGGGACACTAAATAACTAACCTTCAACGTTGAGCCCCCAGTCTTATACTTAATATAAGCCTTATATAGGAAATATCCTCTACGAGGGAGAGGTTCAACTAGGATAGGCCACAAGTGATCTACTGCAAAACCCCCACGCAAACTAGTGGTTTATAATCAATGCCATGCACTACATGCACATAACCTTCATGAATGAATTTCAAACATTTATGAACCACAAAGGCAACACCATTGACAGAGGCAAGCCGGGGGATACCCAACCTATCTTGAAACAGGTTAGACTTCAGAATGATAACAAAAGAAGTATCGATAGTCTTGGTTCCTACCAAGACTAACAAAGAAATAGAACCTAAAGGAGCAACTAAGAGTTCATCATGTGTACAAAGGGTGGTCTCCAACTCTTTGTACTTCTCCCTATGCCAATCATTTATGAACAACATCTCCCTTGTTACCACAATAACCTTACTTGTCAAATCTACTAAAATGCCAATTACAACATTTTCATTGATTTGGGTGGGGATGTATAAAGAGGAGAGTTCTTTATTGGTAAGCTCATCATGCCAGGTAAATTTTATGTCATGAATAACACTCACATTTTTGGGGGGAGTACATATGAACAAAACCATATTGACGTACTTAGATGGGACTACTTCAGATGATGCAAAGTATTAAATAGTTAGATAGTGACCTACCTGAATTTTGCTTCTAAATATCCTAGATCCCTTCTAACTTCATAACTATAGGTCATAAATTGGGTCACAAGGCTACATGCCCTACAACACATAAATCTACAATGCACCTAGGGCATGAGAGAAGGTTCCTCCATACCAATAAATGAAACAAAGATACTTCACATCAGGTTCACCAAAAATGTAGAGTAGGGGGATTCGTCACCCTTGGGACTCTAGGTCACGGGGAGTCCCAAGGAACAAACTTACCTAAACTACCTTAGATAGTTTAACAAGTTGGGAGATATGTTGAAAAGGAAGGGAAAATAGCGCACTGCTTTCCTTCTACTAAAGATAGGTGTTTCAAAAATTGGGTGAGTTGGCCTCAAAGGTTTCGAACTACTTACTAGACAACTCACTGTTTGAGGATGACAATACAAGATTCAAACTCCAACGCGATGTGCTGGCATCTTAGGGGTGCATTGGCGTCTTGTATGGAAAGGGATCTAGAAAAAAAACATAAAACACTAAGGGCCTACTAATGACCCGACTAATAGAGTTTTCATAGTTTTACAAAGAATGTTCAAAAAGCAAAGAGTACAACAAGAAGAATACTTTAAGCTATTCTAATGCGAAAATGATAGAGAAGAGTTAGAAAATGAACCTTTCACACACAATCTAGTCTTCTAGCTAATTCCAAATAATGAGTTCGTACCTACACAAAAGAACAAGAAAATGTTGGGGCTATGTTTGAGGTCTGCCTCAATCAGACCCCCATTTTTGTGTTCCCACCTCCACGGACAACCATAATTCCACAAGATAGAGAAATCGATGGAGAATAGAAAGGAAATGATACAACCAAATAGAGAGCACAAAAAAACATAAATCTACTCTAAAATCACAATGATGCAATCGAAAAACAAGATACAATATTACCTTCCCAACTACGAGAACTCAAGGCCAATAGTGGAAGGAAGAGCATGTTACCACCACATAGAGAAGATGAAGCTTGAAAATCCAATAATGAAAATGGTGTTACAACAAGAGTCAACTTTGAAGTGTCTAGAGCATGAAATAATAAAGAGAGAGTGAATAAAAAATAAAGAAGATCAAGAATTAGAGTTTGAATGCAAGAAATGGAGGCAAAAGGTCAATTTTTTCTAGTCAAGGAAGCACAGAAGTTGTTACCTTTGCAGCCAACCAAAGACGTAATGGTTCTACATATTCTAGGGGTAGGAATCTTGTTAGGATGATATCACAACATGTGTACATCCATGTGATGCACGTGCATCCTCAATAGAGATTCCTCCATCGACATAAAAAAACAAGGCCACACAGATGGAGAAAACTAACGGTGTTGGGGATTTCATCAATGAACTTATATCTTCTAAAGCAAAGGCAAAATAAATAGGCAATTTTCCAAGGGTGAAAATTTTTTCCATTACATCAGCAATCATGTAATCTCCCATGGATTAGGTAGTGCTACATATGAACAACAGAAAAATTTGCAAGAGTGAGCAGAGTTGCAAGCAAGAGAGGAAATTTATTGGTTCCAAAAATCAAGAGAATTATGGCTCAAGGAAGGAGACAAAAATATAAAATTCTTCCATGCCTCCACACAAATTAAAAAGGTTAAAAGTTTAATATTTTCAATTAAAGACTCTTCATCAAGGGCCTCCATCACCAATGAAGAAGATATCAGAAATGAAGGGGTCAATTTCTTCTCCAATCTTCTAAACAATTTAGAAGAAGTCACCTCAGTCTCAACAAGATAGAGTTGATCTCTTGAGGGATATTTCATCTCTAATCTCCTCAAATGATAATGTTAATCTCCTCAAACCTTTTTCATTAGAGGAAATTAGATCTATAGTCTTTTCTCTACCTCCCAATAAGGCCACTGGCCCAAATAAATTTACTACCATGTTCTATTAGAAATGTTGGGAATTCATCTCCATAGACCTCTTGCTAGCTATGGAGGAATCATGAAAAAATAAGATCTATGTTGAAACAATTTAATGTAACTCAAATTGCAATCATTCCTAAAAATACCAATCCAAAATCCTTTGTAGATTTTAGGCCTATCTCATTATGCGACACAATATATAGAATCTTACCAAGGCCATTTATATGAGGCTCCAACATCTTATCCCCAAAATCATTTCAGAGCAACAAGGGGGCTTTGTACCAAGTAGAGATACAATAGAAGTGGTTGTACTAGCACATGAAGTGTTACACTTAATATATGTGGATAATATTAATGCATTCATAGTTAAAGTGGATATGTTCAAAGCATATGACAAGGTAAATTGGGAATTCCTCATCCAAATTCTCATAAAATTTGGTTTTCATCACAAATGGGTGCATTATTGCCTCTCCAGAGCAAAGTTCTTAGTATTGATCAATGGCAACCCGACAAGTTTTTTTAGTTCCTCTCAAGGGGTTAGACAAGGAGACCCTCTTTCCCCATTGTGTTTATTATTTTAGCAGAAGCCTTAAGTAGGTCCATAAAATCAGCTCATCTCCAGGACAAATGGAAAGGTATCTCTATTTCGTACATAAATTTAGCAATTACACACTCTTTATTTGCAAACGACACAATATTGTTCAGGAAGGCAACATTATCAAAAGCAAGGCAAGTGAAAAGTATCTTGGTCAAATACACCTTAGCTTTAGGATAGAAAATTAATAATTCAATGTCAAAGATCTATACCTTTAATTTGAATCCTATGGTGAAATGGAGAATCATTCATAAATTGGGTTTTCAACTAGCTGACCTCCCATGTAAGTATCTAGGAGTTCTTTTTTCATAGGGGGTAGTAAAAAGATATACTAGGAAAATGTAATTAATTCCATCCATGCGAAAATATCATCATGAAAGGGAAAATGGTTGTCACTAGCAGGAAGAATAATGATGATCAAATTAGTCTTATCGGCAATCCCAAATTACTACATGGCAGTCCTCCAAGCCCCCAAAAGAATTATTTATGAATTAGAAAAACTCATAAAGCAATTCCTATGGAAGGTTAATATTGATCAAAAGAAAAAAAAATTGCACTTATCTCTCTTGAAACCATGACAAAAGAAAAAGTTGCAGGGGGTGCAGGCATACAAAATCTATCAACTCGCAATCCAGCTTTGGGAGAAAATCTTGTATGGAAATTATATAAGAAACCAAAGAAGAGATGGTATCAATTAATGTAGAGAAAGTATTTAGATGTGGATTCTTCTACAAGAATACTTATAATCTCTAATCCATCCTCGGGTTCAATAATGTGGAATTTTTTGATAACCTGCAAAGAATTTATTTCTTAATATCTTTCTTGGGATGTACATAGTGGGGAGCAAGCACTCTTTTGGTCAGACTCTTGGAATGGGTACCCACCACTTAATGAACTGCAAGACCTACAAACAACTAAAGAGGTTTTAATAGCAAAATGGGGTTTGAAGGTGAGAGATTACATAGAAATCTCAAATGAAACCTTTGGTATTGCAAAATAGAAGCAAATCCCAAGCCTATAGATTCCAAATGAACAAAAAGAGAACCTGGAAAATATATTAAAAGGTAGGATAATCTACAAATTAGATAAAACAAATAATCTAGTATGGGTTGCTTCCAAATCTGGAGAATACATAGTTAAACAGGTGTACAAATCACTTCTAAATGCAAGCATCCCAAATAGGTAAACAAAGGGCCTTTTCATTTTGCTAGCATAGTATAGTTTTACCTAAATCAAGTTGCTTTGCTTGGCTAGCTTTAAAGAAGAAAAGACTAAGTGAAAAATTGGTGAAACTACAAATAGCCAAGCAATTCAATTTTTCTTTGTGTGGGAAAATCCCAGAGGATGTTGATCACCTACTTGTTAATTGCTCCTTTGTGCAAAGGACCTGGTCCTATATGAAAATAAAACTAATTGGTGCTCTCCCTTACCTAATACATTATGAGACATGTTCTCAGGTTGGCCAATTCTCCAGAAATTGACTTTGTTTGTAGCCATATGGAGGATCATTTTGTCCCTGGTTATTTGGCACTTATGGTGGGAAAGAAATAAGAGAATATTTAAAAAATATTTGGTAAATGTTGCACAATTTCTAATAAAATTGGAAAAAGAAATAGTTGAGACAACCAACTCCTATGTTCAGAAGGTTAAAAGAATTGATTCTACATTCACTAATTGGGATGCACTAATGTTGAAAATCTAGAAAGGGTTATCTCTACCCTTCAATGGCAATATTTTCCAATTACATAGTAATAAAGTGGATAGGAGAAAGGTGGTCTGGGTGCCTCCTCCACTGGGGTTGTACAAGCTAAATTTTGATGTTGTAGTTAAGGGAGGTATAGGAAAATCAGGGGTAGGGTGTATTCTTTGGGACCACTTAGGTAGAGTCATCAAAGCATTATCAATAAACCTTCAATCATGCTCAAATAATCTAGTGGAGGCCCTTGCATTATTCCATTGTTTGCAGTTAATTTGTCAATTTGGAGTTGCTAACCCATACATTGAAGGTGACTCTCTGATAATAATCAATGCTTGCAAAAACCAACAAATTCAAGATTGGTGCATAAAATACACCCTTCAAGAATTTTGGAGATTGTTAGATGAACTTCCAAATTATCATTTAGCCCGCTCTTATAAGGAAGGTAATAGATTAGCCGATTGGTTGGCAAGCTAGGGTTGTGTCCAATTAGAGAAAGAGATAGCATATGATCATATAGCATTGTCCACAATTTAAAGTGCAACAATAATCTTGGAATCAGAAGGACTTGGCTTATGCCCAACTCTTAATTGAGTTATTTATATTCAAATGATGAAATTGCAAATATTTGTATCAAATCATAATTAATAGTCACAATGGGTGGTTAGATCAAGCCTCAACTAATGGGGCATGATGTAAGGATAAGCATGTGAAAATATCCTTTCCTTACCATACTCCCACAATGAAGACATTCCAACATCATCTCCCATCATGAACCCTAATCATCTATGAGGTTGGCCATAGGTTTTATTAGCTAACATGCTTCTTGGTGTGTTGGTGCAGGTACAGGATTTATTATCAAATCTCTCATTCGCATGTGTTTTAAGCTATTTCAAATTAATATACTTACACCACTTCAGGTGGTGACTCGTGCCACAACTCAAGGCATGCGTAAATAAGACATTTGGTAATGATTTCACAACATGACCTACATAATAATTCATTAGAATGTGCATTGTCTTTCATTAAAATCCCTCCTTCCCATCTCTGTCATTACCCTTCTTGTTTTATTCCATGTTTTTTCCTTGTGTTTTGTTTCATAGTTATAGGGTGAGCTTGGAAAGGATGAAGAGGTGCAAAAAAGTGTTGTAGTCAGGTGTGCTAAAGCTACTAAAAAACCAGTACATGGACTACATGCCCTAGAACTTTAGGGTTTATCTTTAGGCCAAGGAATGGGAACAACCCTTTTCTAGTTTCCCATCTCACGATAATCTAGATGTGATATTCAAGGTTGACTATGCCAGAGTAGAGGATTACATTTGCACGATTCTAGGAATTGAAGTGAAAAGTCCACAAGCCAGACACATCCTACTCCCTTTGTGGGTTCTCTCAATTTTTTTGTCAAATCTTCTAGATTTGCTCCAGTCCTTGGATGACCTGGAAGACATAATTGGCAAAGTTGCCTATGATTATTTCTTGGAGGATAATACCATTTTGTAGAGTGTGCAAGGCTACAACTTGTTCAAAGGTAAAGGGTTTGTTAGAGGTATCTTCCCACAAAATTATCTGAAGCAAAGGAGGGGATTTGTGCTCATATATGATGCCATGAAGTCTACATTAGAGCGTAAGTGTGTTAGAGTGTTGCTAAGGATCTTGAACTAGAATGCTAGGGATTTTTCCATAAACATGGACATCAAATTCAATAAATTCTACGCCATCTTGTTCCTTATGAATCATGTTTCCCACCCAAATGCTAGTGTTGCTCCACCCCAACATCTTCCTCATCTAGTGTGAATGGAATCCTCTTCTTTGGCCTGCCAAGGTGAAAATTTGATGGGGTTCTTGTGCATGGAAGAACAAGCAATCAGCCTTAGTTTCAAGAAATAAATTTCCACTCTAAGACATTTTTTGGCTTAAAATTTTGTTGTATGGGTGGCCTACTAAAAGATAAATGTTAAACCCCAACAAGTTAAGTGGCCACCCCTTTTCTTATCAGTGATGGACTCTGAAATTTTTGCAAGTATCTTGTATGCATCATTTTTCTCTATTATTGTTACTCAATCAAAGAAACATATAATTGTGCAAGCCATGATGATAATTTGCCTTCCTTTCTGTATTCAGACTGATCTACACCAAATTCCTCTACTGACCTTTTGTAAAATCTTTTACTATTATAATATAAATATATAGACTTACGCCTTTTACCAAAAAAAAGAGCTAATCACAGTTAAACATAAAATATTTTATCGTCTCAATCAAATAGTACAACTTCCAACATACTACACGCTTTGAATATTATAGCAAAACAAATTATTTGTTACCTCAAAAATTTATAATATAGAAAAAATTAATAACTTTATACTTTTTTAGTGAAATAATTTTAGTAAATACTAGTATAAACATTTAAAATACATTTATGAGACATCAATTTGGAGGTATTTATTAAAAGTTATTTTATTTTACTTTGGAAATATTATGTTTATTATTAAATATTAATATTTTGTACGTAAATGACTATCAAATTTAAGGTAAAAGGTAAAATCCTTTATTAACACTTGGTCCATTTTAGATATATTAAAATATCATAAATAATTTATTTTAAATAAAAATAAAAATAAAATAGTATCTAAATTTTTTTATTTAAGTATAATAAAATAATATCTAAAATTTTAAATACATGAACATTAATGCACGGTATAAGTAGATTTTATGAATAAAATAAAAAGATACATATAAATATTTAATATTTATTATATTTTATTTTAAAAAAATTGTGAATATTGTACCATTTTCCTTATATTAATGCAAAGAAATAGATATATTCATTAAAAAAATATTATGTAAATTTAAATGCTTTTTCTACCCATCATAAATAATCGTTCAATAGTCCTTATGCATATTGTCTTTCAAATTTTCTTAAATCTAAATTAAAATAATATAACTCTTAAATTGAAAAATAATAGATATATTTATGTATGTATGAACTACATAAATATTAGCTATAAACACAAATTCAATTGTATTTGAAAAAAAAAATAGATGTGTCCATATATGTATAAAAGGTAGAAAGATGATTATTTAGAAACATTCAATCATTTTTGAAATAAAATAGAAGATGTGTTTGTGTGTGTGTAGAGAGATCATTTAAGCGGGGCCTCAATCTCGAAAGCATTAACACCTTTGTTTAAACCTACAAGCTCCATGGCCTAATGAAGGCCTATAATTTGTGAGCATAACATCACAGTGAAGACAGAAAACTTGTGAATTTAGCAACTCAATGGAGATTTGAATCTTGATGGTTGCCACAACAATATTGTGACTTGATCACTACATTACGTCCTTATCAACATATGTATGAAGTATATAAAGATTAATTAAAAACATATATAAAATCACAAAATAATAAAGTAATTCCTAAATATTGATAAAATATATTAATATTAAAATACTTATTATTAAATAAATTTAATTAAATTAACATATCTATTTTAAAAAAATCTAAATAACGTCCAACATTTAAATTTATGATTGTGATTTAAATGAAATATATACCTAAAAATAATATCTTAAAATATATATTTTTAATGTGAGAATAAACAAATTAATCACTCGTTAAAAACCATGCAATTACAATAATAACTTACCTTCCATAGGATCAAATAATTACGTCAAGAAGGCGTTTCCTACAGTCACAATATAGATTATGGTCATTCAATACATAAATTCTTAATAAAAAAATATACAAATCTAAAAGCGCAAATAAAGGTTGTACATGGTATCAACTTGAAGAACGGACATCGAACATGATCATTTCAAACTTTACACCTTAAAACACTTCTACCCGTAAGTGGCCTTAGAACATAAATTATTTAATTTACACCGAAGGCATATCCAATTTGAAAGAGAGCAACCTGAATTTTACAATCCACGGTTGCCCCCTCTCTAGAGAACCTGGCCAACGATTCAAATGCTTCTGACCATCGATCATCTTCTGCAGAAAAGACAACCGGTTACAATGCTTTAGACTCCTGACAGCAGGTGTGGTAAAAGGCCACGCAATCTTTTATTTGAAATTTCCAGTCAAACTTGCAGCTGCCCCAAATCCTGTAAGATTTCGCTTGTTATATTTGAAAGAACTTTAACTCCTCATCTACTACTTTCCACCTATGCTGAGATATTCTGCAATTGCTAGATCGCTCCCCTGATTTGACAGTCCATCTGAATCTGATTCACTCCACCGCCTATAATCAGATTTACTTCCACCGATTGCAATATGATTTAATCTTACCTCTATCTGTTGCAGTTGTCATAATCAACACAACACAGGATATTTTGTTTTGTCCTTATCTCACATTCACTTCTTTGAGCACCGACTACAGAAATGAACCGCCATTCTACAACTATAAATACAGTTGCCTAAAATTGTAAAGATCATGAGAATATGGTATTCCAACGCAGATACTTGATAATGGAACAACTCTGCAGAGTTTTGTATATGCTTTTGTAATCATGATCAGTCAATGAATATAGTGTTGCAACAACAATATGATGTTTACATAAATTCTGTTATGTTCAATCTCTTTGTTATACTACCGTTGTACTGAAATTTCTGCTCAAACGAATTGTTGAAGTTCCAATCTAGGAAAGGCCACAACATAGATGCACTGAAGGAGATCATTGCTCAAGAAAATTGTGTCGAGGAAGCATAAGTTGTCATTTTAGGATCTAACTGTAGTATAGAAAATCCCTGCCTGCACAATGATTTTTCAAATGATTCTCAATCTTGGATATTAGCTGGAATGATATTAGTCTTTATAAATAATTAGTCTAATTTTCCAATTGTCATTTTTATTTGCCAAAAGATTCTTTTATGGATCAAACCATATTTAAAAACTGCCATTTTGGCATGGGCTGAAAATTGATTTATAGAACAAACTATAAAAGCAATCGTTGCGAGTCTTCACATATAGTCAATGGTAGAGGTCAGACCATCTACATTTAGCACATAAAAGTACAATTGTTTTAGAATGAAATAAAACACAACCAGAAACCAGAAATGATCCAGCTGTTTACAGATTCATAAAAAAAAACTCGCTGAAACCCTGGTAAGCCACTTACCTCGAGATTTACGTCAAGATTTTGCATAAATTGTCTCCTCCTCACTACACAAACAAACAAATCATCTTGCAAAGCCCCACTCCTAAATTGGCTCCATGTTTCCCCTCCACGATTTATTCAGATGAGACTCTCCATTTTATTAACCTGGACAAAGGTCATGACTCATCTTTGGCCTTCGATGACAATCAAGACTTCTTCTTACCACAGTCCTAGAGAGAAATTCAGGGATCTAACAATTGGGAAGGATTGTCGAATCCCTTGCATTCCTGCACTGGTCTATGAAATCGTTAGATATGGGGTATTTTTGAGATCCTGTTATTACGGGAGCTGCAAGTATAGCCGGAAGAGCATTTTTCCCGACTTGGGTATGGAGGACTGTGGGTATAGAGTCACCAAATATATATATGCAATCTATTAACAACAAACGAAAAGTAGATCTCAAAATATTGGGGTTTTAAACGTACTAGATTATTGAGTTCCCTATTATGCATGCATGCAAAATGTGGTAGCAGAGACAAGGCACGTCAACTGCTTTGTAGAATGCCACCTACTCACCGGGCACCCTTACAGCTCATTAGAAGACTCTAGATATTTAAAAATAAAAATAAAAATAAAAAACTACATAGAATACGTGATTTCCACCTTCGCCAACCATATGCAATATGATATGTCTTTATTCTGTAGATTCGTTGTACATATATGACTACCCTTATTCCCTTACTGATTGTTGACTTACCAAAAAATATACATGACCGATAATTAATATATTTTTATATAATAAAAAATATTAATACTAATAAAATTTATTAAATATACATGATACGTAAAAACTGGATTTGTTGAAAAGGCTTTAGAAACTTTCAAGCAAATGCAATTGGCAGGTGTGAACCCAAATTCCACAACCTTCGTCAGTATCCTCCTTGTGCCAAAAATGGGAGCTTTGGAACAGGGTATGGACATCCATCAAAGCACAATCATGTCCGCATGACCGCTAAAAGATGATATGAGCACGCAGAGATTTGATGTGGATGCAGGAAGAGATGCACTGAAGGATATCATTGCTGAAGAAAATTGTGTCAAGGAAGCATAAGTTGTTGCTAACTAATGAAGCAAAGACTGCAGATTTGAAGGTGTCCTCTTAGTCGCCAAGCATAGTGGATTGCAGAATTGAAGGAGATTGTTGTTCCATCGTCAAAAGGGATCGTAGATAGCCTAAAGAACCTGGAGAGCAAGAAGAATCTTAGCCACTGTTTGAAGATCGTTGCATAACAAGTCCCCAGTTTACAAAGGAGTTGCTGACCATGGTTGGCAAAAGAGTCATAGTCTGCAGTGTCGGAACACACGCCCACATCCCACACCAAAATCTCCTACACAGATAAACTATACGCTATTATAAGTGTTCATCCACCATTACCCTAATTTAATCGATCTATCCATTCGCAGGCCACCTTCAATACTCTTCACCCATAATTCATAAACTCCTATACTAAGCACCCATATCGCTTTTGATTCATCCACCACAATGCAATCCTACTCATCAAATTCCCGTAACAACCTTTCTTTCCTTCCTCGTTCATGCTCAGTGCTCATAATTTTGTACTAATTATACTCAAGGCACGTAGAATGTTCGTAGAATGTTAGAGTGCATTCCAACTAGCAGATAGCATTCATTGGCCACTTACCACTCCCAACATTATTTCACACATTCTTTATAGTATCACTTATTCTTTTACTTTAAACCTAAATAAATTTCAATCAAGTTTAATGAATTTAGGTGATCAACTATCAATCTTTCATCTTGCATTCTTAGCCTAATATAATTTTACACTCTTTCTCTTTGAATCACTAAATTCATCTCCATTTGTTTTACCATCTAGGTTGAAAATATTAATGAATAGCTTTAGTGGTCTGTGAAGATCATTAAGGGAAATATTCTCCTAGATCAAATCTCAAGAAATAGATTTTACAATCAAGAAAAGGATCAACAATAGCACACAATGCTTTGTACGAATATGTAGACTTTGAGTCAAATTAGTGCACAAGACAAATAATCGTTTGATTTTCAATTTATAGAGTAATGTATTAAAGGAATTGTATATTTTAATTTTAAATAAATATAACAAGACAAATTGAATATTTATAATGGTTTTTTAGATATTAATGATGATTTTGATTTCTATGTAGTTTATCCATGGCAAATTCAATGAAAATCACTTCAACGTTATTACACCATACAATTATTTGGTGTAATCCATTGCACACCTAAAGTGCAATAGCTAGTATTTTAATAGTTAATTTTTGTTATGTTTGGGTAGTTTTTTCATTCTATTTTATAGAAATGAGTGTAAATTGAGGCGTTTGATCAACATGCTTTGAATTTGTTTCATAGGTATCAAATCTCACCCATTTGTCTTTGCTCTTTTCGAGCATTTGCTTAGTGGTCTATCAAATTCTTCAATGCTTTGTACAAAATTTTCTTGTATTGTTTTCTTTAATTATAGATTAAATCTACTATTATGTAATTGAAGCTAAAATTAAGTGGTAATATATGTGTTCCATACTGGAATTATTTATTTTGGTTGATTTGTCAATTGATTGTTGAAGACTTCACAAATTGATTGAATGTTTAATCCCTTGTCACGAAGGTATGTAGCTTTGCAATCACAAGGTTCATGGTGATATCTTCCTTTTTTCTATATTTATTTTAGTATTCATGGTTGAATGGGAAAGGTCATGGGGTAATATGGGTTGGCCATAATTGTTTTCATGGTGAGTAGGGTTTTGAGTTTTAGAGACTATATTTGGGGTTAAAATCTAGAAATATTATAAGAGGATTTATTTGGGTGTAAGCAGGGATCTTTGAGCATGTAGGTACAACAAGTGTGTATTTGGGGTTAAAAGTCTTTTAGAAATATGTTAGAGGATTTATTTGGGTTTAAGCAAGTATATGAGTGTGCAAGTACAATGGATCTATAGCACACCTTTATTCCCGGAGATGTAATCTTTTTGTAGATTACACTAAACTTATTTTTTGCTTTTTAAATAGAGATTTTTTGACCTTTCATGGATTTTCTATTTTATAAAAAAGACATCATATCATAAATTGTCTAGACATATTTGAAAAATAAATGAAAAAGCGTTTAAAATATTTAAAATTAAGATAATTATGTGAAAAATAGTAATTATTTAATAGTTTAGTTTCATCAATCAATGTTAGACATATATTCCTTTTATAAAAAAATATTAAATTAATAATAATTAAGATCAAACAAACCAATTTATAATGAAATATATAGCATAAAATTTAGAGTGATTTGATGTGTGTGTGAATGTTTTAATTGTTAATTTGGAAGATGATAATTATTGTATGTTAGTTAATCATAAAATATAAATTTTGATATTCACAAAAGATATTTAAAGATGATAATTAGTGTGTGTTAATTAATTGTTAAATATAATTTTTTACTATCCAAAATAATAAAAAACATATTTAAATATTATGATGTTATTAAAGATTAACTATAATAAGTAGTGACATAGTATGATGGTTAAGTTGTGATGTTGTTTTTCTTGCCATAAAGGTTCTAACCTCACTGGTGTATTATTGTTAAATATTTATGCAGGGGTGACCCTTTGGTGAAATGGTGGGGCTTCTTTCCTATAGAGCCAACAACCAAGGTTCAAACCTTGCGGGGTCGCTCTCTATCACGTCAACAATGGAGTTTGCTTACCCTAGTGTTAAGGGGAGGCTCCTTGGTGAACTTGTGGGGCTTCTTTCCTGTAGTGCCAACAACCAAGGACCAAACCTTAATATCTATTTAAAGGGGGTGGGCACGATGTTAAACGAAGAGTCTTCCTAGGTGATGGCTTTGCAACCCACGGCCTCAGACCGATGTTGAACAAAGAGTCTACTTGGGCGATGGCTTTGCAACCCACGACCTGTGAGGTTGTGGTTGCATGTGGCCTCTTCCTCTTGCATGTGCATTGTTTATTAAAGATCAATTGTGGTTTTGCTTGGATGGTGGGGGTTTTGCTACATTCATGGGGGGTGGGGTCTTTATTTTATCGTGCTTTCACTTGAAGGTTATTCTGATTTGTAGATTTTATTTGGATTGTTCGGTGGTGGTTTGTTCATCTCTTGGTTTGGGTGAATTTTCGGTTGGTGGTCTGGTTGTTTTTTGTTTCTTTTTGCCTAGAGTTAGGTTGTTTTATTTCTCATGGAGATGCATGCATCGGTTGACAAGTCCAATCTCAGTTCTTCTCTTCCTAGAGGAAGTTAGAGTTTTACAAATATGGGTAATCCTGGCGAGGTTTTGATGAGGAGCAGTGGTTTTCGACTACAAAAAGTAAATGGGTGCTTGGAGAGATCTAAGGAACGACCGGTGCTTGTGATACAACTGGAATCTATAGTAGAGGATGTGGAGTACTACGGTAACCATTTTTTGATTTACAAGTTCATGGGCATGAGAATTTCACTTCCCTTCCTTGATTCTTGGATTCACAAGACCTAGAACCTCAAAGGTGATTTAGATATTTTGATGGCTACCAACAACTTCTTCATGGTGGATTTTTCTTATATTGCTAACAAAAATCAGGCTTTTAAAGGTGGGCCTTATTTTTACAATCAAATGGATTTATTCATTAAACCATGGCATATGGGATTCAACTCTGTTGAGGAGCTCCCTTCTTGAATTCTGATTTGGGTTCCCCTCCCTCATTTTCCTCTAGAATGCTAGTGAAGCGATATTTTACAGATGATTTCTCTCTTTCTCAGTAAGCCTATTGGGACCTCTTAACAAACCTTGAATAAGAGGGTCCTTTCTTGTGCTCTTGTTTGCATTGAAATTGACTTGAAAAACCCATTGTTGGATTCAGTGGCAATGAGCATTGGGTATATTTCTTGGATCCAACAATTATATTATGAGGCATTACCTTTTTTATGTTGTTTATGGCATGAGTATGGCCACCTACAGTGGATGTGCCCTAAAGCTTCCAATGTTGATGGTTCAACTAATGCTCCTCATTAGTCCACCCAGAAGATGGATAAAGGTAAAGCCCCCATGCAGGGGGTGGAGACATATAAGGATGGTTTTGTGCTTGTTAAGTCTTGAAACAAGAATAAAGGCCTGAAGAGGACCTTTAGAGACAGGCAGGAAGAGGAATATTTTGGTAGGTTTGAGGCATTAGAGGGCTTGGTTCAAGAGGAAGGGGCCCCCGTTGACATGCAAGTTGTAGATAACTCTATTATTGAGAAGTGCTTGGTGGACTAGTCAAATGTTATTTCTAGCCTAACCCCAGCAAGGGGTTAAATGGATCACTTGGTTGTTGACATCCCTTCCTCAGTTTTTGGGTGTGGGGGAATTGGCATATTATCAGACACAAATCTGGTACCTATTTCTCCTATTTCTAGGATCATCAATGAGAATATTGTTGAGGAGTCTGGTAAAGGCAAGCCTTCTCCTATTTTGGGTCTTCAATAAAAACCCCCCAAAAAGGGGGCTCTAGAGAAGCCTCTTAAAGTAGGAAGGAAGAAGGACCAGGAAAAGGTTAAGATAATTGGGGAGACATTGGTTGAGTCTGGCTCGGTGAGGACTATTGATTCTCACTTCTCCCACCCCCAATGATGATTGTGTTATCTTGGAATGTAAGGGGTATGAATAACATCCCTAGAAAAAAGGCTATTGATGATTTGATTCATGCTCACTCTCCTGATTTGGTTTTCTTTCAAGAGACTAAGTTGTTTGTTGATAGTATGTTGAGTTTGGTTCCTAAGATGTGGTGTAGAGGTTGATGTCAATGTGTAGGGGTGTAGGGAAGCTCAAGGGGACTTGCTTGCTTATGGGATCCGTGCAGAGTTATTCCTCTTTGGTAGATTTCTAACAGATGCTCTATTTCCCTTGTTGCTTATAGTTTGGAGTTAGGTGAGAGAATTCCTCTTTATAATATTTATGCTCATATGAAGCTTCATGACAAGGCTCATTTATGGTCTCATATTATTTTATTGCATTCTTTGGAGCCCTTTCTCCCTTGGATTATAGCAGGTGATTTTAATGCTATATTGTCTCTAGGTGAGAAAAGGGGTAGGACTCCCCATTTGGATCCCTCCTTGGACCTCATGCGGGACAAGGTGGATTCTATGAATTTGGTGGATATCAAACCTTTGATTGGGTTGTTTACCTAGAACAATAGGAGGACTAGGGATGTTTCCATTTCAAAAAGGTTAGACAAGTTTTTGGTATCCAAATTTTGGGTGGGTGATAGATGGATGACTAGTTCTGAGATTCTGGATTGTGGGGCTTAGATCACTGGCCAGTCAAACTCTTTGCTTGTATGGAAAGGTTCTCTAAAAGATAGTCTTTTAAATTCCAACTTAGGTGGCTTCGGGATGCATCTCTCCATGATCTGATCTCTGGGTGGTGGAGAGATGGAAAACATGCTTTTGGAACTACTATGTATTCCTTTGCAAAAAGGCTTCAGTATGTCAAATATATGTTGAAACATTGGAACAAACACCATTTTAGAAATGTTTTTCAAGTTAAAAGGGTTGCTCAAAGAGCACTTGGACCCCATTACTTAGTAGATCTAAGCTCAGGGGCTCTCTGAGGAGTTGAGTAGGTTAGAGCCTGTGATTATAAAGGATGTGGAGGAATGGGAGTTGTGTGCCGAAGCTTTTTGGAAGAAAAAATTCCTCATTGCTTGATTGCAAGAGGAGACAGGAATTCCTCATTTTTTCACAATTTGGTTAAAGACAGAAGGCAAGGAAATATTATAACTTCCCTTAAATCCCGAGATGGGGACCCTCTTCTCCTTTGCTGAGATTTTGAAAGAGTTTGTCAAGTTCTTATCTACTCTTTTCTATGATGATTCTCCTCCTTCCAATGTGGATAAGGATGTAATCTTGGCTTGCATTCCTCCCTTGGTAACTGAGGAAATGAATGGATCTTTTCTCAAGCCGATCTCTTTGCTGGAATTGGAAAATATTGTGTTTCAAATGAGGAAAGGCAAAGCTCCTGGTCTTGATGGGTTCTCGATTGAGTTATTTTAGGAGTTTTGGGAGCTTATTAAGCTTGACCTTCTTGAAGATGTTCAGGAATCTCAAAAGAATAAGAAAATGTTAAGAGTTTCGAATGCCACCTTCTTGGCTCTAATCCCTAAGCGTGAGGGATTCGATTCTTTTGATCTCTTTAGGCCTATTTCCCTTTTGTAATGTGGTGTACAAAATAATCACCAAATTGATTGCGGAGCACTTGAAACCGTGGTTAGATAGGTTGATCTCTGAGGAATAGGGTGGATTTGTGGTTGGTAGACAGATTTTGGATGGAGTGGTTATAGTTGCTGAGATTGTGCACTCTATGGCTTCCTCCAAGAAGAAGGCTATGTTAATTAAGCTTGATAAGGCCAAGGCTTATGATCGTGTCAAATGGTATTTTCTAACCAAGATTTTGAGAGCTTTTGGATTTGGTAGTGCCTGGTTTGAATGGGTTATGAGTTGTGTCACAACTATGTCCTTCTTTATGCTCATCAATAATGAGCCTTCTAAGCTTTTTGGGGCTTCTAGGGGTCTTCAGAAAGGGGTCATCATTCCCCTTACTTATTTATTCTAATGGTGGAAAGGCTTGGGAGATTCTTGAAATCTAGGGTGGAGCTTGGTCTCATTCAGGGTTGGCGATGGGCCAATAATCTGCCCTCCCAGTCCCATCTCCAATTTGTGGATGACACAACGTTAATGGGTCTCACCAAAGTGGATGAAGCAAATGATCTAAGGAAGGCCCTGGATTGTTATTTATCTACTTCGGGGCAAAGCATTAATGAAGACAAGTCTTTTATTTAATTTTTAACACTCCTAATCTTATTTAGTAGAGGATTGCAGGTATTCTTAGGTTCTAGATTAGTACGCTCACTTTTGTTTACCTTAGCATTCTTCTGGTTGTTCTTTCATTACCTCGAGTGTTTTGGTAGGATGTTATTGAGAAGTTTCAAAAAAAGGTTAGTCATTGGATGTGCAAATGACTCTCTACTATTGGTAGAGTGACTCTTTTGAAGTTTGTGGTTCAGGCTCTCCCGTTGTATAGGTTCTTTGTTTTGTCGGCCCCTACAACTTTATGAGAGACTTTGAGGCTCTCTGTCAGTATTTTCTTTGGTTTGGTAATCTTCTTTCTCAAAATTCAAGTCTATTCAAGTGGGATGTTGTTTGTCATCTGAAACAGGAGGGTGGTCTCAAGTTGCATCGAGCTGATTTAAATGGGCAAGCTTTGCTAGAAAAACTATATTGGAGATGGTTTTCTCAACAACAATAGACTTGGGCTAAGATCCTCACCTCAAAATATCTTGGGGTTGTGGATGGTGAGGATATTCCCAGATATAGCCTAATGGGTAAGGGATCTATAGTTTGGAGCACCCTCAAGAGGGGAGCCGACTCGATTAAGCAAGGACTATTCTAGATTTGTAACAGGGATTCAAAGGCTCTTTTCTAGTTTGATTCTTGGGATGGGCATCCTCCTATTATATCTACCCATCCTCACTTGAAGGACCTATGTAGACTTTCTTGGAAGCTGGTTGGACTAATGTGGTGGATTTTAAATCCCCTTAGGTTCTGGATCGTGCCACAATGTACAAGTGGAAGGACCCGCATGAGTGGCCACTTGGAGGGTCGATGGAGGATCGTAAGGAGCTTGCCAACATCTTGGCTGGTAGGATTTGTAACTCTTTTGATGGAGAGGGGTGTTCTAGCTTGTGGAGGCAACCAGAAAGACAAATTCCTAGTGGCCTCTAGTTATCAGGTTTTGGATGAGCAGATGTTTGGGTGCACGGGGGTCCCCTAGTGGAATAAAATCTGGAATTATGAGCACAAAACTTCCACAAAATAATAATTGATCAACAAAACAATATCAAACATGTTAGAAAATCAAATCTAATGCTATCTATGAAATTCTTGGAGAAACAAAGTTGAAAACATGAAAATAAAGCAAGAACACAATATGAAATCAACTAAGCTAACCAAACCTCAATCCCATAGGGGGAGTGGTGCTCCTTTGATGTGGACAGAAGCCCTTTCCAAATCCCTTTGGTAAGCTTGATGAAGTGTAGATGATCTAAGTGTAAAATTGACTATAATCTAGCTAAAATGGATGAAAAAGATGAAATGCTATGAACTCAAATGGCTATACTGATAATGCATTAAGTTATGGATCCATATTATGAAAAGAATGCCTCTATTTATAGAATCCAAGGGTTGAAGAATGAGAGGATTTGATGAATGTGGGATAAATTGAGAGCCAATGAGAAAGTGAGATTTGTCAACATTTCATTGGATGAGGGTGGAGCACATTTTGGGAAATGTGTGAGTGGAGGAGGATGAAAGAGAATTAAATGTTGTTGGTTGAGAATTTAAAAATGGTGTAAGAGGAATTGAATGAGATTTGAGAGGATGTAAGAGGATTTGAAAGGTTGTAAGATAATTTATTGCAAATGTAAGACGATTTGATAGATTTTTGAAAACCTTTGGAGGGAAATTGAATGAGAAATGGTTGAGAGGAATATTCCTTGGAATATGCTTTGGTGAGGGAAAATAAATGAATTAAATAATTAATTAAAATTATTTTCATGTGCAACCTGGTTAGTTCACCATGAGTTGATTTAACTCTTGAGGAATTAAAAGCTGGAGGAATTGATAATGATGATTAGAAAGCTGATTTAAGATTAATTAATCCATAATTAATTAATTGGAGTGAATTAGGAGATGGGACATTTGATTTGATTGATTTTTAATCAAATGAGAGGATTAAGAGAGGATTTAATTAAATGATTTGATTTAATTAAATATGATGAGAAAATAGTTAGAAGAAGGGTGAATTAATCCAATAAATTTAAGTATTTGATTAATAGCTGAATTTGTTGAATTTAACTAAATATGTTGATTATTCAATTAAATGATTAGTTTGAAGTGATTTTGATCAGAATCAGATATCTAGTATCAATCAGGACATTTTAGGTGTCTACATTTTCCCCCTCTTTGAAGTGAAGTACCTACTACATTGGTTCAAAGAATATTACTGCCATGATCAAAATTCAAAAAAAAACTGATTTTTCGGATGGCTCACTATTGCTCCAACGAAAGAATTATGCTGCTACATTGCCCCCTTGGGAGATCAAGCAAAAATTGTAAAATTAGGTCAAGCTCACGAAAGATTCAATAATGATTCAAGAGCAGAAAACAACCCACGGGATGCAAATTTAGGCTCACAACGATGAAAACATATCAAAATGGGCTTTGTTCGAACAAAAACAGATTAAATGGGTTCAAAAACCCTAAAAAATACCCAAAAAACCCTTTAAAAAATGCATATAAGGGCTTAAGAGGGTCAGTTTCAAATCATTTGCTCACTTTCCCTTTAAAGATTCTGGTGATTTTATCCTGAGGTGATGATGGAATGGCGGCTCATGTGCTTCTCAGACATCGGACGGATTAAGTTTGTGAGTTCCAGAGGCCTCAGGACGAAGGACCCCCGATACACCTTTCAAAAAAATTCTCGGTTTTTGTGTTTTTGCTACATTTATTAGGGTCTCTTTAGGTCATCCAAAAGTGGCTCTCTAGGGCGTTGCTTTCATAGATGTCGACCCAAATTTGTAGTGGAGCGTCGTGTGGCGCTCTAGGGTTTCAGATTCGAACAAGAAATGGCAACTCACCTTTGCAATATTGTGTCGCACGCCCTAGAAGGTTTTGGCATCGCGCAAAAATGTTGACTCGCCTCTATAGGATAGCATCACATTTGATTTTAGCATCGCATTTGCAAAACGTAGAGCATTGGTTTTGAAACGATTGTGCCAACTTTGCTTCTTTAGGTTTTTTTTTTTTAAAAGCGTTCATTTTGATATTTTTGGACATCGTGGTTGTTTTGGTTGCAAGAGGTCCTATTGGTGCTCCATGTGAAGGAGCACAGGAGTCGATTCTTGTGCTGAGCTAGGAATTTGTCAGATCGAACCCTACTTTTCCTCAAAGTAATTGGTTTTGGCTGCATTGCTTAGATGCCTGAAGTGCAGACACACCTTGAGATAAAGACAGCTTTGGTTGAGAGATGGTGGAGTGAGACCTCCTCATTTCACCTATCTACTAGTGAGGCCACCGTCACCTTGGAGGACGTATGGTGGATCCTACGGATCCCTATTCATGGTGAGCACATCATCTTTGATGTCAAGGTCAATGGTGATTCCTTTTATTATTTTTTTTGGAATCAATTTGTATGAGGTGGACAACAGCCAGATAGACCTCCGCCGATATGAGGGGATTGCCCCTGACTTGACTTTGTTCGTTAGCACATTAATTTTAGGAGTCCTTATTCTTGATCAGCGGGCCAAAGGGTGTAGGGTTGGTTGGGGAGTTGTTTGGTCCTGGATGATGGAGGACATGACCATTTATTCCTATGGTCTAGACATCTTGGCCTCGTTGTATAATGATATGCATAAAGTTGTATACAACGGGACCCACAACATTAGGGCGGGCGTCACTCTTCTTCACGTTTGGGCCTATGAGCACATTACCATTTTGAGGCCACAGATTGCAGATGTCCAGACCGATCATGATGATCCTGTGACATATAGATACAGGGGGATGACCACCCTCCACTTCACAGGAATCACAAGCATCCCGCATTGGAGGCAGGTTCTGGATGAGATGGCAGTCTTTAGGTGGAGGCCTTGGCTCCACTTTCCCAGATGGCACGATGATGATGATCATGTTTTCTACTATCAGCAGTCCCAATATATGTAGGGACGAGAGCATTACATGGTTGAGCGGTACCTCCTAGACAATGTTGCTCGCTAGTTCAGGGAGGTGCAAGATGTACTTGATGATACACAAAGAGCCATCTTTTCTCGTAGGTCCAAAGAGACAGCATGGGGATAAAGGATCCCACCCTAGTAGGCGATTGATGATTTTAGACAGCTCCTCATGGTGTCGTGGGTATACTTTGATGGTCCTAATATATGTATAGGATAGGTCAGGGTACCGAGGATTGGATAGGTTCCACAGTAGCCTAGAGGTCAACCGCAGGACAGATAGGTTGGGGATGGACATCAAGACGTACAGATCCCACCATTGGTGCCATCTATTGGATAGAGGCCACCAATCCAACCACATATGCCACCCCCATGACCACCACTGGGTCTTGATCTTAGGGATAGTCAGATAGCAGTGCTACAGGCACAAGTATAGGTTTTGACAAGGAAGCTTCAACAAGCCCAAGCATAGATTCAGACATTGGTCCAAGAGAGGGACCAGGCTCGTCAGGAGGTGGTGTAGGAGTGCCAAATGAGGCAAGATTCAGATATGACCTTGGAATTGGAGACAAGATGGAGGCAATAGCTAGAAGCTGCAACACAACAAGTACATGGACAGGCCATAGTCTCGAGCGATGCAGGAGGCATCCTACTACCAAGGAGTTTACTACAGAGTTGTGGCCCTAGAGCAACAAGAGCTTGATTTTTCTCATTTTAGTCAGATTGCTCCTTCCAGGACCCCTCCTGCAGGCACATCAGGGAGACCATCAAGGTCTCACCATCACAACCGAGGCAACCATCATGGAGATAGATAGAGCGAGGGTAGCTCAGGACATTGATAATACACTTGGGCACACTTTTTGTGCAGCCTAATTTATGATGTGTATACATTCATTGGCTGAGTTTTTTACTAGCCTCTTGTATATTCAATGATGAAACTGTATATCTGATTCTAATGTATCATGACATTCAACTTTTTGATATATATATATGAAATGATGTTGATGTGATTATGTGATGTTATGTTTACTTTATTTTATGTGATATGTTATGGATGCATTTGATATGGATGGATGTTTAAAATACCTACATTATAATGTTATGATGTTTCATAATATGCTATAATTTGTGATGTATGATGTTTATGGATCTACAATTATGCATTTATATTATGTTCTGATGTATAATGCATGCAATGCAATGATATTCCTATCTTTTCCAGTATCTTTTCTATGTGCAATATATGGATGATGTATGTAATGATTTTTGCAAATGTGGTCATGTAATGAATGATAATGCAAATGCATGGTTTATGAGATTCTTAGAATAACAAATCTAGATGTAATGATTTTTCCTATTATGATGATATGCATGATATACAGTATGTTGATGGTTTGTGGATGCATAATGGATGTATATAGATTTTTTTAATTTATGAATGTCATGATACCATGTTAGTACTAGTATATGGAAAAGATAGAATAAAGAGAAATAAACCCTTGAATTCATAATATGATGCAAACATATGATGATAATGATGATGATTTCTTATCATAGATTGGGGACATAAAGAGCTTACTTTCCTTATTTTTGATAACACACCTAGATACGATTCATCAAGGTATAAAGAACCAGGATGACGCCATACCTAGTACGATGGACTTTGACTTAACAATCAGATAGGAGTATTCTTGCTCACACCTGACATACAAAATGCTATTTAGTATGCAGTTTAGATATTTTAAACATCTCAGACCAAAACATAGAAAAGTAAAACCTTCCCATGTGGTCAACAAGACATCTAAAATACCCTCTCTACAGACCAAACAAAGTAAGCATGACCAAGGTTATATTACAAGAGTATCCAACAAGCGCAACAAATAAAATATAATGATCAATTCCCCATTCCTTTCTCTCTAATTCATTTTGAGTAGACATCAACAAGAGGTCATTGGAATGAGCACAATAAGATAAATCGACAAGACAAAGATCAAGTACATAAACAAGCTAGTGTTCTTGATACCTTTAGCCAAGAGTAGACTATGGTGGTGCCTAATGTTGATGCCCATTGTAGGAAGGATGCATCTTAGGACATTATGTTATCAGATGATGGTGAGATAAATAGGATGACAGGCTATTGATACCAAGAGTTGACCAACTTGTTTTTTCCTACTGACCTAGACATAAGACCTTGACATTTGAGATTTCACTTTTAACTACTAAGCTTGTTTGTAATTGTTTTGCCAAAGGATGAGAGTGGCGATTGTTTATTGTGAGTGGATACTTATTGTGGGTTAAAGAAAAATGGGATGGATGATTTTTTTCAAATATTTGGATGTTTTTGGTATTTTGAAATGTTTTGAGGCTATTTTTGAGATGTTTTATAAATGTTTTGATTTTCAATTTTTTTAATGTTTTAGTGTTTTCCAATATTTTGACCAAGAACCTAACCTAAAGACCCATCCTAGGGGCCTCAAGGGCTGATCAAATATTAGCCTTGCCTACATTATACACGTAAAGACCACGTAGTTTGACTAACATAAACTCGGTTTATTGATGAAGATACGAACATGTTGGATTGCCAGTTTATTATGACGGACTCCTAAAGGACTGATTTAGGGTGTCTCGGGGGCACATTGATGATGGCCTTGCCTATGTTCAAGCTCAAAGACCCGTAGTTTGACAAGACGACTCTATTTTTGACCTTTCTAATTTTTTGACCTGTTTTTGGATTTTTGATATGTTTTGGATGTTTTTGGGTTTTCTGATTTTATTAATGTTTTGGCTTCTTTAATTTTTTGAATATTTTTTGAATTTTTGGATTATAAGGAAGATTTCAAGAATATACATGAATTTGATCCAATGTAGGTATAAGAACATGCCCCCAGCGTGGTGTGATAGACTACTCTAATATAAGCAGGACAAACTGACCTTAGGAATGTGCCAAGTAGTATTAGGAGGGAACATGATACAAACATAGGATCGAGCTATGATGTGGACGCGGAAGGGTGAACGAAGATGATGGATGCATGATGCAGAATAAGCCATAGAGATCATGGTGGATGGAAAGTGCTTTATTTACATGAGGTGCCTGTTTGCCAGGTTTTCACTAAGGTACTTACCCAAAGTGCCACCAAAGTGGTTTTCACTAGAGGACGATTTTTTTCTCTACTATTTTCAATCCTTTTTTCTTTTTTTGATTTTTTTTGGATTCATATCTTGAAACTTTAGGCATAATTTTTTTTGAGATGGGAGTTGTTGATGCACTCCTATAGAGGCTGACCTTCAGGTGTAGATAGTCGATATGATCTTGATTTGTAACTTATAGTGACGACAAAAGGTCCCAACTAGTTGGGTTCAAACTTCCCCTTGCTATCTGGATTCAACACATTTTTTCGATTTTCTTTCATCATGAGCTCGCTGACTTGAAAGGACCGATTCCTTATCATCTTGTTGTAGATCCTCTTCAGACGGTTTTGGTAGACTTGAAGGTGGTTCAGATCATCCATGCATCGCTCATCTAATAGCTCCAACTCGTTCAACCGAGATACCTGATATTCTTCATTTGTAATGAGGTTTTGTAATGATATGCTTAGGGATGGGAGCTCGATCTCGATAAGGAGGATAGCTTATGATCTGTAGACTGGGGAGAATGGGGTTGCACTTGTTGGTGTGCGGATACTTGTTTGGTAAGCCCATAGGGCAGGGTTCAATTGTAAGTGCCAGTCACGACCAACTTCATTGACTGTCTTTTTTAGGATTCTTAAGATGGTTTTATTCATAGCCTCAGCTTGGCCATTACCTTGGGGGTAGTATGGGGTAGAAAATCGATGTCGGGTATTGAATTTTTGGCATAGTTCTCGGACATCCTGGTTTTTAAAAGGTGTTCCATTATCTGAGATAATTTACTGAGGAACACCATAATGACAAATAAGGTAGTTCATGATGAATCTAGCAATCTACTTTCCTGTGATGTAGGTCATGGGAATGGCCTCTACCCATTTTGTGAAGTACTATGTAGTAGTGATAATGAACTTGTGTCCATTAGATCAGGTGGGTGAGATTTTACCAATGAGATCGAGCCCCCATTGTGAAAAGGGACAAGGTGTTATAATCAGTTGGAGCTCTTAAGCTGGTTGATGGATAAGATCCCCATGTTGTTGACATTGCAGGCACTTCTTGAATATTTGTGAGCTTCCTTCTCCATTATCGGCCAGTACCCTGTTCTTAGTAGTTTCTTAGCCAAGGTCATACCACTCGAATGTGAACCAGAAATACCATTGTGTACCTCAGTTAAAGTAGTCAAAGCTTCCTCAGTATTTAGGCATCGTAAAAGGGTTCCTTCAATACTCCTACAATACAGGGTGTCGCCTAGGATAACAAAGCGAGATGACTTCTTGACAAAGGTTCTTTTAAGGTTTGGACTGATATCGGCAGGGAGGACTCCTATTCTTAGGTAGGTGTATATGTCATGATACCATGGGTTATCGAGACCAACGAATTCACACACAAATTCAAACTCTAGTACCTCAAAATCCAGTATGAGAAGTTGCTCTACTAGGAATTTATGCTTAGGGACATTGTGTGGGATATCCAATAGCGATCTAATCATTGCTAGGTCATTTTTTGCTTTGTTGTTTGCCCTGGGTATTTGCTCAAACGTGATGTCAATGAAAAATTCTTGGAGGTCCTCCATTAGTTTCTTGTATGGGGTCAACTTTTTTTCCTTTGTTTGGTACTCGTTGTTGACTTGATTGATGACCAGTTGTGAGTCCCCGTAAACTTTAAGAGCCATAATCTGCCATTGTACTACAATTTTGAGTCCAATCACAAGGGCTTCATATTCAACAATGTTGTTAGTGCAAGGGAAAGATAACATGTAGGATTTAGGAATACAATCCCCTTGTGTTGTGATAAAGAAAACACCTGCTCTTCATCCATGTTGTGTATATGAACCATCAAAATAAACCTTCCAATGATCTGCAACACTGAGGTTGAACACGAAATCGTCTGAGAATTCTAATATAAGTGGGTTCTCTGAATAGATGGGTGCTTCTACTAATTGATCTGCAATCACTTTTCCCTTGATAGCTTTTCTTTCCACATATTCAATGTCATATTCTGAGAGGGTCATGACCCACTTAGCCATCTGCCCGTAAGTGTTGCCTTGGAAAGTAAATGTTTTAGGGGGTCTATTTTGGCAATGAGCTTTACTTGATGAGCTAACATGTAGTGCCTGAATTTTTGTGAGGCAAACACTACTGCTAGACAAGCCTTTTCAATGAATGTATAATTTAACTCATGCCCTACCATGGTTCAGTCGATATAGTGTATGGATCTTTCCTTCCCCATCTCATCATGTTGTGCTAATAGAGCCCCGAGTGCTACTGTTGTTGCCGATATATACAAGATCAGTGGCTTATTCTAGATCAATGGCATGAGTACTGGTGGTGTCAACAAGTATTCTTTGATTTTGTTGAATGCTTGATTGCACTTCTTGTCCCACTTGTATACTACTCCCTTGTGGAGTAGATGAGAATATGTGATAGCTTTTTCTACTAATTGTGTTATGAACCTACAGATGGATTGAAGTCTTCCTTGTAAACCCTTTAACTATTTCAATGTCCTTGGTGCCTCCATTTCGAGAATTGATTTGACTTTGGTTGAGTCTATCTCGATCATCCTCATTGATACAATATACCCTAGGAGCTTTCCTGATTTCACACCAAAGACACATTTCTTAGGATTAAGTCTAACCCTATATAGCCTGTCAAAGATGAAGCTCAGTGTTGCTATGTGATCTTGTCACTTCCTTGACTTGGCGAGTATGTCATCCACATAATCTTCTACGAACTTGTGAATCATGTCATGAAAAATGAGAGTCATGGCCCTTTGATAGGTGGCTCCAACGTTCTTCAACCCAAACGACATCATGTTCCAACAGTATGTACCCCATGGAAAGGTAAAGGTTGTCTTAAGCTGATCATATTTCACTATAATTATCTGATTGTACCTTGAAAATCCATCCATTAATGATAGCAATTCATGCCTTGGTGTTTGATCAACAATCATGTCAATGTTAGGAAGGGAAAATCATCCTTTGGACACACTTTTTTTAGCTCCCTGAAGTTAGTGCAGATTTAGATGCCCCAAGTGGGCTTAGTGAGTGGTACCAAGTTTGAGACCCATTCATCATAATTGATGGGTCTTATGAAGCCAACATCCAATATTTTTTGTAACTCAAATTTGATTAATAGTGCGATATGTGGATGCATCTTTCTTAGTTTTTGTTTCACTGGTTTTGCCTTTGGATAGATGGCTAGATGGTGAACAACCACCTCTAGATCAAGGCCTAGAATTTCGGCATAATCCATGCAAATTTTACCTTTCTTTCTCTCAGAAATGCAGATAGAAGTTCCTTTTCTTTAGTCAAAAGTGATTCTACATAGAAGGTTATGTGTGGTGTTTCTTTAATCCCCAAGTTGACGGGGTTACACTTCTCTACCAACACTGTTGACTTCTCCTAATGAATAGCACTAAGGGAAATATTGAATCCCTCATCCTTAGGTGCCTTAGAGAGGTTTTCACCCTCAGATACGTCCTTTTTTTTTACTATTTTTGGGTCAAAAAGTGCCGCAATGTGGTTTTCACTTAAAGACCTAGAGATTACTCTTAGATTTTCACTTTTGCAACTGAGGGATTCAATCGTTTCCCCATAGTATGCATGTGTATCTAGCTCAATGCTAAATCTTGATTTATGGTCTCCATATGGTATATTATCCCTAAGTCCCATGAATTCTAAGAGAGCCTCATCATTTTTTAATGTGTCTAAAACTAGTGGTCCTCGTTGGTCATAGTCTATTAGCTGGGGATAAACTAGCTTTAATTCATGGGTTTGGTTGTTTGACTTAAAAGACATAATGGAAATAATGAACAGGGAAGAGTCCTCAAATAACATGGGTAGGTCAGTGAGGGGATCCTCGTCACATACATCAATTATATCAAAGGTATAGTTGTCTAAGGGTAGACATGTGGATACTGGTAACTGAGGAGGCGATTTGACTATTTTAACAGGGGTATCTCTGTCATGTATGGTTATCTTCAGAGGGGTACATCCAAGGCCAAGATTCTTTATGTGCTTCTTAACAATGATGGGTTCTAATCGGTCATTGCTATTTTTCTTGAGACTTTCATTTTTGTTATAGCCCATGCCAAGCATTAATTGTAGTCCTTTGTTAGCATCGTCCATTGGAAGAGCAGGCATGGGTCTTTCATCTTGGTATAGGAGACTTGATATATCCTTTTCATCTACCACTTCTCGGCCTAGGTCCCCCCAACTTTTGAACCTGGAGGGGTCTACTCTGAATGTTTGAGATACTATGTCAACCGGTTGTGGTTTTCCCCAAGACCTAGGAGATTGAGGTAACTCCCCTATTACAAAGGTATTTTTCTTCATCTTGTAGTCTCCACATCCATTATCTTGGATAATGAATTTAATATTAGAAATTTCGAGAATAGAGGGTGTCTTTGTCTCAGAAGTGGAGACTAGGGTGGATGGATCTATATATGGAGTCATAGGGCCTTCATCATTCTTGGGAACTTGTGGGATTTTGCAATATTTAGCCTCCAAATTTTTACAGTAGTACAAAGGATTGAGATCACCATGGATGGTGACCTCTTGATTCTGATAAGGGAACTTGACACATTGATGGAAGGTGGAGGCTACAACTTGCATCCCATGAATCCATGGATACCCTAGGAGAATGTTATAAGGAAGTTCAAGATCCAAAACTTGGAAAGTGGTTTCCATAATCATGAGTCCTACTTGGATAGGGAGTTGGATGGTTCCTTGAGACACTCTTTCTTGATCATCATAAGCCTGGATAGTGAAACCTTTACCTTTCTCAATGACATCTTCAGAGAATCCCAAATTCTTTATTAGCTTCAAAGTACAAATATTCAACCCTACACCTCCATCCACCAAAACTCGTTTGATTGGAAGATCTTGTTCAGAAAAGGTGAGGAGATGTGGTGTGGTGATATGTACGACCATAGCCTGGAACTGGTCTACATCAAGATTTGTGGGTACGAAAGATGCAGCTAGGGCCTTTTCTAGGATTTCCCTATGTGCAGACGAGATTTTCAGCAACTCCATGATAGAGATATGGGTGGGGGTCTTCTTTAGTTGTTCTAAGAGATTATAACCATTAGAAACTGACTTTGAGTTTTTAGGGGGTGCTTTAGCTTGCGTGGATGATCTGGGGATGGTGATTCTACCACCTCATATGGTCACTCCACACTCAACTTTGGACCCTGTGATATTGATAACATCTACCCATTCATCCAAAGATGTGACAACATGGTCATAAACATGGTTGACGTTGTCACACTTTTTTCCTTTACCATTGTTGTTTGATTTATTATGATATGGCATCGGATTCGTACATATTTTGAGGTCCCAATTCCCAGTTGGTTGCTCAATGGTGATAGTCTTGTCATCAATAAGATCTTGGATTGGGTTTTTAAGCCTCATGCAATTGGTTGTTGTGTGCCCCTTTATCTTCTGAAAAATTGCAAAGGTGATTCTCATTAAACCATGGTGGTTCAACTTGAGGTTCCTAGTAATTTTCAATGACTGGGAGCATGATGATGTTGGCTTGAATGAGTTGTTGCATGACAGATTGGATCAGTTCCCCAAGCGGTGTGTACTTTCGCTTAGGAGGATATATGTTTCTTTTGGATGGTTTGCCTTGATCATTGACATTGTTAACTGTTTGTGGGTTGGTTTGAGATGTGTTAGGTCATGGGGTGTTTTGGGTGTTATTTTGAGGTTGTTGGTATGTTTTTTGTTGTGTGTTTGGCCTTGGAGCACTGATTACAACCTTGGCATCAACAACACCATCATTTGTAACATTTTTTATTTTTGCCCATGTTCGAGGTTTGTCGTTGTATCTTGTTGATGGATGATTTTCTTGATATACAGGTGTTCCCCCTTGTGCAATGAGGGCTCTTTCGATGTTAAGAGCTTTGGGGATGAGCTAATCATAGGTGGTGATGCACTGCATTTTGAGATGAAAGCCTAATAACCCTTCAAGATTTGAGATGATGGTTTCAACTTGTTGTTCTTCTAGCATAGCCCACTTGCTCCTATTGGCCTTGGATCGCCATAGTTGCAGGAAGGATGCGAGTGTCTCTCCCTTGTTTTTCTTTAGGTTGGACAACTCTTCCAAGCTTACGTCCATGCCCATGTTAAATGAGTAATTTTATATGAATGAGTCCATAATTTATTGGAACTTTTTGATTCCAAGAGGAAGACGGGAGAACCATTCCATAGCTAGGCCAGCCAAACTTCTAGGGAAGAGCCTCATTAGATAAGATTCAGTGTAGGCAACTTCCATGCAATGTACATGGAATTTCTTGATGTGATCTTTAGGATTTTTGGTTGTACGATACTTGTCAAATTTTGGTATCTCAAAACTTGGTGGGAACGACTTCATCATAATTCTTCTATCGAATGGATCAGGGCATAAATTCCCTTGTGAATTTGTGTTTTTTCCAGATTGTATGTCCAACACTTATTGTGAGAGATTTTTTATTTGAGCAGACAAATCACTTTGCGGATCAAGTGGTGGAATGAACGTGTTTTGGGTTGGTGTAGTGGCTTGAATGATGGGTGGGGTGACTTATGGACTTGGTGTTGTGCTCGCAGGAGGTTGTTGTAAGATTTATTGTGTAAGCAATGTTTGCTGGTATGCCTGTAACTATTGTTGTGCCAATAATGCTTGTTGTTGGTCTTATTATTTTTGGGTTTGTAACTGAGCTACTTTTTGTTGTGCATTATATTCTTGCAAAGCTTCTTGATAAGCCTTTTATTGTAACAAGGCTTGTGCTTGAGATTGTTGTGCTTGATATTGAGCTTGTGCCTGCACTTGTGCTTGTACAACTTGAGCAACCTAGGCAGCATGCGTAGCTTTTTGGGCTTGTTGGGCTTGTTGTTATTGTAGCAATGCATGTGCTTGTGCTTGGACAAACTGTTGGGCTTGTTGTGTAACTTGTTGTGCAACTTGTTGGGCTTGGAATTGTCAGAGTGCCCTTTGATAGGCTTGCTGATTCGCTTGGAATGTGATGTTGTATTGGTTGGCCATGTTTGGATTTGGTGGTGGAGGTGGGGGGTTTAGAATGATGTGAGATGGTGTGATGAGGTTTTTTTGAGGTGGTTTTTGAGGTGTTTGAGTGATGACCATGGGTTGTGTGGTGGAGGGTATGATTGATGCGCTAGGTCCTTGGGAAACCATTTTTTGAGATATTTGAGGTGTTATAGATGGTGTAATGGTTGATTGGGATGTTTGGATTGGTGCCACTTGGTGTTGTGATATTAGTGGCATGTTTGGAGGATTTGGTATGCTTGATGTGTTGATTTGATTTGTGATTGGCAGGTTGATTTGATTTAATTCATTTTTGATTGGTATGTTGGGTAAAAGGGGTTGCCCTAAACCTTAGATCGATGTTGATGTTAGCAGGGGAAGTGATCAAAGGATAGGTGGTATGTTTCCCTGAGAAAGTGATGATGAAGCATCAAATATTCCCCCTTTTCCAAATAAAACCCCTTGTCCTTGTGATACCATGGGGAGAGAGACTTGTTCCCCAAGAGGGTATGTCAATGTTGCGGGGAAGGTGGATGCATTGTTGGTGTCATGGAAAATGAGTGGAATATATAGATGCTTTGGGTCTTGAGGGATGGTATTTGGTATATTTAATATGGTATTTGTGTCCAAGTTTTGGTTATTTACGAGGGGATGTGTTTGAAGAGCATGAAGCAGTGAACTCCCCTTAGCAGTTTTGGGTTGACTTGGAGCATGAGATGATGTTGGTTGTGGGATGGGTTGAATAATGCTTTGGAAGGATGGTGTGAATGATACTAGTGGCATAATCCCAAGAGGTTGTTCCACAAGAGTGCTTACGTCATAATAAGAAGGGAGTTTAGCCCCATCCTTTGCTAATTCCAACATGTATTGTGAAGGATTGAGCCTCATCATTGTGTTGACAATCTTGCGCTTTTCAGGATTTTGAACTAGCTCCATGATTTTGTCTCGAGTCATCCCTAGGGGATTGTTGGTAATATCCTCCACTTGGAAACCTCCCTCTTGAAGATCTTGTGGTTGTTGAGGAAGGTTGGGTGGGGGGTTGTTAGATTTGATGGGGTTAAATTCAGGTACGGTTTGACTCAAGTCACTTGAAGTGGATGTTTATTTATTTTTCTCCATGTTTTTATTGTGTTGGGATCTAGTTTGGACCACAAGATAAGGATCAAATTTTAGGAATATGGGAGAAGAACCTCTAATTCCTTAGGTTGGTCTATAATTTGGGTACAAAGAATAAAATCTAAGTTTTTTTAAGGATCAAATGATGGTGATGGGATAAATGAAAGATGGATGGTGTGAATAATTAAATTTTTAAGAAACTTTGGAGGGATACTAGACTTTAGGACTTTTGGATTTTGGATTTGATTTGGATTTTGGACAATGAACTCATAAACCCCAAGATGTTGGATGTTATCTTGGAATAAACTTGTCCACAAGGTGATAATTTAACTAAGTGTATGAAGAAGGATTCATTCACACACACTTAATCAAACAAGATGATTTTTTTTATTTTGATTTAAAGGATTACCAAAAGTCTAGCATGAACAATTTTCCAAGATGCTAAGAGTTGTTTGTGAGATGGGATTTGATTGACAAAATCATGAAAGAAGGGGTTTGATTTGATCCTAAGTGAACCTAGAGGGACTTCGTTTACAAGACCACGGTATTGAAGAACATGCTATACGTCCTATATGAGTAACTCAAAACCTTGAAAAAGACTTGGATTTTGACAATAATAGAATGAATGTAAATTGGGATTGTCCTTTGAAGCATGTGTGTAGAAGTTATAAACCAATCTCTCTCTAATTTCATAAAGTTTTGAAAGACGTTTCTTGAGAGCTTTTGGTCTAAGGTGCTTACAACGATTTGATTTGGGAATTTTGAATTTTCGAGAAATCATGAGGTCAAGCACATGTGAGGTTCAATTGTCTTTTATCTTGCTTAGATTGATTCTTTTTACCACATCCACACTTTCTTGCTTATCTTTTCAAACTGAATGTCTATGTCTTAATTTCTTTCCATCCCACAAGGTCCATTATGTGGAAATCAAGAGAATCAAGGCAATAGTTTCCTATGTTGACTCTGGGAGGAACAAATTGAGATATAGGCCCAAATACTTAGAAACCTCTAGGGATAGAATCCCTAGGGACAAGCAGTAATATATGGGCTTTCCAAAGGTATTTTCTCTTTCCAAAGGGTTTGAAATTTGAAGACCTTGCTAAATATTTGTTTCTACATTTTGATATTTGAAGAAATGTGTTTAATTTTGAAACAATGCACAATCCTAAGATAGAAAATACAATATTTGTTGAGTTCCCACTTGGATTTCTCTAGCTACGCTTATTCAGAGTGGATGATTAGAAGTTTGACCACACTGGCTCCCCCTTACATGACACTCACTTCTCGAGTCAACCAAGCTTCGAGTTCTCATGAATCTCCCATGAAAAAATCTTCATCTCTACTAAGAACCACAAGTATGTGGGACGACTTTAGAGATCCGACCTCTTGACACCAAAAAATATTTAGGGATTTTGGATTCTAAAGAAGGGGTTGTAGTAAGGGCATCCAATTCAAGGGACACTATGATAAACTCCCTCAAGAGGTCTCCCAACCCTTAGAACAAGGGCTTTACGTATCATAAAGATACTAGGGGATAGCTATCATGTATCACTCCTGTTGAGAGAAAACTTTCCTTGCAATCACAAATTTGTATAGCGGTTCGAAAGAGCTTGGCTTATGCTCATTACAGCTTGGGTCGTTCCCTTGGGGTGAGTAATTTTTCCCAACAAGGTAGGCCCTCTAAAGGTAAACAATAGCGAAGAAGTAAATTTGTAGTTTGACCTCCTAAATCACTTAGGAGGGAGCACACACAATGCCTTTCCTTCACACTCACATGATTGTTCAATTTTAAAACCTAAATTTGAAATGTGGAGGCAATCTTCTAGACAATCTAATGCTACTAAAATGCTTTTGATACTCAAGATCATCGTGAATTGCAAGAGAAGTGCATACGCATTCAAATGACATGAGTTTGTAGAAAATATTGAAAAATAAAGCAAACACAAATTCTTTTTAGTCCTCAAAAGTAGTAATGAGTTCTTTTTATAGCACTAAATTTGAGTGTGAAGTTGATTGTTCAATTGTAATCCAAACTCAAAATTATAGTAAGTATCTAAGATTCAATTTTAACCAACTTGAAAAAGCTTGAGTTGTAGGTTAATTTTAAGCCCAAATTGAATCTAATTGGTTCTAGGAAATGAATTACAAAAATTGAAACCCTAGATTATTACAAAAAACATTGAAAAATGCTTTTAAATCTTCACTTTTTGATCCTCCCTTGCTTCTTGCATATGCGACGTTGGACTTCAAATGTGGTGCTTTGCAAATGTCAAATGCGACACTCTAGTGAATGCAAAGGCAATGCTCTGCAAAAATAGAGAGCGTGAATGCAACACAATTTCAAAGGTGACGCTCTATGGTTTTAGAAATTTAGATAGAAAAAGAGAGTCAAAAGCAACAGTAAATTAGAAGCGGTGTGACAGAGGCATGCATATGTAGCATGACGTAGCGAATGCGACATTGTGTAACAAAAGTGGCACTCCACGACATCACATTTGTAGAAAGGCGGCGTCGCATTCTTCTACCTACAAAAAATGGGAAAATCAAGTGAAATTGAACATGTTAAGTTGATCAACCCTACTTCTAGCGCCAAAATGTGAGCATAAAACTTGCACAAGCTAAAAATCGATCAACAAAACAATATCAAACATGTTAGAAAAGAAAATCTAATGCTCCCTATGAAATTCTTGGAGAAACAAAGTTGAAAACATGAAAATAAAGTAAGAACACAATATGAAATCAACTAAGCTAACCAAACCTCAATCCCATAGGGGGAGTGGTGCTCCTTTGATGTGGAAAGAATCCCTTTCCCAATCCCTTTGATAATATTGATGAGGTGTAGATGATCTAAGTGTAAAATTGATTATAATCTAGCTAAAATCGATGAAAATGATGAAATGCTATGAAATCAAATGGCTATAGTGATAATGCATGAAGTTGTGGATCCATATTATGAAAAGGATGCCTCTATTTATAGAAGCCAAGGGTTTAAGAATGAGAGGATTTGATTAATGTGGGATAAATTGAGAGCTGATGAGAATGTGACACTCGTCAACATTCTATTGGATGGGGGTGGAGCACATTTTGGGAAATGTGCGAGTGGAGGATGGAAGAGAAGTAAATGTTGTTGGTTGAGAAATTGAAAATGGTGTAAGAGGAACTGAATGAGATTTGAGAGGATGTAAGAGGATTTGAAAGGTTGTAAGAGAATTTATTACAAATGTAAGAGGATGTGATAGATTTTTGAAAACCTTTGGAGGGAAATTGAATGAGAAATGGTTGAGAGGAATATTCCTTGGAATATGCCTTGGTGGGGGAAAATAAATGAATTAAATAATTAATTGAAATTATTTTCATGTGCAACCTCGTTAGTTGACCATGAGTTGATTTAACTCTTAAGGAGTTAAAAGTTGAAGGAATTGATATCGATGATTAGAAAGTTGATTTAGGATTAACTAATCTAGAATTAATTAATTGGAGTGAATTAGGAGATGGGACATTTGATTTGATTGATTTTTAATCAAATGAGAGGATTAAGAGAGGATTTAATTAAATGATTTGATTTAATTAAATATGATCAGAAATTAGTTAGAAGAAGGGTGAATTAATCCACTAAATTTAATTATTTGATTAATAGTTGAATTTGCTAAATTTAATTAAATAATGTTGATTATTCAATTAAATGATCAATTTGAAGTGATTTTTAGAAGAAATAGTGTTAGTTGATTAGAATCAGATATCTAGTATCAATCAGGACATTTTACGTGTCTACAGGAATAATTTCTCTTGGCCCAAATGCAACTTCTATTCTTGGTTGGTGATTTATAATAGATGCCTGACTTAGGAGAATCTTTGGAAGAGGGGCTTTCAGGGCCCCTTTGTGTGTTTTATGCTCTAATAGCGATGAGAATACTTCTCATCTTTTCTTCCAGTGCCCTTTTGCTAGGATGCTTTGGCACTTTTGATGGGAGCTCTGGAATCAGCCATGTTAGCATTCTTCATATTTAGAGGACTTTTGGAGTAGGCTAAGGAGTTCTACTACTAAGACTTGCTTTCTCCATATTGATTTGCTAATTGGTCCTAGCCTCATCATTTGGCAAATCTGGTTGGGACGTAATCACAAGATTTTTATGGATAAAAAGCTTCAGGTGCGATAGGTTTGGATGAGGATCTTGGGAGTTCTTCAAGAGACTTTGATGGCTAGGTGTGATCACTCAACCCTCATGGACCCTGGAGATATGAGAGTTGTTCGAAGCTTGGGGCTTTCTATTTGCACCAAGGGTGGGATGAGGCCTGGTATGGGTCAAAGTGTTAGAGAGAAGGTTCAGAGAGATGGCCATTGGATACCTCCACCTTTGGAGGTATTGAAAATTAATATTGATGGTTCCTCTAGATGTAATCCTGGTCACGTTGGGGTCGAGGGCCTTGGTAGGGACTACTTTGGAGTGGTTGTATTCTTCTTCTCTGAGTATCGTGGTCAACACTCTAATAATTACCTGGAGTCCTTGGCTATTCTCTTGGATTTGAAAAGGGTTTGTGCCCTTGGTTGGAGAAGGATAATTTGTGAGTCAGACTCTCAGATTGTGGTTGATTTGTTGAACAAGCGATAATTGGAGGATGCTAACTAGCAACTAGCTAGGGTGGTTAGACACATCATTTCTTTGGGGGAGATCTTGGATTTTATAACCTTTTGCCATATCCCAGGGAGTGGAATAAGGTGGTTGATGGTTTGACTAAATGGGCTTCTGAGCAAATGGAAAAATGGAAAGTGGATGACTTGAGTTGTCTTCTTGATGGCCTTTCTAGGGAGCTTGAGGACTGGGTTGTAGAGGATATGAGATGTGTTTTGGGTGTTGCTTGATGTCTCTATTTTTGGTTTGTGACCCCTAGTGGGAGGATTGTAATTATTGGCTTTGTATTGTTTTCTTGATTCGATAAAGTTTTTACCCTCTTTTTATTAAAAAGATTAACTATAATCAACATATAACTATTAATATTGTTATAGTTATAGGATTGTATTAATATGTAGTTATATAATATAAGAATAACCCTTACTCTAACTCTATTTGATCATCAATATGAACCCTAACCATAGCCCAAATCTAATCATAACTATAACCCTAACCTTGATTAAATCCTAACTCAAATTGAACCCTAACAATTAATTCTAATTACAAAGTAAACCTTATTTTGTTTAAATATCATTCTTAAATAAACCCAATCATTAATAATATAATATAATAAATTAATATATATAATTATGTGAAAATAGATTAATGGGGATAAACTTTAATTTCTATTACAATAATAAAATAATTATAATAATTTAATTGAATTCTAATGTAATAATTTATTATAAATATATTTATTTATTAATTATAAAACACACTGACATTTTTTTATTTCATTTATTTTAATAAATAAACAATTACAATAATTAATGTTACTCTAAATCTAATATATATAGTAATTAATTATTTAAGTAATATTATACTGATTAATTATTATTAAAAATTGCAATAACATATTATTTTTGATAATATAAGTTGCATTTATAGGGTGTAGTACCCTTTACACGAGGGACCTAAAGGCCAAAGTCAGATCAAAAAACAAAATTATAACAACATATTGTCTACAAATAGAAATAGTAGACAGACAACAAAAGGACCACCCATCCAACAACAAAACACACCCCACCCATTACTCAACTAAACCCTCCCACTCCTCAAAGAGGAGTTTCAACAAATCACCCCCAATCCACATATTATTGGATTCCTCTTCCACAGTCTTCTTGTCGACCTCCTCCTTCAACACTCCCAATAGAGTAAAAACAATCGATGGATGATCTTGATTGTGAAGTGGGTCAACCTTGTGAATTTCTTTTCCAATTTAGCAAAATGAGCCTTTGAGTTGTTGAGCTCCTTGTCCTTATCAACTTCCTCCTTGTTAGTCATCTTCCCAGAGTCAGATGATCAAAAGGACTTTAGTGTGGAATCCTACTGAAACATCTTATTTAACTTGGGGAAGTGGCTTGGCCCTTCCACAAACTCCTCGGTCTCTTCAACAATGTCATGCCTACTATCCTCTTTGCCACAACTCTACTTCGAACTGCCAGAAATTTCATCAACCAGGATCTCCTTTTTATGCTTTGCCAATGTGTTAGATCTTTGGACACTAGTTTTCTCATCCCACATGTCAATACTTGCAGCAACCACCGTATCCCCCTAGGAGTCTTTGTTAGAAAATTCAACATATTTGTTGTCTATGAATGATTCCTTGGCCTAGGAAGTGGTGTCCTTCATACCCTTTTTTGGATCCTTCTTGGTTTAGGAAAACACTTTATTGTATTTCTTTATGGGTGTGTTTTTGAGCTCACAAATCCCTATAATAGCTTTAGATTGATCCAAGCCAATGCCACTTTTTTTTCTTTTTAGCTAAGGGTTTTGATTTGGTATCCTTGAGGGGTTGACTAGCCTTGGGAGGATTCTTTCTTTTAGGGCCCACTGAAACAACAGGTGAAGGTTTAGTGGGGGACTTGTCTGAGGGCTCAGGTTCCTCTATCCTAACAGTCGAGATGGGTTTTGGTGTACAAAGAGCCACGTGAAAGTGGTAAAGATGAGGAATGAGACCCTGGTGCAGGGATAAAGGGGCGGTTTTTCAGGGTTTTCGGCTGCAATTTCCATAGTTTCCCTAACATAGCTTTTGAGCAATGAGAGCAAGAAGAAGGGAAAACTAATGAGCATCCTATGTCTGAGGTGGTTTAACAAAGGAAAATGATAAAAAATAGAACACTTTAAACCTTCCCTCAAGAGTGATGTGCTTCATTAAGACTAAACAAACCTGGTCCCATGGCTTTGACAACTTATTTCGTTCAAATCTCACGTGCAGCTTGATCAGTGCTTCTTTTTTTCTGGAAGAAGGTCTGAAGACTCTCCAAATCTTGAACCTTAGTATGTGCTTTGAGCTTTCGGCCTGAGCATGATAGCCCTGTGGCTTTAGCTTTGACCTCCTCATTGATTTCAAATTATATGCCACAAGCAATAACCCTTCTATCATTCCATGAGCTTGTAAACTAAGTAGAGATATTTTTGTCATTCCCTTGCAAGCTCTCCATTAAAGGAGTGATTCCTCCCTCCACACAAATATTTTAAACCAAGGGGTCGCACTTGAATTCTTCACGGGATCTTGGTTGGGTTCTAACTTGGTCCCCTCTCATTTTTTCACTCGGATAGAAAACTTTCACCAGGGTAATCAAAGTGGGAAATTTTCAAATTGCAAACGGGTAACGCACACAACCCATTTATCGCCACCACCATAATAAAACTGAAAATTTTGCCTAATTAAAGTAATATTATTTTCACACATACCAAAAGTCATTTCCAAGATGTTTAGGTTCGTGGGGTCATAGTAAATCTTGATTAATTACAACGAGGCATAGCCAAAAGTCATTATTACATTTAGCAGATCATTATTAGCAGGTATGATGGTGATTTTGGCCTTGCGTACATTCCTAAAAAATGTGGTTCAAAACATAGCCTTCATACTTGTGACAAGATGGCACATAAAGCTCGTGAAAATACCATCCAATCGCCACTAACACCCCTAGCCACAACCCAATTTTCTTCCCACACCCATCCATGTATCATCATGCATATTCCACATCATTATGAGACTCAAGGTGTAATACCAAGTGTGCCCTTCCATGATAGAAATGTTAGATCTCATCACTAATATTAGTGTTTTTTCGTTCCCCAAAGATAATCTCTTGGATGTTCATGGGGAGATCCCCTATACTTCTCCAACATTTGGATAGAACCCAGTTTTCTTTATATATTAATATATATTTAATAATATTACTAATATAATTATATATAATTACATATTATTATATTTAATATAATATATAATTATAATTATATAATATGATTATATAATATATATGTAGGTAATTCCTACCCAAAAACATTGGGGTAGGTCCTATTAAAAAAAAATATTTTCTTGCAACATGGGTCATATCCCATTTTCTCTTTGTAAGTTCATTTGTGTTGCTATTGGGTACATGCACTATTGCCACATGTCCATCCACTTACAAAATGCTTTTGTCTTCTTATGCACTATGCCCTTGTTATTTTGGATAAGGCTTAGAGAGGTATGCCACGTTGGTCAATGATGTGGTGAGAAGTGAGCCTACAAATCCCTAGAATAACAGGCGTGACTTGCTTTGGAGACACTAGCAGAGGTTGCCACAAAAGGCACACCATCACTTTACAACTTGAAATGATTACATCGAGTTCTAGACCAATCAAGAATATTTGCATTCATTGTTATTGCAAGTTGATTAATGTGAAAAAATAACCGAGGCCAAACACCATAAGCAAATCTGATATGATCATTAAGAGGAAATGAACACTGTCATGTGTGGAAGGACATTGATCATGAGAAATGAACATTTCAAAAGCTGGCCACTGCTAATGAACTTTCAAGGCCTTCATTCTTCATTATGTGAGGTTCATTCTAGATCTATTTCTACTAGCAAGCAAAAGCCAGAGATGGAGAATGTAAGAAAGATGGATACCCCAGTGTTGTTGACTAGTGCAAAGAGTCGACTTATATTTTTGGGCCAAATTACAGATTGTTGATTGAAGAATGTGCTTCTGGAGAATGACCCATTGACAATGAAGGTCATTGAGATGATTCTGGGGAAGGGTTTTTTGAGTTCTAGTGAGATATATCGAGTGAACTCTAACATTTCATCTAGATTTGTGAATTCCATGTTAGACCTACATGTTCTTAAAGAGATGGTTTCTAATTTAACCAAGGATATTTTTAAGCCATCTCTGCTCATTGGCCTTCATGGGTTTTACTAGAAACTCATTTGGGGGATGGGATCCCTCGCCCTTGAGATTTGAGGCGATATCAAAATCTAGTCATTGAATTTCTACCATTCCTTCTTGATTACGTAGAAACCAACTATTGGTATCATCATTTTTTGGGAAAGGAAGGTTATGACTTCCTCACGGTTTCATAACAGTTGTGGATTCAAAGGCATTTTGGCATTGTCATGAGAAAATTAACATGCAAGTCAAAGAAACAAACCCAAGGGGAAAGTTAACATTTGTAAATTCCAAACAATACAAAAGGATCTTGCAATGAAGGCAAGCTAAAATAACAAGAAGGCTAAAGTGGTTGGGTTGCAATAAGTTTGTTGCAATTCTTCCAAAGCTTATGAGCTTTAGCTGCGCAACAATTAACTCAAAATCAATGCAAGGGCAAGTCAAAACACCTTTACTAACATAAGAAAACCATGAAAATTAGTTTGTAAGTGGTTACATAAAGGACCATCATTTCAAGTTTGTTGAAGAGGTGAAGCAACAGAAAGAGGAGGCAGTTTTAGAGACAGAGGTAGAAGGAAAAAATGATTTATACAGCCCTAGTTCAACTCCATTAATCTAGTCCTCAGATCTATATGTTAGTGAGCTAATGGGGCTAAAAAAGAGGTTGGAAGAGTTAGAGTTGTCTGAGCGGTTAAAAGGTGACAAATGGAAAGAGGCCATGGCTATCATCGAGAAGCTTTCTCAAGAAAACAAACTACTCAAGATGTAAATAGGCAAGTTGCAAGTCAACATAAAAATAGGACAATAAGAAATCTCAGCCTTAAAGTAGGAGATAAAGCATATCAGCAATGACAGCATTCCTAAAGTGGCAGAGATGGATGGCAGTTCTCACTTACAAGAATTTCATGCATTAATAGAAAACATGAAAGATAAAGAAGCTAAGTTAAAGGAACAATTAGACGAGGTAAAATCATGGGCCCAAGTGGCACAAGGGCCAACAACGAATCAAAAAGAACTCATAGAGAAGTAGGTTAAACAACATATATGAGAGGAAAGAAACTGTCATGATAAGGCAACAAAATTAATAATAAAGGGGCTGAAAGATCATGGGGAAGGATAACATACTGATAAGTTAATAAAATACTTTCTAGCATACAAGTTGGAGTGGACAGGGCATATCCACAAAGCTAGCAGAATTGGTAGAGTGTTGCAGGATGGCAAAAATAGGAATATAAGGGTAACATTGAAAAATGTGGAAGACAAGTACAAAATCCTAAGGAACAAAAGGTTTCTTAAAGGTACACATTTCTACATAGATGATGATATAACTCCAACACAATTAGAAGAAAGAAGAAAAGAGTGGGATAAATTTGTAGCAGCAAGAAGTGCAAGTAATGAAGCATGGTTGTATAGAGGAAAAGCCCAAATCAGTAATAAAAATGGTACATGGAAAATAGGAAGGCGGGCCCCCCCGGGAACACCTCTTAATAGTAAGCTGGAATTCTAGAGGGTACCCTTGGAGGAGAGGTCCTGGTTTAGGGCCCATAGCAGAGGGGGAGGACATAATTGTCCTCATTGAAACACATGAGCATGATGGTTGTAAGATTCCAATTTTTGAAGGTTACTTAAAGGTTTTAGTTTGGAATGAATTAACTTAAAGTGGTAAAGAACATGGGGGAGTGGTGGTTCTGATAAAAGAATCATGGGAAAGAACCATACAAGTTGAAAAAGAAGACCCAAATAACCAATACATATGGCTGAAAATAAAGATCAAAGATTTCACAATTTATCTTGTAGCCTGCTACTTTGCTCCACATGGCTCAAAATTTTATAAGAAGAAGAAACTAGATAAGGAGGATCCTTATGCAGCTCTAAAAAATGTCATATCAACATATAATAATATAGGAGAAATTATCCTAATAGGAGACTTTAACGCAAGGACTGCAAATAATCAGGCTCTATATCTTAGAAAGGAAGAGGGAATAAGAGACAACCCCCTATGGTTAGAAGAAGAAGAGAACCAAAAGTGGGAAAGAAATTCTCAAGACATAAAAGGAGGCATCACTCAATATGAAACAGAGTTTTTAGGGATATGCAGCGTGTATGGTTTGGTTATATGCAATGGGATAAATGGTTGGTCGAGTTCAGGGAACATTACCTATCACACTTACAATGGGCAAATCATGGTGGACTATCTTATTTGTTCAAAGAACCTTATGGCAAGGTTGGTTTAGGTGGAGGTGAGGGAGTGTCCCATGGAAATGAAATCAGATCACAACCCTGTATATGGAAAAATCAACATGCAACAAGAAACTAATTATCAGGCTAGGCTGCAACCAAATCAAAAGGAGACTTTTCATGGAACAATCCTCTTGACATAGGAAAACCAAGAAATTTTTCGAACAAATCTTGAAAAATAGATACAAGAGATGGGCGGTTACTGAGATGACCAATATAAACAAAAAAACAATATGCATCAATAATCTGACTTCAATGATCCTCAAAGCTCTTAGTTGGTGCAAAAGATCTAGACCTAAGAAAGGCAACAAAAATAGCTTTCCAACGAATCCGTGGTATGACAAAGAATGCAAGGCAACGAAAAGAATAACTAAATTTGAGGGAAATAAAAAGGAGTATGAAAAAATTGTGAGACTGAATAAAGAGGTTTACATAAAAACAAGACAGAAAGAGCTGATTTCCATGGGTAGACACAATCCGAGAGGGTTCTGGAAAGAATTACAACAAAAAAAAATAGTTAAAGAAAATAATATCATAGACTCACAATGGCTGGAATATGTAAAACTATTATATGAAAGGGTACAAGACAAAGATGTTCCTCCTATGATTAATTCAAGGGCTAAACCCTTCTCCATAAGAGACATCAAAGAAGGAGTTAAAAGGCTTGCGGGGGGGAAATCACGTGACATAGAGGGCTTACAATCAAAATATTTAAAATGGGGTTTGGATGCCCTCACACCACACATCAAAGGAATATTCAATAGGGTTATTCAATATAGATTTCCAAAAAATTGGACAACCAGTTTCGTCATCCCCTTGCACAAAAGTGGAGATATCAACAACCCCTCAAATTACCACACTATAATGATTAACCTGCTCTTCGGTAAACTCTTTGTGAGGATGGTTGAACGTCAAATTAGTAGCTGGGCAGAAAAAGAGGGAAAGGGAGAAAAAGGTCGAGTGGGCTTTAGACCAAATTACTCTACCATTGGTCATTGCATTACACTCAGGTACTTGATTGAGAAAGTTTGGGATAAGCAGGGCGGTGAGGTCTTTTGTTGCTTCGTATATTTCAAAAAAGCGTTTGTCACAGTCCCTAGAAACAAGTTATGGTCTATAATGGAAGAGTTGGGAATTCCTAAAAAGCAAAAGGTTGTTGTTCATAGGTTATATGAGCAGGTTCAAGCTAAAATCAGAACTAAATAGGGAATGTCAGAATGTTTTGGAAGTGACATTGGCGTCAAACAGGGCTTCCCTCTCTCACCTACATTATTTGGGTTTTATATTGACAAATTAGAGGAATGGTTAGACAATTTTGGTGGGGGAGGAGTTGAGCTGACCAATTATGTAATAAAATTGTTGCTTTATGTTGATGATCTTATTCTAATGGAAAAAACAGTGCATGATTTGAAGGATCACTTGAAAGCTCTTGAGTTATTTTGTCAGGAGGTTGGGATGCAGGTGAACACCAATAAAACTAAGGTTATGATATTTACCTTGAAAAGAAAGAAGGAAGCCATAGAATTTATCTTCGAAGGCAGTCCCTTGCAAGTGGTTAGTGACTATAAGTACCTTGGCCTTGATTTTCAGTATAGGCTTAGTTGGGAGATATGTAGAGCAAAAAGGATTCAATGTGGATGGAAAGCTTTATAATCTTTGCAAAATAGATGTAGGAGTGTTGAATTATGGGACTGTAAAACTAAGAAAACTCTTTTTGGATTGTTAGTGGTCTCAGTGGTTCTTTATGGGTGTGAAGTTTGGGGTGGCAATACTTCGGCAATGAAGTGGAGGCAAATTGAAAGACTGCAAAAACATTTAATCACAAGTAGCCTCAAAATAAAATCGTTTGTTCCCCATGAGATTGTCCTAGCTGAGGCTGGTGCCTTACCTATGGAGACATCGTCGATGATTCATTTACTAAGTTATCTAAAGAGGCTAGAGAACATGGAGGTATCCCGTTAGCCCAAAATGGCAACAATAAAGAAATTAAATAGAAGGAAGAGCATGTGGATGAAGCAAAATAAAAAGTGGTTGAGTAAGTGGGGTATCGACTAGATAATTGCCCAAATAACATTAAGGCAATCAAAATGTACGTGCAACAAAAAGTTAAAGAAAGTATGTGGGCTAGGGAGTTATAAAAGAAAAGGGAGAATTACATCAAGCACTTTAATCCCTCATATGATCATACTCAAAAAGCATATATAGGTGCGAAAATAAAATGGAAAGCGAAAATGTTAATAGCTCAGCTAAGAACTATTTCACACTAGTTGAGGTGTGAAACCGGTAGATGGACGACACCTAAAGAAGATTGGGCTGATAGGATATGGAGGTTTTGTTCGTTAGGGATTGTAGAGACAGAGTGGCATTTCATCATGGAATGTCCAGCCTATATGGATATTTGAGTCAATTATATCGAGATTTTAAATGTGGACACTTTATACAGCTTATTCGAGGAAGAGAGAATATCGAAAAGTGTTGTCTACTTGATAAAAATTCATAGTAGAAGATCCAAAATTCAAAAGGAAAGGGAGATCAAGTAATTGTTGGGCTGTGGTTTCTTTTTTTGGGTTGTTGTGGTGTTCTATTTTGCTATCAATCTGTGGGTCCCATAGGTTTTTTGGCCTCATGGACGTTATTAGAGGTCTTCATTCATTCAAGCGATTGTACCATTATGTGCTATGAAGGACTTCCAATGGGCGACCAATTTTATCAAGTTTGACGAGAGCTAGGGTTTTCTTTTAGAGTTTTGGAGTATCAAAAGCTATCAACATTACAGTGGATAAGCCTATTTTTGCTTAGCTCCTTACCCATTTCAAGTTTTTGTTAATAGACCATCACCACTTGTTCTGTGAAATGGAATACATGTACATATTTTAAAGTCATAAAGGACAACTTATGGGTTAAGAGACCCTAGTATGCGATAAAGAAATATATTCAACACTACTAGAACTCTCGAATTTTTTTCTATGGCTTAAACTATTTTTAAGCTATGAATCATATCAAGACTTTGTTCTCATAACTAATGGTAATATGATGGAACAATATTTAAACCTTTATTTTCTCTCATTGGAATGTGCAATTTAAGGCTAGAGTTAGAAATTATTTATTGTCTTGTGTTTGTAGAGTTTGAATAATCTTGTTAACAATTTGAATTGGTGTATAGCAATTGTTTCAAAATTTGGCTTTTAGTTCATACCGATTAACACTATATTCATCATTGTGTGTGAATATGGTTTTAGTTTTGCATAGAAGCACACACCCATGAAAATATGATTAAGAATTTTATTTACGCATTGGGTTGATGTGTGGTTTCGTAAGTAGATGTAATTGGTATGAGAATTTTCTTTGAGAATCTACACCACCACCAGTTGCAATGTCCATGCTTTCCCTAGGCTTGAACATTTATATTCCTAGTTTTAGGTGTGAATGGGAAAAATCCAAAGTTTTCATAAATATTTCAGCTCAAGCACCAGTGTTTTAGTTCAAACCTCACTTTGATAAAATATTTCAAAGTGTTGAAAAATAATATTTTCCAATCGAGGATTTCCAACTTATTTTATAGGGACAGGTGTATTATTTTTGACTAGGCGAGTGATTTTACCAAAATCTTTCTTGTGGAATAGCTAGTGATGTTAGTTTGATGGTTAAGGGAACAATTTTCCATGTTTGAGGAGTGAAAAGTTGGCTTTGATTTTCCCTAAGCCTATTTTTTCTTACCTCCTTACCCATTTCAATTTTTTGTTCATAGACCATCACCACTCATTTTGTGAAATGGGATACACACGTACACATTTTAAATTCATAGGATAAGGACAACTTATGGGTTAAGAGACCCTAGTATGTAATAGATGAAGATAATTTTTTTTGATATGGCTTAAACTATTTTTAAGCTATGAATCATGAATCATGTGATAAAACAATATATGAACCTTTATTTGCTCTCATTGGAATGTGCAATTTCTATTTGTTCCCATAAAGGCTAGAGTCATAAATTATTTATTGTCTTGTGTTTGTAGGGTTTGAATAATATTGTTAACAGTTTGAAAAATTGGTGTATAGAAATTGTCTCAAAATTTGGCTATTAGTTCATACCAATTAAGACTATTAATCATTGTGTGTGAATATGCTTTTAATTTTGCACAAAGGCACACACCCATGAAAATATGGTTAGGTCTTATGTTTGCGCATTGGGTTGATGTGTGGTTTGTAAATAGATGTAATTAGTATGAGAATTTTCTTTGAGAATCTACATCGCCACTAGCTGCAATGCTTGTGCTTTCCCTAGGCTTGAACGTTTATATTCCTGGTTTTAGGTATGAATAGGAAAATTCAAGTTTTCTAAAATATTTCATCTCAAACACTAGTGTTTCAGTTCAATCCCTACTTTGATAAAAATATCTTAGAGTGTTGGAAACTAATAGTTTCCAATCGAGGATTTCCAACTTATTTTATATTGAGGTTCTTTCAATTTTAGGGGTATGTGTGTTATTTTTGACTGGGCGAGAGAGTTTACCAAAATATTTCTCGTGGGATAGCCAATGATGATAGTTTGATGGTTAAGGGAACAATTTTTTGTGTTTGAGAAGTAGTGATAAGTTGTCTTTGATTCACCCTCACCAATATTTTAATGTACAACAATAGATCACTAGTCACTCTTCAAATTTAAAAGGTTCTAATTAGGTGAATCTTGATTGGGTATGAAATAAGGCTATACCCTATTGTTGTTGAATGCTTATTAGGTAAAAAAAAATTCCTAGAGATCAAGTAAACCCTAAATCTATTAATAGATTTATAGAATGGTAACTACTAAGAGGATACAAAAGGTTTAGTATATCATTTTTCAGATTTGAGAAGGGGAGGAAGATTGGCTTTATTTCGCCTTCTTAGAAATACTTGGGAATTTTATAATCATTCCAATGAATAGCATTGTGTCAGTTATCGAACAAGTTAGCCTAAGGATGTAACCAATGACCATCAATTATAATGAGACTAGTAGCTTTAGGAGACCATTGTTTGGGAAAACTCTATTAGTTCAAATTACTGTAGAATCAACACTCAGATGGTTAATTCTAGAGAAATTTTCCAAGCATGAGAGATTCTAGTCCCTTACAATCAGAATAATTAGTCAAATTAGGATGGGCACCTAGGTTTGTGTAACCTAAACAAATATAAGAACCTAAGATTATGGAGGGCACTAAATGTTTAGATAAAGCATGTGTTTGTCCAAGTGCATACCTCTCTATGCCTTTCTACCCGACCACTATATCTTTTCTTTAGATGTCTTTTGATTTCTTTATTTTGAAGCAATCTGTGAGCTTAATTGCAATAACGTTGATCTTTTTTTAGCAATTCTTCAAGCCCTTCACATTTCCTTATGTCTTTTTCCAATATGAGCTCCTCATTTTGTCTAACCCCTATGTTAGCCAACATATCTGCCACACCATTTGCTTCTTTGTACACATGCGTGATTTTGACGTCCTCCAATTTTTCTAGGAACTTCTAGATTTTCTTTATCCAACTTTCCAATTTCCAATTCAACATCTCATTTTTCATGATTGATTGTATGCATAATAGTGAATCCCCTTCTACGTCTACATACTTAATGCCTTTCTCTATGCACAACCACAAACCCAAGGCCAAAGCTTCCATCTCGGCCTCATTATTCCTAGCAGTTCCAATTTTCCTAGAAAGTGCCTAGATACACTATCCCTAGTTGTCTCTTATAATGTAGCCTACCCCTGTTGTTCTAGGGTTCCCTTTGGCTACACTGTCAAAATTGACCTTATGCCTCCCTTGTTTTGATCCACTCCATTTAGCCTCTTTTCTAATTTTTTATTTGTCTATGAATTGTCCCTTGGGCCTTTTCAGTTTGACCTATATTTTCTTCAACTCCTCATTCCATTTTGTGTACATGGTTCTAGTTTTGATCATGCATCTTGCATTCAAGAGCTCACAAATACCTTCTTCAAATTTTAGTACCAAATTGCTTTCTTCCATACTTTTTTCTTGAAATATTCTACGATTTATTTCTTTTCATAACTACCAGACTACCATAGAGGGTGCTACCACTGGGTAAATGCACAAATTTGGGTCCACGAAACATGGAAGTTTTTGCCTTAGCCGAAAAAATGAAATCAGCTAAGCAAAAACGGGATCCCGTTTCGGTTCGAGATCCTGAGCTTGAAACACAAACGGGATCTCGCTTTTTGAAAAACGGGATCCCGTTTGCTAGAAGGTCCCAAACCGACAGAAAGGAAACGAGATCCCATTTTTTACAAATCGGGATCCCGTTTTGTAACACTATTTTTTTTTTAAATGAAGAAATCTTCATTTTTACCTGTGCGCACGAGATCTCGGTTTGAGAGTGACAGTGACCCCCATAAGACCTCCAAGTACCCCTACTCTTCCTCTCTTTTTTTGCATTTTTTCATTTCAAATTGAAATTGTTGATAAATTTACTGTTTTTAGCATGTTTATTTGATTTTTTATTTACATTTTAAGCATTTTATTTCATGTTATTTTTGAAAAATGAAATTGTACAAATAGATTAAAAAAATATGTCAAATTGTGAAGATTTTCAATAGAAAAAAGAAAAAGAAAACTTGAATTGTATTTTAGAAACAAAATTCAACTTTTGAAACTTGAATTGTTTGTTGAAACAAAAAAAAAGAATTTGAAAACCCTAATTGAAACGAAACAAAAAAATTGCATTTCAAAACCCTAGAAATTGAAATAAATTGAAAATTTGCATTTAGAAACCCTAATTAAACTTTTTGAAATCTCGAATTCAAATCAAAGCAAAAAAAAAAGAATTTCAAAACTCTAATTTGAATTGAAACTTAAAAAATGTATTAAAAACCCTAATTGCTTCGAAATTGAAACCTTGAATTGAATTGAAACAATAAAAATTGCTAAAACCTTAAATTGAAATCAAACAAATCATTTTGATTTTGAAAACCGTAATATTCGAGCTCAAGAAAATTCTTTTGCAAATTGCTTAAATGTTTTAAATTTGATTTGCATTGATTGGAAAAAATGATATGTTAAATTATAATTAGATTAGCAAAACTTTCCATTTTTTGTGAAATGAGTACATTATTGCTATATGAATTTTCATTTAGAACTATCTTTTATATGAATTTTGATAATTAATTTTAGGTCAAATAATCAGTCTATTAAAAAGATGAAATAAAAATAAAACAAAAATAAAAACACACACTAAATTCAAAATCTAGCTTCATCTAGGGTCTATTCAAAACCTTAAGTGAGGATTAAATTCAAAATCTAGCTTCATCTAGGGATCTAGGATTCTTGAATTGAAGTTGAACTACTTAAGAAGAAATATGGTATTTTGATGAAATGTAAATTAAATTAGGGATGGTAAATAAATCAACTCTCTTTAAAAAATATAGATGTCTATTCTATTAGAGAAAAAATTAGGATTTTAAACAATTAATTATTAGAAATTAAGATTTAATTTATAATCTATTTTGAAGAAAAATATAGTTTTTAAATACATTTTTAGAAAAATAATGTTAAGAAATATATAAATTAATTTAAAGAATAGAGTTTAGGGCATATGCATAATATTGATTTTTTGTGAAATTAAATGAGAGGGTTACTTGACACATAGAAATTAGTTCTATTAGAAATGAAGATTTAAGTTATTAAGTAGTGGCATTTAAAAACACCTAGGGGTGAGTGTTGGATCTCAATTGTCATGTTCTTATAGGTTAGCCCTCATGATAAGATCAAGTTCATGATTGAGGAGAATAGTATTCAAACTTGGAAATGGTGATGCATAATTAGATTAAATTTAGGTCCTCCTATTGAAGTGTTCCTAGCATAGTACTTTCAAAAATTTAAATGATTTGTGAATAATGATCAAGAGTAATTAAATGATAAAATAAAGACAATTGAATGCCTTTGAATACTAAGCAAGTTTAGTTGGCTCATAATGCATTATTAAATGTGTAAGGGATGGAAAATTTTGAATTTAAATTTTAAAATTTTAATGATTAAATCCATGGTTTAGGATTTACCATATATATGTACTTAGAGGATTGGTCTAGGATTTAAATTTTTGCACTAGTTACCTAGACACTAAATAATCTAAATATTTTTGTTTTCTAAGTTCTTTTAGGTTCTTTCAATTACAAACAATCTAAAATAAAATACTTTCAATTCAACATTAAATAATTTTATATTATACATGTTTTATATCATAAAATTCATTTAAGTGAGTTTAATATTAATGAAAAAAATATTAAATAAAATAATCTTATATTCAATTAAAAAAATATCCAGTTAAAATATACATCAAACTCAATCTTAATCAAACATAATTATGTGTTTCAAATACGGAAATAGTCAATCTATTCATAAAATAAAAAAATATTCATAAACTAGGCACTAACTTGCAAGTCCATTATTTCAAGGGCCACCCAAACTTCACCCTAAGTTCGCTAAACCCTAAGCCCTGAACTCTAAAATCTAAACCCTCAACACTAAAGCATCCATTTTGTTTTAGGACCTTATAATCAAATTTGGTTGCCTTAGGCAACTCCACCAAATTTGATTCTCTTAAGCCATGCCATTTTATCGTAGAACCTTACTAAAAATATCCCCTTAAGCCAAATTTGATTCCCTTAAGCCATGTCATTTTGTTGTAGAACCTTACTACAAAGATCCCCTTAAGTCATCGTATTACCATAAACCCTAAACTCAAAACTCTAAACCCTAAATAGGATAAAGACATCATTTTTTCACCAAATTTTATTCACTTGAGCCATGTCATTTTTTCCTAGGACGTCACTAGACATGGATCTCCTTAAGCCATCCTATCACCCTAAATCATAAATCGATGTCTTAAGGGGTCCTAATATGACATTTCTTAATTGGATCAAAGAAGTTCCTAAAATTTGGTGAAGTTTCCCAAGACAACCAAATTTAACAATAACAAGATTGTGAAAGATTATAATATGAATGATATAATTTGAAACAAGACCTATATCAATCAACTATTCCACAAGAAAATGTTCTTCGTGCTAAAGCATTCATTTTGTCTTAGGACCTTAAAATCAAATTTGGTTGCCTTAGGCAACTCCACCAAATTTGATTCCCTTAAGCCATGTTATTTTGTCCTAGGACATAGCTAGACATAGATCCCATTAAGCCGTCCTATCACCCTAAATAGTAAATCGATGTCTTAAGGGGTCCTAATATTACATTTCTTAATGGGATCAAAGAAGTTCTTAAAATTTGGTGAAGTTGCCCAAGGCAACCAAATTTAACAATAACAAGATTGTGCAAGATTATAATATGAATGATATTTGAAACAAGACCTATCTCAATCAACTATTCCACAAGAAAATGTTTATGGTTTAATTTATGGTTCAGGGTGATAGGATGGCTTAAGGGGATCTATGTTAAACTCTAAACCGTAAACCCTATAACATTCATAAATTGTCTTATATTAATAGTTAATTGTATTTTCATTCCAGTAACATGCCTTAGACATAAATGAGGCTTACTTATTTTATCATATGTATTGTATTAGGCCATTTATATTGAATGGTTTAAGGGTATAAATCCTAAACATGTATCTTACATTTTGAAATCACAAATCTAATGCAGGTTCACTCATATCTTCTAGAGATCACATGGATTGATTCGATAATATTCACAATCCACCTCCGCGCCATCCATCTCCACCACCTTCACCTCCACCTCCACCCACTCCACCTCATAACCCCCCACCTCCACCACCTGAAATTGATGGTGCTCGTTTGCAAGCATGAATCAATTCCAATGTTAGAACCATCCAAGATCAAATCAACATTATTGAAAATGAAGAATTTGTCACACCACCTATGAGGATGATTCCATCTAGGATGCAAACCATTGTTGATGTTGTCAGGGCTATAGATGGGATCTTAGATGAGCATCGACAATGGCTAGAGGAAAGGAGAACTTCTGATTCTAAAAAGGAAAACGCAAATAAATGAAGACATGTAGTAGAGACCAAACAATAGTTTTTAAATTAAGACAATGATCTTAAATAGTAACTATGAATTTATGAATTTGGTGAACGATGGATATTTTGAGTGATGAATTTGGTGAACGATAAATATTTTGTGTGACGTGAATTTATGATTTTGGTTATAGATGGATATTTTTAGCGACTTGAATTTACGATAATAGTATATATTTTATGACTATCTAGTCTGATCATGATGGAAAATTGTAATATATATATACATGCGTTAGACATAAAATGAGCTTTTTGTGAATGTTTCAAGTTTATTGTTTAGTATGTACACGTATTAAAATTGTACATAGTTCTTATATTTTGAAATTTTTATGTATGTACATAATTTACTTTAATGATTTATATGTACATGAAAATTGTGCATGGTATTTTTTTATTTTAAATGTACATGTACATGTTAAATGTATGTATGCTAAATGCATGGTATTTTTCTTTTTAAACGTATGTACATAGTTTACTTGATCAATTTCAATCAATGTAGGAGTGTGTTTCAATTTTATATGATCTTAATATATGTATGCACATCATATTTAAACAAATTTGCATGTGTGTTTCAAATTTAACTATTTCTTGTAATTTTTTAAGTTTGTATGTTAATTTAGTATAATTTAATGTAGGTGCACACTTATATCTCATATCATGGATGATTTTAACATTGATGATATCATCAATCCCCCTCCTCCTCCCCCTCCACCTAATATGCCACCTCCACAACCTGTTGCATATGATGAGGCTCACTTATGAGCACACATAAATGATCAGGTTGCAAATATACAAAATCAAATCAATGCTATGTAGAGTCAAGCATTGATTCCACCACATGTTATACGTTTTGCATCTATAATGCAAAATGTTGTGGATGCCATCAGGACCATTGATTCTGATCTAGATAGACATAGACGAGACAAACAACAAATGAGACAATTTTATGCCGATGGTCTCTCTTATAAACAAATACTAGACCTTAAAATAATGAAAGCCCACCTAGCCCCCTACTTTCTTGACACTGTTACTCGACAACCCATTCCTGCAAACAAATCTAGAATATCCATGAGGTGGTGCATACATCCACAAATGAGTGCATATTTTTGGGATCGATGGTATATGGTTTTTGATAGTCCCCCACATGCTAATTGGGAGTGCCCATTGTATTTTTTAAGGAAATTGTATGTAGAGTTTGTTATGGGGCAAAAGCCCAATTATTTTGATTTTAAATTATTTCAGGGTGTTGGTGGCGGCATGCCACAACAGAGGTTAGGGGCAAGGGTTGATCCCCAATGCCCTGTGCATGCGCAACCCCTTGTTGTTGCTCCTGGTCCTCCCATTCCCGCACCTGTGCATCATCGATCTATGGTCTTGATATTAGGTTCCCTTAGTACACTCACAGGAGACCTTGATCAACATGCTTCTGCAATAGCGAGTGGGGAGCATAGAGACGATGATGATGGAGGAGTGTTTTATGGAGCCGGTCCGTGTTGAGGCTTGTCCCACATGTATGTACTAGTTTCCATCAAGTATGCTATGGACCTGATCAGGCCACACCTAGTTTGGGTGGACCTGGAGATTCTGGTGGTTCATTTGGTCACATTGGTTCATTTGTAGAGTTTCTTACAAGAGGTAAACATCCTGAGGACACTGCTACACAGGTATAAATATGTATCTACACATTCATTTTATAAGAATTTTGATGAATGTGTATATCAAAGTATTTAGTTTGCAAGACATTTTTACAATCAAACTATTTGGTGTACAAATGATATAACGATGGGGCAATCATTCGTTCCACGAGTACATACATCGACACCAGTCCTAATCGACAACCCTTATGGAGTATTTTGATTTTAATTTTTTAAATTATAAATGAAATTGTTTTTACCTTTCAAGTTTTAAATTTATAATTGAATAACATATATGTTTGAAATATTTATGTTGGTTTAGGTGAATCAATCGGCTTCCACGTCGATTCCACCCGAGGGGTTGTCGAGCACTCCTCCACTATCGGTCATCGTAGACCAGGGGCAGGTATGTATTTATTTTTTAAATTGTTTAACTTACATTAGTATAGTTACAATTATGAATTTTTAATTCACTATATATGAAATGTGCATGTACACTTGCAAATATTATAAGCTTGTGTTACATGTCTACATGTATGTCTAGGTTGATACCACAATGAGAATGGATATCGTGCAAACATTAGATCTTGCGGTTACTCGTGAGGCCTCTGATTTTTAGGTTGTTTAAATAAATTTCTACACAAAATGTGAAAACTTGAATATATATATATATTAACCTAATTCAAGTATGTTACATGCTTTAATTTTGATCTTGTAGGACTTTGTTAGTGTGACTTTCAGCCCTGATTCAGACATAGTTACACCTCTTGGAGGGCATGCGGAGTAGGCTCCAGATCAAATGGTAATTTAATTTTTTTATTATATTTAAATTCAATTATAAATTATATATAGTGAATATATAACTTTAATTTTAAATTTCAAATTGAATATATATATATAATTTGAGCTAATATATGTTTTAAATTATTTTTCTGTTATAGCATGTGACACATCTAGTAGTTGAGAATGTACAAACATGTCCTGCAGAAGAGGGTGCACAACCTATGGATATGGTACAATTAAAATATGAGAAACTATAAAATAATTTCAATTAAATCATTTTTAATTGTAGACTTGTGCATCTAATTTCAACTTTCTTTGTCTCGTTTATGTCTAGATTAATTCAAATAATGTAGAGGTTGCTTCAGGGGCAGTAGAGCATCCAAACCTAGATATGATGGTAATTTAATTTTAATATGATGAATTATAAATTAAATTGTCATTAAATATTTTTTCATTGACTTACATATGATTTCATCTTGCTCTTGTACAAAGTGTTTCAGGTCATTTGCATGGTCTGCATGGCGTGAAGAGGTCTCTTGATTATAGAGACAATACATGACCTAGAAACATGATTTTGTGGGTTATATTTGTTTATTTTGTGGACTATATTTTTGGTTTCTCATGTACTTTGTTGGACTTTATATTTCATGGTTATTAAGTACTTAGTTGGACTTTAGTTCATGGGTTGTACTCCGATGGACTTTTTTTCATGCACTTAATATTTTGGTTTCATGCACTTAATATATTTACATAAATTATGGACTTTATTATTGTTTGAAATTTTAATTTACACATATACATTTATATGCATTTTATGTTCATCGTCAAGATATTAATATAGGTTGAAATTAAAGTTGAAATTAATAGGACATTTTAATAATTATACTTTACAAATTTAGTGATCTCATACATGATATGTACATTCAATAATTAGCTATAATTATTCAATGAACTTATTCAATTCACGTCAATCAATAATTAGTCAATAAATCATAATTTACAAACACAAGCAATTCGTTTGTATATCATAAAGGATAAAATTTTAAGAAAATAAACAAAACCATACAAGATTAGAGAACAAAAGAATTAATAAATTCTATAAATAATAAAATCCAACACTAATTTATAATGGAATCCAATACTAATTTATAAGTCGTCAAAACAAATAATGGCATCCAATACTAATTTATAACTTGTCAAAACAAATAGGTACATTGAAAACAAATAAGGGGTCATAATACGACATCTTAAGGGGATGTTTTAAGGGTTTATAATAGAACGTCTTAAGGGGATGTCTTAAGGGTTCATAATAGAACATCTTAAGGGGATGTCTTAAGGGTTCATAATAAAACGTCTTAAGGGGTCATAATACAAAGTCTAAAGGGGATGTCTTAAGGGTTCGTCTTAAGGGGTCATAATACAATGTCTTAAGGGGTCACGATACTATTAATGTGCAAGCAATATCAATATGTAATCAAAACATGTATTTAAATATATTTTCACTAATAATTACCTCAATTTAAAAGGAGAATATAAAACAAACTATATTTACCTGTATTTACTTATTCCATTGTACCATCTACATCATCTCTTTTTTGTAACACATCTATGATTATCTCATGCTCTTCCATATAAATTGTCCATAACACTTTATTTGCAGGTCTTCCGTGATACCGATCTAGTTTTATATTTGTTGCCACCACCAAATGTGAATAATGTATAATTTTTGTATGCGGTTCATAATCTTCGAATGTAGGTAGACCATTCTTCCTTGCTAGGTATTTTCGTAGCCAAGTACCAACAACCACAATAGATCCTATTAGAAAACATGAAAACAGTCATCATATAAGTTCTCAAAATTTTCTTAATGGGATGAAAAACTTGTTCTAAAAAATTTCTTAATGGGATCAAAAAAATTGTTATCAAAATTTGCTTAAGGGGATCATGGTACCTGTTGGATAATGATAGCCATCGTCATCTTCTCGAGGTGATATTAACTTATGTTTACTCTCCACACAATGAGCCAACCAATATTATGTTTGCTCTTCATTCCCCTCAGGTGCAACAACAACATACACATGTCCTGCAAACAAAAATTGATTTAATAACTTGCGCATATCAATATAAAAAATTTAGTATTACAAAATAACTTAATAAATTGAAATAAAATGAAATAAATTACCTTCTTGTACAAGGTCTGAAACATGGTCATAGTCTTTAGATGCAAACATTTGGATCATTTTCTTCAATAGTTCTTTCATATTGATCATGTGCTTGTGCAGGTGTCAACGATCTTTGCTCTCACTGTTCAACCCATTATGTATTTTCACATGCTTCCCAATCTCCTGAGATACAAAACTGGCAAAAACATGCAAGCTCCCTTGTCTAGATAGTCCATGTGCTTGTTGTCGAACTCCTAAATGAGTGCCATTTAGTAAATCCACTGATTGTCTCACAGTCAACTCTAGGTACAATGTTATTTTCTTCAACCAACCAAAATAATCGATGAACTCTAGAGTACTCACTCGAACCAGGTGTAGATAATATTGTATTACACCAATCGACAATCCCACGTGCATCTTGAAATTTTATTGCATCTTCGAATTTTAATTGTTCTCTAGCAAGAATTATTTTGACACATGCACCAACTCCATCATGTTCTCCTTTACCATGGCCAGCTTCAAAAAAACTCCATATATGTTAGACATTAAGTTCTTTGTGAATCCTACTTAACCAATAGAACATTCGAGCATTCTTGAACTACCCCGTACAATTATCTGACCATATGAGGTGTTCTTTCATATGGATTCCTCTTTCTCTTAAATTTAAGTAAAATATATTGAAACAATATTGAACAAACACTGATGAGTGTAATCGATTGTCACTCAAATAAAAATGATACTCCCTCAAAACTTTTCTATCATCATCAGTGCTATCATCTGCATGTCTATAAACAATATGGACAAACATAGCTACTTGCACTGAATTATAATACTGTGATTGAATTTCCTCTTGCGGAGCTAGAGTATAATTTTTCGCAAAATCAACCATTGAAAGTATAGTACCAATTGGAAATGTGTTTCTACATGCACGAAATTGGCCATCAAACCATCGAGCATGTTGAGAGTGCATGATATATTTTGGTACTATCTTATTCTTAAATTCACTCATGAATGCATGCACACTAACTTTTTTTGTAACTAAATCACAACACTTTCCTATTTTTCCATCTTTTAAAGAATAGTGAACATTCTTAAATCTTTTAACTTCTACTAATTGTTGTCCGAAATCATTATCGACACTTTCATGCATACAAATTCCTAAGAATGAAAGATTTCCACAGTCAATGCATTGTCTAGAAATACAAGAACTTAAATAAAACAATTTACGATTAGATCTTTCACAAAACAAACTTGAAATAAACTCCCTTATTGCTTCAGATGGCATATTAATACCTCATTCTTGTATAATCATGTTAGTATGCAAGGTACAACGTATATATCGAAAAACATCATAAAAATAACAAAATTGAACATGCGTTTTACAACAACAAGATATTCGTTGCTTATTAATTTTACCATACCACAGTTTACATTTTTCAAAAGACCTTTGAATTATCTTAATATTACTGGGTAACACTAAATCACCACAATTTTTTTTATAAAATTCAGTTTGTGTTGTATCTAATAGGTGTTTTGGGTGAGGATCACGAACTTTGGACCCCACCCTTAATTTCAAAACATCTCTAGCATTAGATGAAACCCTAGTATTATCATGCCAATATTTTCCAATCAAAGATTTAATTTCAACAATCAATTTCATATCAGACCTTGGGAGTCGACCACTGAAACTCCAACATTGGTTGATAGGATCATTTTCTATAATTTCTCTTCTTTATGTCGCTCTTAGCAATGTTTTAGGATGTATTTAGAAAACTTCACTAATATTTCTTACCATTCTTTTATTCAAAGTTGCTTTATTAACTATAGCAGTTGTTATAGCTCTTCTTGCTGCATTTTTATCTTTAGATCGACTATTTTTTCCAATAGATTGAATGGCACTAGCAACAATACACATAGCATGTTTTAATGATTGATCTTTTCTTTTTGGTTTAACAAAAAAACCTAACCTTTTCATTATTTTCCTCATTTTTTGCATTCTCGTCAATTGCATCATTAGTTGACATTGAATTGCAATTTTTTTACGATAAAAAAATTCATTGTATATTTTATTTGCATGTGTTCTTATTTGCCTCCAAGAAATTTGACTAGGAAGATTATCAAAAACACCACTTTCAATTTTTTTAAAACTATTTTCATTAAATTCAACATCACATTCTAGATTTTCATCTTCATCTTCATTTTCATTTTCAACTTCAAAACGATTTACATTTTCATCTTCATTTTCATCAACAAAACGATTTTCATTTTCATTTACATCAACAAAATGGTTTTTGTTTTCATTTTCAATAAAAGGATTATTTTCAATTTCATTTTCAACAAAAGGATTATTCTCATTTTCATTTTCAACAAATTCTATAAAAGTTTCATCTCTCTGAATATTATCAATGTCTACATCGTTAAGTCCAGCATCTTGTAAAATTTCTACATACGAATTTACCATTTCACTAACATGTGGATTTGAAGATGTACCTAGATTTGTGCATATTGAAACATTCTCCATAGCATTGAAAGAGGGATTTGAAGACATAGTAGGACTTGATTGTATAATCATATTCTTCTCCAAATTGACTTCTTGTAAATTCACTTCATCTACAACCATGGTCTCCTCTATGTTTTCATCTTCAATAGTTGTGGAATTGGATGTTCCCCCATCATTCATTGATTTAATTCTCACTCTTCTTTCTCTTTGTCTTTGTCTCTCCTTCTCTTTCTTTGCTTCAATTTCTTTAGGAGTCAATGTCTTCCTCCTCTTATTACGAGCTTTATCTCCCATGATTATAAAAATTTCAAGCACAAATGAATGTAAATAATGAAATTCTTCAAAAAATTCAATTCAAATTCGAAGTTCAAGACCTATAAGGACTAAATTATTCCTTTTGTGTTCCTCAAAACAAGTAGAAAACTAGCACAATTCCACTTTAAAACTAAATTTCTTCATGCCTCCTTTGAAAAAATCAATTCATATTGCAAGTTGAAGATCTTTTGTTCCTTCTTTGAAAAAATGGGATCTCTCCTTTGAAATAATTATCAAAAAAACAAGTAACCACTTGTAAAAAAATTGCTTCATGTAAAATAGACCAATTTTACTATTCTCGGCCGTACATGAGAAGTTGCAAATTTCACAGTAAAATTTGATAGTAAACACAAATAATGTAGTTAAAAAGAAACGGGATCCCGTTCTATAATCAGGATCCCATTTTTTTAAATTTGAATTTTTTTTTGGCTTGTGGTTGGGTTTTTCCCTCAGATTTTGGTTTGGGAAAAGCATTGAGAGTCCGAACCTAGGCCTTCAACCTGGTTTGACCTGCAAGTTGAAGGTTTTAACAATGTTAGGGAAAAAAATTGAGTTTGGACATATGGCTGACAAATTTTTTTGCAGAGTTTTTCGATGAAATTAAAACCCATTATAGATTAGACAGTGTAGATTCCAAATATGTAATTTTTTTTACAATTGGATTTTTTTTTTAATTTTTCATTTAATTTCTAATTAAATAGGTCCATAAACTTGAATTATCAGTGGTTTTTAATATTTTAATAACTTTTTATCAACATAACATTTTTATGAACGGATTGCACGAGAACAAACTTCATACAATTATTTTCAATTTAAAAAAAAAATCAAAAAATGATAAATTTAGGTCATCTTATGTGTGTCGTACACGGTGATTTTTCAAAACGACAAATATGCCTAATAAAAAATTAACGAAAAAAAATATTCAATAAAAAATTACAAAAAAATATCAAAAACAAGCTTCAGTGAGTCACAAATCTTTTCCCAAAAGGATTAAAAAAAAAAATACAATAATTTAGGTCAAAATATGGATGTCGTACATGTGCATGGTATGGTAAAAAAAAATGACTTTTAAACAATGGTTTGTAGAAATGCCTATTGAAACTCAAATTGTACAATCTGGGTATTGAAATAAATTACATATTTGGAAACTAGACTCCGAGTACTACATTTTATGATTAGTGACTTTTTTGAAGACTCCATCTCTAGGTGCTTCAAATTTTAAATTCAAAGTGTCAAATTGGTCAAAAAGTGGACTCAACTTCTTGCCAGCACCCCACCCATAGTTTTTACCATAAAGTGTTTTTCTTTCTCCTTGGCCAACAGTTCATCCAATCATTAAGATTATTTGGTCTTGCTCCACTCCAACCTAATATACCTTGGATCAAATCCCAACACTTCAAGGCATATTCACATCTTAATAACAGATGATTGGTTGCTTCACTATATTTGTAGCACATGGTGCATCTATTGGGGCCCTATATATTCATCCTTTCCAGCTTGTCCACTATTAAAATTCCTTTTTATAAAGCCATCCAGAGAAAGGCACCTACCTTGGGTAAAGCTGGTTGGTGCTAGCATAATTTGGTAGGCCATTTAGGCTTATCCTTTATGAGATTTTGTATCTGGTAGCCCAATTTAGCATAATACTCTCTTGAGTGGGCACCACACCATATTATTTCATCTTCTTCCTCTATCACTATAACCTTTCAATCTTTCAACTCTTGTCTTAATCTTGTTTGTATATCCTCTAGAATCGGTAAGAGCCTTGTGTCAATCCACTCGTATTGATTGCCATACTTTGGATGGTTCATATTTATGTAGTCCCTGACTTTGCTTCCCAATTGGTTTGTAATTTGATCAATGCAGTCTTTAATACCCTCCAAATCTTACAGTGGCCTGTAACCATTCCATGAGTTTGTCTAGAAGTTGGATTGCTAGCCATTATTTACTTTCCATGTCAGATGATCAGTTATAATTTTCCTACTACTCCATAGGAAATTACATATTGTCGAACCCCAATTGGTGGTTCCAATAGTTAATATCATGTTGGGGTTAGGGAAATCAAAATACTTTTCCTAGAAAATTTTGCACCATAAGTGGTTTGGTTCCCTGTACATTTTCCATGCAAGTTTTGTACCTAGAGCCAATTTTTTCTCATTTATCTTCCTTAAACCTGCTCCACCTTCCTCTTTGGATAAGCATGCTTTATCCAAGTGTACCATTGGCATCTTTTTTTCTTCTTTAGCTCTCACCCATAGAATTTTTTTAAGAAAGGTTTCCATATTGGCTTATTCCTTTCAGGTAAGCTAGAAGTAAGACATTACACAAATAGGTACAACCGATAGAACAATTTTGATCATTAATATCTTACCAACGAGTGTCAACCACTTGTTTTTCCATGCAAAAGACTTAGTTTTGCATATTTCCAATGTTTCCACCCAATGTTGGGATCAACAAGCTCTTGCCATTAAAGGTGTCCCAAGGTATTTTCTGGAATGGAAGAAACTATGGATCCAAGGTATTTAGCAATTATGTTCTAGGTATCTTTGCTCGTGTTAAAGAAAATAATAGAAGAGTTTTCTTTGTTCATCAATTGACTTGAACATCTAGAGTAATCATTTAGAGCCTCTTTGATTGTTGCAACCTCCCTCATATTGGCTTCTCCAAATAACATTGTATCGTCAGCAAACTGAGTATGTGTTATCGAATTGATTCCTTGTGCAACTTTGATGCCTTTCCACCTATTCTTATCTCTTTTCTACTTTGAAGTATCTTCTCATAGCCTCTACCATAATTATGAAAAGGAATGGTGGCAAGGGGTCACCCTATCAAACCATTTGTGGCAGGGAAGAAGCCACACATGGATCCATTGACACATAACAAATATCTTACTATTGTTACACATTGTTGAATAAGGCCTATCCAATTATTGTCAAAACTAAACTTTTGGAGTACTTTAATTAGAAAGCCCCATTTTACTTTATCATAGGCCTTGTTGATGTCAAGTTTTATTATCATCCCTTGTATTTTTTCAGTGGTCATTGTATGAAATTCTTCATTGGCTGCAATAATGCTATCTATAATTTCCTTGCTTGGACATAAACCGCTTTGCTCTTTTGAGATGATTGATCTCAAGATCTTTTTCAATCTATTTTCTAGTACTTTCGTGACAATCTTATAGATTGTGTTGCATAAGGATATTGGCCTATAGTCATTAAAAGACTCACACACGTGTTTCTTAGGTATAATTTCAATTACTGTATTGTTGATATCTTTCACAAATTTCTTCTCTTTTTGAAATTCTTTTGTTACCTCCCAAACCTCTTTTCTAATTAAATACCAACATTTATGATAAAAGCTAGCAGGGAAACCATCTGGCCCCAAAGCTTTATCTGGATATAATTGGAATGTGGATTTTTTAACTTCTTCCAAGGTTATTGGTTCAAACAACATCATGTTGTCTACATTTTGTGACACATTATGGAATGCAATCTAAAATAAAGTTATTATTGTCTTGTTCTTTCGTTATTTCAGCACCCGAAATCTTCTCAAAGAATCTCACAACTTCTACTTCTATGACATTCATTTCTTTAATTGTGTCTCCATTTTTTGCCTTAAACTCATTGATTCTATTTATGATACCCCGAGTTTTAGATGTTGTATGGAAGTATTTTGTATTCTTTTCACCCTTTTTAACCAAGTTTCTCTGCTTTTGTCTCTCTAATAAATTTCTTCTCTATCCAATATCTCTTTGTGGTTTTCAATTTTTGCTCAAAAAAATAGTCTTCCTGAAACATACCAAACTTAATTACCTTGGCATTTAATTCTTCTAGCTCTTTTTCCACCTTTTCTTTTTCTTGAAAGATGTTCTTGAAAACTTATTTATTCCATTCTTTCAATTTTTCTTTTAGTTCTTGAATCTTTTTCATGAAGATGTAGCTAGGTGTGACTTTGATCTCGTAATCCTTCCACCAAGATTCTATAGAAGATAGCATACTTTCCTCTCTACACCAAATGCTCTTGAACTTAAAATAGCTCTTTGTCTTGTTAAATCTTGTGTGAATTCTCAATATATCATGATAATGGTCTAAGACCAAGGTTGGAAGTATTTCCACATCCATTTTGAGAGCACCATCAAACCAATTGGAGGGGATAAGGAATTTATCTAATCTCTTCGCTATGTTGGTGAAACCCATTATGTGCTTAGTCCAAGTGTAGATCCCATTAGATGTTTGACAATCTATGCCTTCTATTTCCTCCACGAATTCCCTAAAGTCCAACATGTTCCTATTGAATTTCATCACACCACCATTATTTTCGGAGAGATCAGGGATAGCAATAAAGTCTCTATCTATGATGTAAGACTGATCATTTGTTTGTCTTATTCTTCTACTGATTTCATTCCAGGTTTCCTTCTTATCCTCTGTCTTGATTGGGCCATAGACATTGAAAAGATTGTAACTAATATTGCCATAAGATACCCTACATTCCATCCAATTGTTTTGTGCTTTGGTGAGGCTTACTATGATTTTGTTGTTTTTCCACAGTATAGCCAAACCACCAGTTGTTCCTGTAGCTTGTTGAAATACACCTGCCCATGATCTGTAATATTTTAAAAATTTCTCAGCTTCTTGACTTTTTAGTTTGGTTTCTTTTAACAATACTATATGTGCTGATGTTTTATCCATGTGATGTTTGGTCAAGCATCTCTTATCAGGGGCATTTAGGCCCTTGACATTCCATGTAAGGATCTTCATTTCCCTCCAAGGGAGAGATTTCCTTGCTTGGTAATAAAAAAACTAGAGATGCTTTTAAAATCTTTTTCCACTGCTTCCTCCTCACATTTTTGCTTATTTTCCTTTGCCCATAATCTTTGTAGTAGTTTGGATTATACTTCTTGGATCAATGATGTTTGATTCATCAAAATCTAGTTGATCTTCTTCTTCAAGAAAATCCTCAAACTCTAATTCCACTTCTTCGAGGCTTAAAGGGCATTCCAAATTGCCAACCAAAATATCTATTTTTCTATTTTTTGTTGTCCTTTCATTTTCAAGGTTTGATCTTGTCTTCCTTGAATTTTTTCGAATTCCCTGATTGGCTACCTTCTTTCATAGCGTCTCCTCTAGTCACCATATTATTGGATGGCACAACATCTATGGCTTACGATTTGGTGTTTTGATTTGGAAGGTTATTGCTTTCTTTCCTTCTCCATACCAACTTTTGAGGTTGCTTCTTCTTAGGAAGTTCCTTGATAATATTACGAGGCTGCTTCTTCTTAGGAAGTTCTTTAACAATATTATTTTTGCAATCTTTTTCATTATGCTTCCTACTGTGGCATTTGAGGCAAAAGTTTTTGATTTCCTCTATCTCAACTACTTGTTTCCAGTGTTCGCCCTTGACACACAAGAGAATTTCCTTTGGGATTTTATTAATTGCTACCACTTGTATTCTAGCATAAATACTCGAGTCTCCATCAAACAAGTCTACATCAATATCCGTTAGGGTTCCCAAGGAGCATCCTATCTTCTCCATAAACCCTTTTGACCAACATTCCAGCGGTAGATTGTAAAGCCTGATCCAAACTAGTCTCTCATAGGGCTTAGTCTCAAGGGGATTGAAGTTTGGGTTCCATTTTTGCATATACAACAGATATCCCTCCATCTGCCACAAACCACCTAGCAAGAGTTTTTCTTTCTCTTCCTCTGTGGCAAAAATTATGATGAAGAAACCTTTTGGCAGAAATCTTATTAACAGTTGTGTTTTCTAGGCCTTCTCAATCCATTCCCTAATCTGTCTTCTTTTAAATCTTGGACCACTAAATCGACATATAACAGGCAAGTCTTCTAATATGCCTATATCTTCTTTTTCCTCTTCTAAAAGATCAATTGTTGGATACTTTGAATACATTCCATGGACATGCAAGGGTTTGCAGTTTCTGCAGGATCTTTGTCTTTTTGAGTTTTATTCGGCCCCAAGTTGTCCATTGATTTGTGTTTCATACAACCGATTTCTTGATTAGGTCACCTGCAAAAATTAGTAAAAAATAATTCCAAAGAAATTTACCTGTTCCTACAAATAAAATTGTTAGTAAGAAATTAAGAATTGTAATTTTTTTTTTATTGATCTAAAGAGTATTCGTTGTTATGTCTTAACATTATTTGTTTGAAGAGTCATTATTTAGTATGTTCGCAGTAGAATTCACACTTCTAAAAAATTCGCACAACAAAACTATTCTGAAGTTTGTTCGACTAACTTCACCAATCAACGACGTGTAGTGCTTTGGAGGGGATGCAATACGGTCAGAATGATCTGATCCATTCATCTCGAAAATGAAAATTTAATGCCGTCTGGACTTTGTACATCACGGTGAAGTGATGGAGAAATCTGCCATCCCTGTAGTCATTCTATTGGCGAACTGAAGAAACTAGTCGCAGGCATTGCAACCCCAACAATGGTAGAAGTTGAATGTGTGCCATGGCCGTCATTATATCGAGGAGATTTATACTCCAAGGTTTCATTGATGGGATCTGTCTTCTCATAGCCTTCGAAAACCAAACATCAAAATTTTTGTTCTCGTGGTTTATGCGATATGATTTCCTTCTATCGTGCTGCCAATACATCAAGGGAACATCAAATTAACAGAGCAATAAGATTATTTGGTACCTTATAAACCTAGTCAAAGCCCCCTTCTCCAATCTTATTCTTGTCATCAAAATTTTTAGTTGTCGCTCTAAGCTGATGTAATCAAACCTCACAACTTTTTCCCCAAAATTTGATTCCTCGTCTGTGAAATTATAACGGAAATCACCTGACTGATCTATGTTGTGCTATTCACTCAGAAAAATGGGATGTTTGAGTTTGAAATAGGCAAAGAAAATAACCACTATTACGAGAACTGATCCCCCTGCAATTTCAACAATAATGCCCACAGTCTTCCATTTTGATCCTCCACCTTCGTCTGTGTTTATCCTTGCCAAGTTTAACAGTCAAAACATTACAATTCAAGCAAGAAACAGTGGAATTAAATGATACCTCTTTCAGATTTCATTACAAGCTATGTATCATTTGCCGGGCTACGCCACATTTAACATCCACTATCTTATTCACTTGTCACCATTGAATGATGTCTCTTCTATCAAATTCTCCCACGAATTGGGCTTCCGCATTGTAACTGGCCTCACCCACATCCACTGACTATTTTACACAAATAATCTGTTGCGGCAATTTTACCCAAATTAAATTTTCAATATTTTCTACATTAAAATATGTGACATGTCTCATAAGAATTTTAATATAAGCTTGCACTATAAAATGTCCATGAATTACCATTTTAGCTCATCCTATTAACTTCAATTTGGTTTGAAGGATCATTACTTTTTTTAATGTCTTAACATTATTTTCCCTTCATTTTGAAGCACAATTGGGTTTGATAGAAATTAAGTGGTTAATTTTTTTGGTGCATTTTTCACCGTGGTTCTGTTTTTTATTTTTTGTTTACAATTAGTGTAGTAGGTTGAATCATAGTAATAAGATGCTAAGAGTGTCTGACCAAATGAGATTGATAAGAGGTCTTTCCTGAAGCATTTTTCTACTAATTATGAGTTGCGGAAACCTTAACTCTTTAATCTAATTGTTATTTAAATTTTTTCCATAACATAGAACCACTCATAGATTGATCCACTAAAGCGGGGGAATGCTGAAAAACCTGAACATGTGAGTGTTTTGTGTGAAGCAATGTCTGAGGGTTTCATTATGTAGGATTTCTTTTTATATTGTTCACTAACACACCCCTGTTTTAAATAAATGTTTTTTTGATATGGCAGCATGAAGGGAAACCTAAATCCAGAATTAGGCATATGGAAACTGTCAGAACAAAAATAGTAACTGATTCTTATACTCAATCTTGCTTTATTTATTTAATAACTAATGTGCTGAAAATGAAGATTTAAATGTTGATATACTTCAATCTTCGATTGGAAGACAAAGAAGAAGAATTAAAAAGTACCCCAGAGGAACCACTACATCATCAGCTTGTTGTTACCAAGCTTCTAGAGTTTGTGTTAGTTGTTAATGTTTACCTTCTCTCCTGTATTGATATGTGGCTAGTGGTCATGGTTTTGGATTCTTACTCTTGCTCATTCTACTGAAAGCTTTTGGAATTTATATCAATTTTCATTTTTTATAACATCTAATTTGTGTGTAGGTCACTAACATTGTGGCATATCCCCCTAGTTGATGATTTTGTTTCATTATAATCTGAATTATCCAAATGTTGTTTCTATCTTAATAGATTATCTAGAATTTGTGTTGGATTATTTCTGAAATAGTTGATTTGGATATTGCTCATTACTATCTAAATACCTTCTCCAATAGAACAATCAACAATTATTTTTTAGAATAATTCAATGCCATCCATGGAAGCTTAAGAACTCAAAAAACTTCACTGATTTGTTTGTTGATTCTATAGATTAGCTAAAAAACTGACACCCAAGGAGCCAAATTTCCATCTCATGCACTTCAAAGAGTACCACACTAAAGGAGTGGTTACATGACAAAGCACTGGTCTACATTTCAATGTTTATTTGAGTGGCCTTATTACCTAAATAAGTGGTTACAAGACATAGCTTTGATTTGAATTTCAATGTTTATTTGAGTGGTCTTATTACTATATTAGTGTAGTCTAAAATTAAGTTAAATAATTAACACTTATTTATGACATTAATGATAATTCATTGATAGCTTAGTAATAGTCCATGGAAGTATATAGATAAGAATTATAAAATTATTTATTGAATTTTGATTTATTTTAATTAAAAAAAATGATAAATGTATTTTTTTATTAAATGAATTGAATGTTATAGTAGGTTTTTTATTCTCGCCAACCCTTTTTATGAGTTCTAATATTATGATTGGTTGATTGAATTTTGAAGAAAAATTGTTATGATGCAATCAAATACACATTACTTAGAAAATCATATAATTAGAATTGTATATACATGTGTGAGAAAATAATTACATTATTTTATTTAATTAAAATTTATAATTATCAAAAAATCGAAATCAATTTATTTTAATTATACCCTAATGGTGTATATATAAAATGAATATATATATATATATATACAAGAATTAAGTGGCTACTCTTTGCCAACTAGGGTAGTGGGAGTTTAAAAACGTGTTATGGAATTAAATAAAGGTTATGGCATGAAAAAGGGGGACAATGTAGGAGTTTGCATTAGGAAAGAGTTTGTTGTATATATATATATAGTGAGAGTTTAAAAAGGTGTTATGGAATTAAAGAAAAGGTTGTGGCATGAAAAAAGGGGACGATGTAGGAGTTTGCGTTAGGAAAGAATTAAGAGAGGGGGTTGCTTTGGTTTTAGAAGTAACATTCTACATGAGACTTGGTATTCAATAGTTTGAAGTTTAGATGAGCTTCCAATTTTTTATGGGCATATATTCAGGGGAATGCCAAATGAGTTGATCATGCACTTAACTGGTTAGTTTTGAATGTTTTATAGTTTTAATCATGAGAAGGGGAACAAAGGGAAATTTAGTTTGTAATGAAGGCTTTCATGACCTAAAAGGGGGAGGTGTCCATGTCATAAGGACCTCATTTTAAAATGGGATCAATAGAAGGAGAGGGGAGCTTTGCATATGAAAGGATTTATTTTTTAGGTTGTATTGCCATTGCTTTTTAGTTCTTTGAAAAATCTATAACGGTTCTTCTTCTTTGGATTGTGAGTAGAGGAGGAGGAGATTGAAGCGAAGGGTGAGGAAGTGAAAGATAAAAAATTTATTGGTGTATGTTTTGAAGGGAAGACCCAAGTGATGTGTAAAAGGGAAAATGAATTGTAGAATAGAGAAAATATAAAGGGAGATCAAGGTAAAAGGAAACTCTTCGGCATACCACACCTCTTCGGCATACCCATTGCACACCAAGGTGTGATTTTACATACTCTCTTAACATATTAACATACATTTCAATACATTATTTTGATGTGTTGAAATGAAGTGCATGCATCTAGTCATGTCGTAATCTACATAGAGTGTTGTTGCCTCAAGCCTAGAAATGGGTCATACTGTACTAATGAAGTCTTAATTGTTATCCACCCAAACACTACTAGCATATTTGAGCAGACTCAGAATGGACCAAGCACTGATGCAACAAAGGCAATTTACCCTTCCAATTGGGTCCTCAACCAAAAACAAGTTGTTAATGTGACCTCAAATTTCAATTTGTTAATTATTGATTTCAATTGGTAATAATAATTTACCATAGTTCTCATAAAATGCCTCACCAACAACCAGGACCACATAAATGGAATTTTGAAAAGAATCAGGGAGTTAAAATGTTTGACAAAATGCCTCAAACAAATGTCCATAATTGCACAATATGAATTTGTTAATAAAATTCTACCAACTTCCAAAAAAATTCAATTCGCAGGTGTAAAGCCAAATCTCATAAATTTTGTAAATATTCTACCTTAGTGTGCAAAAAGATGTAAGTAATTTTTTAAATTTTCTTTACGGTTGGACATTACTCTGCCCCTGATTTTGTTTTTTTAGGGTACACAACAACTCAAATAGTCTCATTTTAGAAAGTCATTGCATGAGACATTTTTGTCATCTGTTGGTGTGTTGTGTTTTTTGAATAATTTTTGACTCTTTATTTTAACTCCTATTGGATAACGTTGCTAACGATATAACATTTGACAGTTAAATTAATCAAAGTCGTCAAACATTTAAACTATGTACCAATAATGATAAACCTAACAAGGAAAACTTATAATGATAAAATAGTAATGCCAAAAAAATGCAACGATGCATGTATATATATATATGATAAAGGAGCTTGATTACTTACTTGATTTAAAGGTTTTGTTTCAATCATCTTTGGATCCTTGTAAATGAATGCATATCACTTCTCCAATTAAACCTTTATTGCACAAAAGTACCTAAAAAATATACCTTTTTTAATTTATTATCAAATTACCCTTCCACACCTCTTCGACGTACCCATTGCACACCAAGGTGCAATTGCTAATATTGTTTATTATATAAATATATTATTAATATTAATATATAATATTACACTATTATATTATTAATACTACATTACAAAAATGAATTTATAAAAAAATATATGTACGTTTCTTATATAAATTATATAATAAGATAAACTAGTTTTAAAAACCTTACAAATAAAATTCCAATGATAAACAGTTGCTTCATGCTTTTGTGTCCACTTCTCAAAACCTCTAAAACCCATTTGACGGCTTTCGCGGTTCCACTGGTTCCGATCCGAGTATCGCTTGGCATAGTCCGAAGCACGCAGGGCTTGAAGCCTGCTCTGGCAGTTCGTTGGGAGGTAGTCATCGGGGTGAAGTGAGTCCCAGAAATAAAAAATAAGCAACTCTCTTCCTTGTTCACAGTAATAGTGCCCTAAGACCGTAGCAGCTGGCTGCAGAGCAGATATGAACAGGGATTTTGTATTCGAAAACGAGGGTTCAGAGCCCTTTGTTCTTCCTCCAAAGTCCCAATCGCCGTGGGAGTTCGCAAGCTATTCTGAAACTGTTGCAAATGAGCATGCCAGAAGGAACACCACTTCAATTGACCATAAGATCTCTCAGCTCCGGTCTCGTTTTTATAAGCCTCACGAACATGAAGAAAAAGATGTAGACGAAGACGAAGAAGAGAATGAAGGAGGAGGAGGAGGAGGAGGGGGGAAATCCTCAAGAAATGGCCCTGCAATAGCCCAAGAAGATGGAAAGGACGTGAAGGTGATGAAAACGGGTCACTGGGAGGGCGAAAATGATGACGACGATGACGATGACGAGGAGAGCTCGGACATCGAGAGCTTGGATGATAAACCCTCAATTCCTTCAAGAACACCTGCAAAAATCCACAAGGTTTTTATTTTATTCCTCTAAGGTTTTGCTTAATTTTGTTAGTTCTGTTCCACTAGAGCTTTTAGTTTTATAAAAGACAGCTAGAGTCGGAATTCAATTAATCTAAACACATTATTGAGATTTAGACTCGGATTGGACTCGGCAGAACCATTTTGGGCTTGGGCGTGGGCTTCGGTGGAAAAAGAAGTGGCAAGAAATTTTCAACTTTAAGTCGTGAACACTCAATCAAAATCACCAGAAAATGCACATCCTTCATGTTGTAAATCCTGTTTTCTTTTCTGGCTGCTACAAAACAGGAATGTAGATGTTAAAATCGAGGGAGAGAGGAGAGTTATGCAGCTTAAAGTTTTTTGTCTTCTTTATTTTCAAATGATTTCTTTGTACAGTGTCGAATCTACCTGGCACAACTAACGTCAGAGGAGCTCAATGGGAGGGCTTTTGTCCTCTCAACTGGTAGTGAGAGAGACACACTTGGTTGCAAAACAACACTAGATAGTCTTCAATGTGCCGATAGTTAGAAGATTCTATTTGTCATAGTCGTGTTGTGTTGTGCTGACTGAGGGTTTTGGAGGTTTTCTGAGACAAGTGGTCGTGCTTCAGGTGGTTCTTCATTGGTTGAGGGAGATGAATCAGCTGCATTCACCAAAGCTTACTTGGTTCGGGACTTAGCAAGTGGTTGCCCCAAGATTCACAGTCTTAAAACTATGATGTCTACAAATGGCCAGAGTAGATGAGTGGGACTGGAAATGAATCAGTTTAGGATAAGGTGGAGGATCAATCTAATTGCCTTTGGAAAGCTAAAACATAAAGTTTTTAGAATAGACCAGAGTGGCCAGATACGCCCTCACTAGGTGTGCATACCTCTGTACCCAGTACAGAAATAGGTATGGTGCGGCACAGATACACAACTGATACCATACCCACATGTGCCCAAAAAAACCTCATTTTCTAACCACACTGGATATTGGGCGATTTGTTTTTTAGAAAAATTGACATGAATCTTCCTAAAATTAATTAAAAAAAACTTCAATTGTGCAAAAAAAATTGTATAAACAAATCCCACACTGAATGATGAAGAGAAACAAAATGTTTATTTGTAACATACCCAAAGTTAATCCAACAGTTTTCATCTAAGTTTTAACTCAGAAAGTGAATAACACAAATTCCCAAAAACATGGAAATTCCTTTTCAATAACACATTTGCACAATGCATAATAATTTTCACATATCATTACATGAATGAAATAATGTTACATAATCCCAAGTAGATGTAACTCATCTTTTTCAAATACACATTACAATTGATCCATGATCATGTTCATATACAAATTCACAACTTACAAGAGTTCAAGGTCAAGGTGTCCACCTATGGATCACACTTCTTATATTCCGCAAGACTCGGTAGTCAACTGCAAAAAGGAGAGCGTCACCCAAGCGCTTTTCCTCCAACCACGAACTTAAGCGGCCCCCCTCACATCTTCCTACCCAGTAAAATGGCCCTACCTTTCAACAAAGAGTTTGGTATGAAAACCATAATAATGCACATCTGAGTATCTGGTGTTGTGTCCTACATAACTAGTACGACCATACAATGGATTCCTTCCAACAATGTCTCTACTGACTAGTATTTAATCTTGGATCATAGTGAATCGACTTACTATAAGCAACGGATTTTACACCTACTCTGGCCAGAGATTTCATATATATATATATATAATAAATCCACTTTCTATGAAGCGGTGTCGTATGTTCACCCACCCTTACTCGACTTGGGAACTCTATTGACCTGTGAAAACTCTTGTCTTGGTTTGACCTTAAGATTAAAATAACATAAACAAGTTCCATACAAAAGTGATAACACACTTATATTGATCTAACTGACCAATTAGGTTTAACCCGACCTCTTGAATACCCTGTTACACATTTGTAACATTCCTAGGACTGGCAACTGCCTCTTATTCAAGTTCTTTCTTTTAATCATGGGAGTAACGACTCTCCTAGTTCATGCATAATTAGTTAATACTGATGACACCATGTCATCGATTGGACACATCTGGTCTCAATCTAAAGCATTGTTAATATGTCAATATGTATAATAATTCGGATTTAAACTTGATTCAAGAAGATTACTTCTTCGTATTGATTTTCAGACTCTTTGTTGTCATGTCCATTATGGCTCCATTTTTCTAGGATGCCATAACCAATCTGGTTATCCTTGACATTAAATAACATATAAAATCTTATGTTCGTAGTAATATCCAATAATAGTAAGTCAGCATAATAAGCTATTTATCTTCTAGTAAATTCAACTAAGAACCTTTCGACTAATCTTCAATTTCCTCATGGTTCTTTCCAAGTTATCCTTTGCATCATTTAAATAAGGTACCTACGTTTGTATATTCATAAACAATCATATATCCTTTCCCTCAATATGACACATATATTCACATGTTTAAATTGTATGATAAGTCGATATCCAATTCGGAGATCATTATCTACTTGAGAGAAGTCTGTGCTTCTACACATAGAAATCTCCTCGCATTATGACTTTGGTTTGCCAAGACGTAAATTCCACTTCTTTAAGATTAGAATACCATGAATAGGTTTAGACTCATGGTCAAGTATAAGATAATATCATTTAAAAAGGAATTGGAATGCATATATCTCTAATACATTTTTCATCCCAATTGTTGAATATCAATATAATTACATTCAAGTGTATACCCTAACCTTAGGGAATAAACTAATCTCCTACCTTCAAGGGTTATAAACAATCGAGAACGTAAGTTCCCACCCATGGTTAAACTACCAACATAGGCTTCCATAACATCATACCCTAGACAATGATGACATATTACTTCTATCATGATATCAATCCCTTTTCATTTCTAACAACATAACTTATGCAAGCATTATATGCATCATATGATATCTTAGATATTATCATAATACCCTCTAGCTAGCTTCACTTTACTACTCCAATCATGGTAGCTATATATATCATGCTAATAAGATTCCTTAAGCCAACTTGTATATATTCTAGCTATATGCATCAGCACTATTCAAAAGCTATAATAAGCAAACAACAATTGAACAAACACTTGCAATCAATAGCAAACATAGTATCAAAACCAAAAAGAGTAAGAGTTAAGAATATCTAAGCATGCCTGGAAAATATAGCTTCCAACGAAGAACTTGCAACTCTATGCTTGATGCTAAAGACTCATCTTGCTGCCTGCTCCAAACTCAGCCTATCTCCACTCTAATCCAGTATTCTATGCTCTCAATCGCACAAACAATCTCCTCCCAACTCACAAAAAATCTGCGCTTAACACTCACAATAAAATTGCTCTCAAACTCTCACAAATGCACTCAAGAAACATAGAAAATGAACAAAGCAATCCACCCCTCAAACATCAAACTACAGACCTCTATTTATACAGATTTGGTGAGTAGTTTCAAGCTGAAAGATAGCTAAGTTTTATGCCACCTTTCTTCCCTATTCTAGCTGTAATAAACTAAAACTCAGCAAAAAGCTCCCTTTTCATAGCGTACATGGAGTCTAAAACTCTTTCAGTTTATTACTCTGCCAAGTCGTGGTATTCACTGCATCACACATGTTATTTTTACTCAGCCAAAGCTCTTTATATGGAGCTGCACATGGGCTTAGACACTCCCGTTTGCTTTCCAATTCCTATCGTGGCTTTTTACCTTCTATATTGCTTGATATTTGGTGCCTATGTTGGCGCCTACAGGCTGCATAACAGTTAGCTTTTAAATGCATTCAAAACAGTAATCAACTTACATGCCACCTTTGCCATATGTGTGGCTGTTGACTTATTCCATCACATGGTCTTTCAGCCATTTGTGTGGCTGTTCACTTACTCATATAACAGCATTAACTTGCTTGACTTACGTGTTAACATTCTCTCTTCCATCGCATTATATCATGCATGTAACATTTCAGTTATAACATTGCATATTCCATCGTATTATAATAAGCGAGTGGTGTTTCAATATAACATTTCATATTCGTATATATATATTAATACATTATAATAACTTATTGTTATAATATATATATATATATATATATATATATATATATATCCATAATCGTATGTAAATACATTTGTCAACTTAAATCATACATATATATTAAAATATACGTATATATATATTTGTCATTAAATATGTATATATGTTAATGTATATATATATTTCATTATTTTAATATCTTATTATATATATTGATATGTATATGTAAAGTGTATATATATACCCATGCCAATACACATATGCATGATGTATCAATGTATGGGTATACGTAGGTATTTCTACCTACACATGCTCATACACACATACTCTCATATATATGGGTTATCGTATATATATATACACACACACACACATATATTTAATATATATACGTACCCACATATATATATATACACACACACATACAAAATATATCTCATGCGCAATTAAAGGATTTTAACACTATGACTCAAATCAACTAAACAATCAAAGAGAATCAAAGACAATCATTGAAACATTCACACCAACCCGAAAAGCTATCACCAAGGTTTAACACTTACCGATACATAGCTCAAACCAACCTAACAAGGCTTGTCTAACCTAGGCAGTGAGTGTGTGCGCTTACTCAACTAGGTACACTAGTGGTCTCCATACCAACTTCCTTTTCTTGGGTGATACTCTACCTCTCCTCACCGGAGGGTTCAAATCTTTCCGGCATCCAACTTAGTGCAACATGAATGAAGTTAGCTGATAATATTAAAATCATATTCATTGCATACCATTTGCATCATTCATCATAATGCATATTCATACATTTTATTCATCCATTGAACATATTAAAGTCATAATCTTGCATTTAAAATCATATTAACTCGTAAAATAAAAGTAATTTGGTAACTTAGAAACTGGGTGTAACATTTTTAATTTTTAATTAAGATTATAAATATTAAATGTGAAATTTATTTTTTATTTTTTGAGTTTAGATTATTATTGTTTATTAAATTCTTTATATTTAAACTTTAAATTTTTAATATATTTTGATATTTTTCTTTTTTAATTTATATTTAAATTTTACTTTATTTTATTTTAATTTAGATTTAAATGAAATTGTTGATAATTTGATTATAGGTCCTGGTTTGTATTTTTCTTGGATATTGCAAATTGTTAAATCAACTTATACTTATGTGTTTATTGCTTTTAAAGTAATGAAAATCTCTTTTAATAACTTAGAAAACTGTGTTAAATATATGTGTATGTGTTTTTTGTGAATGTCATATCCAGCTGCATCCATATTAGGGGTTGTCAAAAATAGCCTTATCCACATTGGATACTTTATCCATATCTGTATCTGTATCCTTGTCCATGCAACTTTTTAATAGACAAGAAAAGCAATGTAATGATCTCTTGGGAGCTAAAATGAACTAGCTGGAAATGTAGTCCACTTTTGACCATATGGTACAATCAACCTAAGTTACCGGTTCGCCCAGTGTGAAGCCAGGGTTCGGTTTGGTTCGGTTCGGTTCAAATTCGCCAAACGGGTTTGGTTCGTGCCAAATTCGGCCTTGGTTCGGATTTTTGACTGTGGGTCCGGCTAGGGTTCGAAACCTTGACTGTGGGTCCATTTTTTTTGAAGCCGGTTCGAACCCAGGTAGAATTTATGCCCAGCCAGACTTTTTCAACTTGATTTTGCAATTTTTAATTAATTTTTTGACTTTTTGTTGACTTTTAAAGACTAATATATTCTCTCTAACCCTAATATTTGCCTCTAATACATGAAATAGGTAAAAAGATACTCATTTACCAATTTGCAAACCAAATGATCTAGGAGTATATCTTGGACCAACATTGTTTAATGTTAAATATCAAGTACCACATAACATGGCAGTAGTGTCATATCATTAAATTGCCCAATTAGACAATAAACCATGATCCTTCATCAGTAAATCAATCATAGCTTGAAAACTGCTTGCTAGAAAGACCTAAGTTAAAGCATTCTGAACTGCTAACTCACACTTGAATCCAACGGTCCTTGAGGAACCCCTAAGAAATAGGAACTAGCTTTTACTTTTTTCCTTGGGCACTTATAATGGACATGTACATTTAAAAATCTCTGAGAGCATTAACAGTGTCAATACTAAGGGTAAATCCCCCACGAGGAGACTAATGGTGAGGGTCCTGCCTCCAACTAATGACCTAAAATATAGGAAATGGTTCAAAATTCATAAAATAGCAGTGACAAGTGAACGAAACCAGTAAGTTCTTACCTGGTAATCATCCCTTGCCCACTGAGAAGTATAGAAATGAGTTTGTGGGTTCCACACTTGTTGACTAAATGAAAGGGGACATTACAAGTGCTGCCCCCCTGCAGTGGGTCCTCCCTATCTTTCTGTTTGCTCAACTTACAACTGCAGTGAAGTGGAATAACAAAAGACTTGCAAGTCTGTCATCCTCATTTTCAACAATTTTGTGGAGCCTTGTCTGTCTTCACTTCCAATTCACCTCCATAGCTAAGTCTTTTGTTATTGGACTTAAGTGCAGTTGTAAGTTTAATTTGACATTTTTATGTTTGAACTTTGATTTATAATTTTATATCATGACATTTGAGTATCACTAATATTTTAATATTTGACTATGAAAGTGGTGGTGTATTTTTGCTATGTTATTTGACTATTATTTAGGTGGTGTATTCTGAACTTAATGACTGCTGCAAATATGTATATATTTCTGATTTTTATATGTTTTTGTGTTACCGAACCCAAAACGAACACAACCCCCAAATTTTTTTTGCCTGAACCGGTGAAACGGATTCTCAAATCTGAACCCAAACCCAAAACCGAACCGGTAACTTAGCAATCAATCTTTGATCATGGAGGATGCTACAATATCAACTTGGGGATTGAACCCTAAATCATGCTTGCAAATTTGGTATTTTAACTTTTTCTTCAATTGAAAAGATTTAAATGTTTCACTAGAATTATTTTTGTTTTTAAAATTTTAATTTGTCCTCTTTTGACCATGAAAGCAGCATACCTTTGGCTTAGATGCCATTATCAAAGGTTATTTTTTGTATCAAATTCACTTGGTCCCCTTTTTTTGGCTATGCCGTGTCTAGGATTGGATGCTGTGATTTATTTAATTATACACTTATAATGTCTTTCGTGGTTTCAAAGCTGGGTTTGTGCTAGAATAGCTCAATCATTTACCATTTGTTTACAGTTAGTATGCCTCTCAAGGATTTAAAGTTGGACTTTTGTTATGAAAGCCCATATATTTAATACTTGAGCTCATCCTTTTTTTCTTGTTGATAATTTGAATGATTTTTATGCATACATAAACACAATCTATAGCAACCTGTGCTTGAAGACAACGCAATTTGCAGTCCAGCAACGACTATGTGTATGCATACTATTTTATGAGGAGAAAACTGACTTATTACCTTCAGTGTGTCATCTCCTATATTGTGTCGCTTAGCATGAAAACACAGGGCTGTGATGTGTTTGGCCATGGTTGAACATGCAGATTGTAGGGTGTGAGGGTAAGTGAAGTATGCTCGGAGGTATCAAGTGGTATCAGTGAAGGGGAAAGCTTGTGGAGGTGAGCTAAAGAGGAGCTAAGGGATCCTGGAGCCTGATCATTGCTAACACCTTTCTTGTGTTGTCACAGTAAGAAATGCAGTATAAGAGATGACACACCTGGCGGAGTGAGTATCTATCATCATAAAGTGGGATACATACATTATGGATGCCTGGAAATAGTACTTTGTGGAACAGTATACATGCCCACATTTGAAAATCAATGTCCATAACAAAATCAGGGGCAAAGATTCTGGAAACACAAGGAAATAAGACTCATACTCATCTGGATGGAGCTTCTTATTGATCTGGTGGACATTGCCTAGGATTTTCAAGACATTCTGTTTTCTGTGATAATCCCAAGCAAACCGGGCATCATCCCCATTGTCTGATCATTTTCAAGGCGCTTCTCAATTTCTTCCAGTTTCTAGTCTGCACACTGACTGAATATGAGGAATTGATGCTTGAGGGACCAAATAATTGAGTTTGCAAGCTGATATTCTTCCCTTTTCACTAATCTTTCAAATTCCTGAAATGTAGTGTGTAGGGTGCTATTGACCTTGAGCTCATCCAGTTGGCACTTCTACTAAAAAATATAGTTCACTATTGGCATATCATTTTAAATCTGTTTAATCTCACCAAAACTGTTGGACAAGTAAAGTTTGTTTGACTTGCTAGTTGAAAAATACGCTAAATTTAAGAGAAGCTTTATATAATCTTCTGAATCTTGCAAGAGAACTAGTAATCTGGGGAGATTCCTTATTTGCCATCCTTCTAATATATGCTTTTTGCAAAGTTGGCTGGGTGTCCCCTCTCTACAGTGAGATGCCAAACCTACCATTTCTAATGAACATTTATACTTGTAGATGTATTTCTGAATGTATACAATTACAGGCATGGGAATCTCACAAAGCAAGTGTATCTAGAATATTGGCTACATCGTGCTAAGAGTTGGAAATAGTTACTTGGAAACTATGGAAACACGAAGATCAGACTGCTAGGCAAGGAATGAGTTGGGCTCTGGAATAATCTGGTTAAGTAAATGGTAAGAAATAAGGAATTAGTACAAAATGGATTGAAAATAGCAGAAATTTTGAGGTGTTATTTGAAACAGTACTGCAAACTTTTTGAACAGCACATTTCTTGGAATTTCTGAAAATCTGAGAACATGTGCCAAAAACTCCAAAAAATAAGTATTTTCTGTCAAAAACGTTTCTGGGTTTGCCAGAAATGATTGTGGAAGTTTCTGGCCCTTGTTTAGACTTATCAAGATCGAAAAATGTTTCAGCATTCCAAAATTGGTTTCCAACCTCTTGGAAAGGAATTCTGGCTTATAAAGCTAGGATCAAGTTAAAAGAATAATATACAGTGAATTTCCGTGCAGCTGTGAGATTTAAGCTTGTAGAGGTTTCCTTTTAAGTTTTCAAATGAATGAAAAACTGATTTGAGGGTGTACTTATCTGTGTTTCCTTCCACATTTTAAGTTTCAACAGTTGTGTGATCGATTCAATGTTAAGGAAATAAGTATGATATATTTAAAATTAGAAAATCAGTTACCCTATTTGAAATTTTATCATTCCTCGTATGTGACTTATTTATGTGAGAGGAAGTATATGTTGGAATGCACATACATCAACTCCTCTATTTTTTTCGTTGCAAACAAATTGTGCTTAGCTGATTGGATAAAGCAGTATGTTCTCTAGTTCTGCTTTTTGAAGAGTAACTTGGAACCTATTGAGGTTTGAGACAATGTAAATACGAAATTTAAAATGATAATTGCCAAAGAAAAATGTGAGAGTTAGTTTAGGTCGTTAGATGCCCCCGAGGCTGATCCACAGACCATTTAACCTTCTATGGTGCTTGCAATCTGTCCTCACTTCATGATGTGCATGGAGTTATCTGTATAATAATGTGTTAGTGGTTCTTGGGTGTACCTAGGCTGTACTTGGATCAAGATCCATACCCAATATGAATATGGTTTGGTATGACCTCAATACCCTACAAACTTGTTAACATAGCCTTTATATAGATAACTTAAGTACATCATGAAGTGTGGATATGTTTCAAGCAAAATAGAGGGTATAATAAATGCATAATAAAATTAATCACCTATGCGCAAGCATGAAACATTTTTAACTCAAAGATCAATTACTAACATTGTGCATAAATAAGTGAGTGTATGTTAAATTAAAAAATTTGTGCCATTTACATAACCATGGTAGATGTCTCTTTGATTCTTTGTTGAAAGGATCTCATCTCCTTATTTCACTGTTGTAAGGATGATCACAAGAACAATCTTCGGGTAAATCCTGGGGTATTGCTGAACTTAGAATCTAGGACTTTTTGTAGATTAATCATTAAGGCATCTCTCTAACAAATATATAGTGGCAAGAATACCGAGTTAGGTTTGTGTTTTCCCAAAATTCTTGCTATTGTGTTTGATGTATCCTCACTGTATGGTATATATGCCTTGGAAGGGTCCTTCAGCCCATTGTTCACACGAATTTGATTAGCTTTCTTGTTTTCATGGTTTTGATTAATGTTCTTCTTTTGGTAGTTTTTGAATAAACCAAATATCTGCTTCATATTGTACCCACTTTTTCTTAAAATCCTGCTCAGATATATCTTTTCTTGATCAGTTTGATATTCATTTGCAATTTTTAAGTACCTTATTGGTAAGCTTTTTGACCACAGCAATCTTTTGTGAACAAAGATGACACAATATAGCCTGAAACTATCCGTGTGTGTGTTCACCGACTCCATAGTAAATTTTATGATTTGAAACAAGCTTTTAAGGTGTGATTGAAATTTATTAAGACTTTCTATTCCATGAAACTAGTTTATGTTGGTATCATCAACATAGCTCTTCCCCCATTTTGGTTCCTAGTGAAAAGAAGTAAGGGCCTTTTCATCAAAATTCTCCATAAAGAGGTTGGTGACCGTATGGGATAAGGGGTGCTAATTATCTTGCTAAAAAAGACAACTCTGAAAGTTGAAAAAAAATGATTGAAGGCAAAGATCAATCAATGTTGTGGCCTTTTCATTTGTGATATGCTTGATAACTTTGATAAACGAGATAAAGAGATTTTTTCAAACAGTGAAACTACATCAATGCTAGCAAGGGTGCTGCTATAACTTTTTTGTCCTTAACAAAATTTGCAAATTATTCAGAGGTCCGATGAATGAGAAATTCTTACCAACAATGGGTTTTAGCTGCTTTGCTAGATAAGCTCCCAGTTGATATGTTGGACAATGGTGGGTTTCCACAATGACCATTAAGAGATGATGGTAGTGTTTGTAATCAAAGATATGATGGTCCTACTAGTCTTAGTAGTAAAATCACTCTTATGGTTTTATTTTATTTTATCAAATAATGTAAACCTTTAATGTTCACTTAAATTCATTTTAGGGTTAGGGTTTGCATCACCCTTGTATTAGGGTTTGCATCACCCTTGTATTAGGGTTAATGTTGTTGCTTTCCTATAAAGTGATCATTCCTCTTTCATTATTACATACAAAAAGCATTTTCTCTCCTTCAAGTTCTCTCTTGCGTTCTGGCTTGGTTTCTTTGTATTTGTTTTTTGTAATGTGCACAAAATAGTTAAATTAATAACTTGAAATTCAGAGGAAGGTCTTGATTACTTATCTCTACGAGTGAACAGTTGTAAATCTTTGCTTTTCTCTGGACATGTGCTGATTTTCTTTTTTCTTCTAAGAAAGTTTCTGATTGAGAGTAAATTTGCTGAATTTCGTTTCTTTTTCATGTCAGGAGAATTTTGAAACTAAAGCTGCAGAAACTGGAAGTCATAAGAAAGGCTCTAATGGATTTTTCGCATCATCAGAAGGCGCTTCTTTCAGTGCAAATTCATTTGTTGAATTAAATCTTTCACGTCCATTATTGAGGGCATGTGAAAGTTTAGGCTATCAAAAGCCTACTCCAATTCAGGTTTTGAATGATTCCATATCATTTTTATGTGTGTTTGCAGGTGCTGATGTGCTGCCTGCCATTGCACCCGAAAATTAAAAAATTACTGTAGTCATTATTTGTTTTAATGCAAAGTTCAAACTGCTTTAATCAAATATACTGTGCAATCAATGTTTATTTCTTGCAAACAATTAATGTTTATTTTTGATCTTGAAATGAGGAAATATTGACATCGTTTCTAAGTTAGTTTCTTGTTATATCAAAGTTTTGTCACCCCATTTTGAGAGTGCAGTTTTCCTGGATATCAAAACTTTCTTGCTTCTGTGTGCAAGTCTCACACTGGACTTTGTGTCTAGGCTTTGTATTGCTTATGCTTTCCCGGAAGATCGAAAATTCTGAAGTGTCTGAAACAATACCTTAAAAAATCTTAGGAAATGTTGATTTTCCATAATTCAATGTATGATGTCTTATTAAGATAGCTAATGATTTTTTTTGTATTCAAAATAGCTTACAAAATTTGATATTACAGATCAAGCGTACAGATTTACATCATATATCAGCAATGCTTATCAGACAATTTATCCTGTGGTGCATGCCACGCGGGGCAGTTGTATGCTTACTTTTTGCTTTTTACAAAATTTAAGTATAGAGAGATATTACATAAATGATATTTTGGTATCTATGGATTTACTCCATTTTTTCTTGTCTTCGGCTTTGGGTCTTTCTTGCTACCATTCAGATCTTCCTTTATGATATATTTCATGCCTGGTTTGCAAAAAAACCATTGGTTTGTGTGGATCAGCTCCCCGGTTATTTCAATCTTACCATTCTTCATAAGCTTCTGGAATTTTTCTTTGGCAACTTCAAGAGTGATGGAGACCTGCATGTAGACATTATGTGTTGTGAGTCTTCTGTTTGACTCAGTAAGTGCCCTCCTAGTGCCTTGATATTTTTCTGTATTTCTAGATTTCCATATGAACCAAAGAATTTCTGAGGTTAAAATCAGCCAAAAAAGATTAACAGCTTTCCTAATTCATTAATCTCCCCCGAAATTATTTCTTTTTTCCTTTTTCCTCTTTTATCCCCCCAACCAGATAGATCAATTAGGAACATATTCCAAAGAACAAATGTGAAACAGTTTCAGATTTCTTACATATGTCACGTACATTAGAGTTGCTTTTTGGATCAAAATTTGGAAGTTTTTGCAGCAGCATCATCCATTTGAAGCTTGCTTTTTTTGGTTCCAATATATGATTCCATAAACCTGTGAAAGATCTGTTCCACTGCTTCTGATTTAAATTAAGATTCCAGATTTTATTAAGATGAACAGTTAAATTAGGGGGTTCAGCCACGATCTTATAGATTTCTTTTGCTTTTAGGTTAATTAACTCTTTATCATCCAGCCACATTAACTCTTGGTTGTTATTGTTACAATTTTGGTAAGTATCCAAGTTAATATTTTGATTCCTTAATCATATGTTCTTTTCTGGGTTTGGGGGAGATTAAATTCTTGCTTAAGGAGATCCCAACTTATTAGACAGCCATTCCTTATAATGTTTTTAAAGATAGAGATTCCTTTTTTATTCCATTCTTTTGCCGAGCACCCTTGAGCAGTGCCGGGGGCTTATTATTATGGTAAATATTCCACCAAATAGATTTATTAAGAGTAAATTTGTTTAATTCTTTATCAATTGGAAATTTAGATAGGATGGCTTCCTTGCTTAGCTCCCGGCCTTCCACAAGCTTTTAAAGACATTTGACCTAGCCGGGGAGATAGGAAATTTGCCAAAAATCAGATCGCAGAGAGGTAGGTTCTTCCATGTCTTGGCATTTTTGGGTACTACATTCTTTATATTGTTCCTAATCAACACCTTCCAAGGTTCATTCCCCTTTAGACTTTTGCAAATCCATTTTACAGCAAGAGCAATTCCTTTCTTTTTTAGGTCCTTTAATCCCAAACTTCCATTTTGCTTTTCAATACACCATTCCCATTTAACTGCATGTTTTTTCTTTTTTCCTTTTCCATCAGACCACAAAAACTGTCTTATTCTTTTTTGAATCTCATCCACTTGATAGCTGCTAAACATCCATATTGAGGTATAGTATATATTGTATGATGAGAGGATTTTCTGGCAAATTTGTGCTCTTTTGTTCCAAGCTTCAAGCTTTTTTACTATTTTGTTTTTCATCCAGTCCCACATATCTTTTAAGTTTGGATTCACCGCAAAGGGGATTCCTAAGTATTTGACAATTTTGTTTGGACCACCCCATTGGAACTTGTGCTCTTTAAGATACTCAGGTTGCTGGTTTTCCTAGCTTAGGAGGATGGTTTTTCCTTTTGAGATTTTTGCCCTAACAACTTTGGCATATATATCCTTTTTCTTCATCAGATTCTCACAGTTGTCTTTTTCCAACTTGACAGAGTGTTGTGTCATCAACAAACTGAATGTTGATCAACTCCTCTTTATTAGGAAGGGATAGACCTTGCACCCTCAGACTTAGTGAAGGGTCTCTTAAGATGTAGTGTAAAGCATCTGCAACAATGACAAATAAGGAAGGGGCAAGGGGGCAGCCTTGCCTTATAGACCTCTGTAGTTGAAACTCCTCTGTGAGTTCCCCATTGACCTCTACAGGAGCTGTAGCATCCTTCATTAGAGTTTTAACCATTTGACAAAGCATTTCCGAAAACCCAAAGGCTTCCAATATCATAAGGATGAAGGGCCATTCTATTCTATCATATGCTTTTTCAAAGTCCAGTAGTAGCATACTAGTGTTCTGATTTGAGGCCCTAGCCCACTCCATTGCCTCCCAACTGGTTATCAGATTTTCAAGTATGTATCTACCTTTTATGAAACCAATTTGGGTGTCAATGGTGACTTCAGGGAGGACAGTTGTTAGCCTTTGGGAGATGGCTTTGGCAAGAATTTTATAGGAGACATTCAGAAGTGTAATCGGTCTCTAATTTTTTAATAATGTTTTGTCTCCCTCTTTAGGAATAAGTTTGATGGCACCTTGGTTTATATCTTTACCAAGAGAGCCATTTTCTATGGCTTCCTTATAAACCTGTAAAAGATTTTCGCTTATTCATTCCACATTCTTCTTCAGCTGACAGTCTATCTACCCTTGGTGATTTATCATCGCTGAGGGATAGAATTGCATTATTTATTTCCTCTTTTGTTAACGGCCTGTTTAGCCTTTTTGCATTTTCTTTTCAGACCTTTCTTGGTATTAGCTTCTTGCATTTGTCCCTTATCTCAATGCACTGCGGATTGTTACATTCAGTAGTAAATAGGTCCTTATAGAATTGAAGGAATTTTTCCTTGATCCCTTCCGGATCTTTAATCATGCCATCCTCATTCCAGATGGCCCCTACTGTCTCTTTCACTTCCTTGTCCTTTAGCAATTTAAAGAAGTATTTGGACCCTCTGTCCCCTTGCGCTGCCCAATTTAAGTTTGCCCTTCTTCTAAGGCCTTGGTTTTTGTAGTTTTGGATTTTTCATAGGTTTCCTTTTATGCTGATTAGGTCCTTATTTAGCACATAGTTTTGAAGGTCATCTTGAAGCTGACCTTCTGCCTTGAAGAGGCTTTCCTGTAGGAGGTTTTCAGATTCTCTTAACTCTTTCGCCCTTTGTTCTCCAATAGTTTGGAAGATTTTTTGCCTGCTTTTAATGTTGGTGTTCCATCTTTCAATGGTAGATTTGTGCTGGAGTGACCATCTATTTATCTCCCTCAAAGTAAAGTTTGCATTATTATAATCTTCCATCTTTAGCAGGCTTCAGTTGAGGATGAACTTTTTTCCTCTCTTGGAGTTTTTGTCAATGCAGTTTCCAATTACAATTTTAACTGTGATGGGGTGATGATCTGAAAGGGTCCAAGGATTAACTTTGACCCTAGTATTAGCTCCTTCAATTTGATCAAACAGGAAAAGCTCTTTGTTGGCATAGAACCTATCCAGCCTGCAATATATCTTTCTATTGCCATTCTGTGAGTTGCACCAAGTATACCAGATAGCTTTGTTTTCCCTTTTTGCTCCCTCAAGTGGGTCAAGAAGCTTGAGTCTATATTTCATCCTATACCAGAATTTTTTTTCATTCTCTTTACACCCTATTTCTATCCCTCCTATTTTATCCTTTTGGTTTTCCACCATATTGAAGTTGCCTCCTACTATCCAAGGTATTTCCTGTAGTTTGCTCATCTAGTCCCAAAGCTCACATCTTTGTCTATATTCATTTGGGTCATATATGGAGCATATGCCAAATTTGAGGTAATTTTTTTCTATACAGACCCACACAACTCTATTGCAGGGTGAAGTTCCATGGGCCCTAACCCATTTGCTCCATTTGTTGGATAGCAGGATTGCTGTGCCACCTTTGCCCTTTTCATGATTGGTTGCAAAGAAGATTGAGTCCTTCCAGATAAATTTTAGATTAGTTTCAAGAGTATAATTTGTAGCTTTGATTTCTTGAAGCATTACCACATCATTATTTTTTTCTTGATTTAGTAAACTTCTTATACAATATTTTCTGTTAGGGGATTCCATTCCCCGGACATTCCATGAGATGCAGTTAAGAGTCATCTGCATCCATTTCTTGTGTTTCCTCCTCTATATTCCTAAATGCCTCAGGCATTTAGGAAGATCACCTTTTTTGATATCCTTCCTTGGTTAGGGGATTGCACGTTTATTTTTTTGTCTTCTTTTCCTCTATTTTTGCCCTAGCCATTCATTTACAAAGGTCCCTTTTCCCTTTTCTTGTTTAGAATCAGCCAAATCTTGGGGAAGGTACCTCTCTGCGGTCTTTTTTTTTCCCCATATTTCTTTGTTCTTTTGGTAGGTCCAAATTGACCTTTAAGGCTTGTTTTCCTTGGTTTTGGTTTAATAAATTTGAGGAGAATAATTTTTTGGATTCCTCTTTATCCCCGATCTGGTCATGAGGAGTTAACACTTTATCATGATTCTCCCCTTTTGGGCAGTGATTATTCTGATTAGAGGTTATTGTATCTTTTTGCTCATTTGTATGTGGGTCCAAATTGCCCCCAATTACACTATCACCTTTGCACATTCCTTCTTTGTTATTTTCCCTTTCCAGATATTGGTTCAGGATCATAATTTTGTGTTTTGAATCCTATTGAAGTGTACTTGGGGGGTTTGGATCCGAATCCAATGAGTCATTATTTTTTTATTATTCTTATTACCCATAGCGATTTGAGAATTCATCTTATTAAATTTAGAGTGATTTTCAGAGGCAAAGATCTTTTTAGCATCTGGGCTTGTCTTATTAGTTCTTGTTTTATTAAGCAGTTATTTTATTAACAGCAATTTGCTGCCTAATCTTATCTAACACCAACTCTTGGGTATTCATCTTGTGGCCCGAGGGGTTGGATCTAGTCTTGGTTGAGGTATTGGGTACCGCATTAGCTACCAGAATTGTTGAATGTGCATTAGCTATGTTTGATTGAAGAGGGTTCGGGATATCAACCCTAGATGCATCCTTCGAGCTGTTATTGTCATTGCTCAAAATACCTTTTCCTGAGGGCGAAAAAATTAACTCATTATCTTTTGAATCTTTAGAATCATTTTGCTATTATTTTCTTCATTAATTTCCATATCGACCGTTGGATAGTTTATTTCCTCTTGGGGTTCCATGGCAGGGTCATCACCTCCCTCAGGCCCTCGTTTCCCATTTGCGGCTGCCATGAGATTCTAGTTAGGGTTTGCTTTTGCCAATCTTTTTTTATGCATATTTTCACGATTTTTTAAAATGGGGCAGTTTTTTCTCACGTGACCCTCCTCTTTACAAAGGAAGCACACATTTAGGCCACCCAAAAGTTCAATTTTAAATGTTAAGATTGCATTTTCTGTTTCCTCTTCAACTTCTTTTGGAATTTCAATACTTGGTTTTATAGACATTAATACACTCTCGTCTAGGTGTGGCAAGGCATTTTTCAATGAACCCAGGGGCCGTCCCCACAGACCCCTAAGCGTCTCCCCGTCTCCGGAGGCGCCACCAGAGCTCCCCCGCCGCTGAGAGACGCCCAGGCGTCTCCCGCGGCGGACAGTCCATTGGGACGTTTTTTAAATGAAAAAAACACATTTTTTTATTAGTTTTTTTGTTCTATTCGAACCCTAAGGGCATGTGGGCCCCATCTAAACTCTTCTATGCTATCAAAAGCCCCTTCTAACTTCATTTTTATCCACATTTGCATTTCTACTTGTCTGCTACAGCAAGAAGAAGAAGACTGAAGAGCTGAGGAAACAGTGATTGGAGGAGTGAAAGGAGTGATTGCAAGTGGAATAGGAGTGTCAAGGAGCAAGAAGAAGAAGAGGAGGAAGATTCTTCAGCTTGTTGAAGAGATTTTTCAAGCAAAAGGTAAGGTTTTGAACTGATTTTTTCTTTTATTTTCTGATTTTCAATGTTCATTGTTTTAGTTTTTTGAATTTTCTCATTTTCATTTCTAAATTATAAGTTCTTAGTTCTTGTTGTTTCATTTTCTTGTTTCATTTCTAATTCTTGTTGTTTCATTTAAACATTTTCTAAATTAGTTAAGATTTTGTTTTGAAATTTAAAATTTAAAATATAGAGTTTTATTTTTTTAATTTTAAAGTAGGGCATAGGCTGAAACTATGTGTTTATTGATTTTTTTTTTCATTTTGTGAAATGCAGTGTCAAAATGAGCTCCCACAGTCATGAAATGAGTGAGGATGAGATGGAATTGGAAACTCATTCTCATGATGCAAGCCATTCAGAATATGAACCCGAGCATGAGGATGAGCACAATGAGGGGGGTGAACATGGGTCAAATCAAGAAAGACAAACTAGTTCCATAGCTAGTGCAGCAGTTGCTACAGATTGCCCCTCTCAGCTTTTGGCAGAGTGGGCTAGGGGTCCTTATGATCCCAAATCTCCTCTCAAACAGTTTGCAACAAGAATAACAGCCCCAACATCATGTGGTGGTACGAGAAAATGGAAATGCAACATTTGTGGTGATGATTGGTTTGGGAGCATCACCAGAGTTAATGCTCACTTCCTCTTTTGGCCAGGAAAAGGTGTGGGAGCATGTGCTTTTTTGAAGGAAGCTAAAAATATGAAATACAAAATTGAGTTCAACAAGCTTTGGGGTGTTCCAGATGACGCGACAATTCCTATGCCTACTACCTTGTCTGCTAGGCAAAATATTCAGACTATACAGCAGATTCAGGAGCAGCATATGCAGAGGCAGCCACATATTAGAGCAGGAACATTGTCAGGGGCAGCCTCAGGACCTTCATCCACCTATAGTGTTATGCCTGAATCGCAACAGGGCAAGGGGAAACGCAAGATGCAAAATCAGCCTAACCCCATAGCTGATTTATTTAATGTGCACCAGAAGGATCAGATAGATGATTCCATTGGCAAGTTCTTTTTTGCCAATGGAATCCCATTTCATGTAGCTCGATCTCCTTATTATAAGGAGATGATGTCGATGGTGGCGAAGGGAGGACCATCATATGTGCCACCAGGTGAGCACAAATTGAGGACAACGATCTTGGATAACAACTATACCAAGATCAGTTCATTGATGGAGACGATGAGGGCATGTTGGGAGGATTCTGGATGCAGCATTGTTATGGATGGGTGGATGGATATTAGGCATCGTCCACTCATCAATGTCATAGTTACATGTTCAGAGGGCCCATTCTTTCTCAGGGCAGTTGATTGTTCAGGGCATCGAAAAGATGTTGATTTTCAGTTTGAGATCCTTCGGGCAGCTATTGAGGAGATTGGGCCACAAAATGTGGTCCAAGTAGTGACAGATGCAGCACATGTGTGCAGAGCTGCAGGGAGGCTTATCGAGACAACATACAGACATATTTGGTGGACTCCATGTTGTGTGCATGCCATGAACAATGCACTCAAGGACATGGGGAAGATTGAGTGGATTAGAGGAGTGGTCAACAATGCTAGAGATGTGCAGATGTATATCTGCAACCACCACACTTCACATGCCATCTTCAGGAGCTTCGCGAAGAAGGAGTTCTTGAAACCAGTTGAGACCCGATATGCATCCTATTTCATTCTTATGGAGAGAATGCTTGAGTTGCAAGAGCCACTGCAAGTCATGGTTATGACGCAAGAATGGAATTGGTGGGATGGGGCCAGGACAGAGCAGGGGAAGAGGGTGAAGGAGATAGTGAAGAGTGATGGATTTTGGAATGATGCAAAATATATTGTTGCCATCATTGAACCAGTTGTCCAAGTCATCAGATATGGGGATGGGGATGCACCTAACCTTGGAGAGGTGTATGAGTGCATTGATTCGATGCTTGGCCAGATGAAGGCAGTTGTGCGAGAGAAGGACCCCACTCTAACATTCTACAATGTTTACATTCAGCCTATTATTCAGCGCAGATGGGATAGCCTAAACACTCCCTTGCACATGGCTTCTTATTCATTGAATCCGAAGTGGTACATGCCTAGGCCTGGTAGAGTTACACCGATTCAGGATGATGAGGTGAAGGAAGGGTTCTTCAAGTGCATTGATAGAATGTATGATGCTGAAGATGCTGGCAACATTCGCACTGAGTGGACAAAATTTGCTACTCTTAGGGGTTACAAGGCTGCGGCAAAGGCGGATATAAGAACTATGGCACAGGAGGATCCGATTTTGTGGTGGACTTGTCATGGACCGAAATCACTGACTAAAACACTAGCCATTCGTTTGTTGTCTCAGGTTTCTAGTTCTTCAGCTTCTGAGAGGAACTGGTCTACTTATAGCTTCATCCACTCTCTTAAGAGGAACAGACTTACCTCTAGGAGAGCAGAGAAGCTAGTGGCTGTACATAGTGCCTTGCGTATCACTGACCGCAGGACACGTGTGTACAAGGAGAGCCCAGCAACACGATGGGATGTAGAGCCAGAGGAGCCATCACAGATTGATGAGGATGAGGATGTTGCAGGTTTAGGGCTGGTTGGTGTTCCTTTGGCAGATCTTGACCTTGGGGAGTCCAGTGGTTCCAGTGATGAGGAGTTTGCCGACCTCCCGAGGGATGATTACATTGATTAGAGGCCTCCGCCTGCTTCACTACATTTTGGCATTTTGACTTTGTAGTTTGTACTTGTTTTGATATTCATATCATGCTACTCATTGTAATCATCTTTATGATATAAATTATAATAGAAATCTTCCATTTGCTGATTCGACAATTGTTACATTGTAGTATTGCGTATTCTACTTTCAAATTTGAAAACTTCAATGTTCAATGGTTCATTTAGTAGTTCATTGTTAAATTTTAATGTTCAATGTTCAATGTTCAAGTATATTGTTATACATCTTTTCATAACTAGCATTTTAAGTACCATATGTATAGTATATAGTATATACAGCCGCCGCCCCCGTCCCCCCGCCGTCCCCAAATCGAGGCCCCTTTGTCCCCCGTCCCGAAACTTGTCCCCCCGTCCCGACGTCCCCCCGTCCCCGACGCCGGTGTAACATAGCATTTGATTTTTGTTTCCTCAACTCTGAAAACCCTTCCATACTTTGCCACAATCCTCGGAATGAAATTCCATAGAAGGAGAGGTAGATTTTTTAAGGTTATCCATCTTGGATAGGAAAGTGCAAGCACCTCCTCATTTAGAAGATTTGGGGACCACAAAATGGCCCTAAAAATAGAGTTTCCAATTGACCAGAATTTCTTCTTTATAGCTTTTTCTTGCATTTCTCTGGTTTTGAATATTATTTAAAAAAAACCTCTTAGAATCATTTTGCAAAAAAAACGGTGTAACCCTAATTTTTTATTCCACACATTTGCCATCTAGTGGTCGAGGTATTTCCTCGTCGGTAATTTTGAACAATCTAAAGCAGAAAAGAAAATGGCAACAGTTTTTAACCAATATTCTTCCTTAGCAAGGACCAAAGCCATCTCATCATTAGGGATTAAAACATCTTTTTTATTGCACAGGGGAGGGTACTTACCATTGCCGCTTCTTGGTTGAGGGTTTCTGTCACAACCTCCATCTTCGATCGATACGAAGAGCGCTGCGTCTGGAATCTTACTTGAACCTCCACAACGATATCTCTGAACGAGCAACCACCATCGCTAGAACCTCCTGAAGTATTTAAATTTGCATTAATTGTCAAACACTTGGGGGGTTGTTTGAATAATGGACCATTTCGTCCATTGATTATCCCGTACCCGCAGCCTTAGTGTGACGGGAAATATGGATTATAGAAAAATGATGCATGCAAGGAAGACACACGAGGCGAGGAAAGAAATACAAAACCATGCATAACCAGTAATAATAATGAAAGGAAAGAAACCACAGAGAAAATATCAAGGCATGAGGGAGGCGGTAAGGGTTAGAAACCAAACCCACAATGGCTTACAGCCATCTCGAGGCGGGTTCGATGTACGCCACCATTATCGCCTTGTTAGAGCTGCTCCCCCCAACCAGAATCCTTGTCCTTTGGTCTGATAGCTAAAGAATTGAATAATGGTAATTTTTTGTTATATTTGGCATGCATGTGTACCACATTTGAAGTTTAGTAAGTAAAGAACAGAAAGAGAACTGCTAATTTTTCCATTCCTGAATTTTGTTTAATTGCCCAATAAACTTAAAGATGGCAGCTGTTTCCAGTAACATATGGCATAACATATTGGTATTTCCTGAAGCGTAGTTAACGACCTAGATAAGTTGCAGGAAACACCACAACGGGTTCCTGCTTGAAAATGGGAACACCCTTCAAGATATTGGGAAATGTCTGGAAAAGCTTGGCTTTTCTAGAAATGTGTGGGAAACAGCAAGGCTGTTCCCTGATTGATGTTTCTTGATAGTTTTTAGATCTTTCAAGGCATTTCAAGGGTTTTTACTTTTAGTCATTCTTTGCACAAAAATTGAAACTTATGTATTTTAGTTTTTTTATGCAAATATTTTATACTTTTTGTACAGATATTCTTGGCACTGCTTTGTTTCCGAATTTTACTGGTAAATTACCCATTTCTGTTTCTGTACACGTTTCCATTTCTTGGTTACTAAGGGTGCAATAAATAAAGAAGATATAATTAAAAGACTATGCAACAATATAATAACATGCACAGAGAAATATGAGAAATTGCAGCAAATTTTTATTATATGTGTTAAACGTATCCTAAATTTCTAGAGATATGAAATTGATGAACTAGATATCTGATAGACATTTCATATTATCCAAAGATTGTTTTGGTAATTTTTTTTCTCTGTTTAAAAAGAAGTTGATAAATAGAGATGAATATTCTATTGAAGTTTAAAATTTAATAGCAAGGTTATATGATATGGAAATGGGTACAATCATGGTTGGAATTCTTGGTGAGTATTCGCCGAGTCAACGAGTACTTGTCACATTTTAACCTTGCTGAGTAAATCACGAGTTAACTCACCAAAAAATTGGCAAGTACTTGCTAGAAACTCAGCGAGTTTGACAAAAATACTTGCCAAATGCATAAAAAATGCAAAATAGGAAAAAGCAAAGAAAAAAAGTGGAAAAAATAGTAAAAAAATTCACGATTTTGCCCTATAAATGCAGGAATGCCCCTCACACTTCCTCACACAGCAGTTGGAGAGCAAATAATTTTAACAATAATGTGTCAAATACCTAATTTCTTCCTTAATTGATAAAATTATGAAAATGATGTTTCCCCCGCACCCCATTGAGGGTGTTTCCTCCAAACCCCCACCAAACTTATTTGAATCATTTTATAGTTATATTTTGCATAAAATTTAAATTTTTCTCAAATATTATGTTTTTTTCAAAAATTTAATTGTTTTTAAGGTGTAGAGTTTTACCAAGTTTTTGCTGAGCTTTTCCCGAGTACTCTCTGAGTCATAGTTGTGAACTATGGGTACAATATGGCTCAGATATGGTTTGGATACTGTGTCAGGCTGTACCAAAAAATCATTTTTTAAAAACCGTGCTGTATACATGCAGATACAACATTCTCATGATATCCATGCTGTATCCCAAAAATAGTAACCCTAAAATGTTAAAAACTGCTGCAGGCAATGGCTGCATGCCCTGGCATGCAGCTTTCTTGTTGTGGCAATTGCTTTGAACCTGCATGCAACATTCTCCATTGCCATTTCTCTCTTTCTATGTGATTGGAACTGCCTGTGCTTGAAATGGGTAGATTACAGTAGGGTTTTTATTTATTCATATTTACTTATGTTGTACTGTATTTTATTTGTAATGATCAGAGAGGGCAACATGAATCTGAATTTGAATCTGACCCTGCTGTCACTATTAGTTGGGAGCCACCATTGCCTCCTCCAATGACAGAATATCTCAGCTGGCAATGCAATTGAAGCACTTGTTCTATCTTGTTTACATTGCTGTGAATTATTAGATTCTAGCAGCAAAAACGATGGGGGAGGAAGAGGAGGCATGAGTGTTGGAGGAGGATTTTATTAACTGTGTTCGATTTTTTTAATTTGACTTTTCATTTTACTTTTACGTTTTAAACTCTTAGTTATTTATTAAGTTCAATACCATTTAAGTTTTAATATAAGTTTGATTTAGTAAAATTTTATTAAGTTTATTAATGTTTATTATTAGGCTTACAATTTTTTTATTAAGTTTATTTTTTATTAAACTTAATTTATTGATATAAAATATTAAGATTATATTGTTGTGAATTATTGGATTCTAGTAGTGACAATGATGGGGGAGTAAGAGGAGGCATGAATGCAGGACTTAATTTATTGATATAAAATATTAAATTTAATTGTGTTTGATTTTATCTTGACTTTAATTTAAAAAAATAAATAATAATCAAGTTGCTGCCAAGAGGACAGCTCCCTTTTAAATTAACTTTAGAAAGAAAAAAAAACCTCAGGTTAGAGGTGCACCACATACAATCCTTTATCTAGTTAGTGTCAAGCAGTAGATACAAAAGTCCTTCCTTAATTCTTCAAGCCTTTCCTTCTAATGAGGGGGGAGTAAGTTTAGGTCAGGTAGAGGAGACGGGGCCGACAAACCTGGTAACATAGATATTTGGCATAAGTAAGATGTTACTTTTAGAGATTTGAAGTGATGAGTGCTATTTTGAAAAGTATTTTGTTAAGCTTGGAGTGGGCTGTTACTATTATTGTAAAAAATGTTTTAAGTCTTTTTGTAGATAACATGTTCTTTGCTCTTTGAGGAACATGGGATGTAATTATTGAAAGTTCTTTCAATGATTGTAAGCAGAAATAACTGTAAGTGGTTGGAAAGAGAAACAAGGTTTATTCCTATGCAATTTATTGTTGTATGGGTGCATGTTCAGTAGTGCCCAAGACCCATTTAAGCTAAGTCACTAGGTTCGAATTCGAATTCGAGTTCGGCAACATTGAAATTCGAATGAAATTCGACAAGGAAAAAATTCGAAAATTAAAAAACTCGAATTAAATTCGTCTTATATAATTTTGATTTTTAAAAAATATAAGTAATAAACTTAAAAATAATATTAATATACTAATATGTTTAAATATATTAATAAAGCTAAACACAAAACAAAATAAATAATAAATATGTTTAAAAATATACTTTAAATTTTAGATATTATTAATATATAAATAATAAATAAATTAAATTATATATTAAATAATAAATATATTATAATAAAAGTTTAATTTATTTTAATTTAAAATATTGAATTTTAACATTATAAATAAAAAACAAAATTAAATAACAAATGAACATAAATAAAAATAATACTACATATAAAATAATATTAAAATATATGAAAACATAACAAAAGAATGATATTAAGAACATATTCCAAATAATAAATCGAAGGAGCCACTAGTGTTAGAAGGCCTGCAAACCCACCGGTCCTTGAGACTTGCTCGAGTCCATTTACGGTCCAGCTCCAGTCGCAGCCGCTTGAATCCCAATGACCCGCTCATGGTTGAGTGCTCGATGGATGAGTGAATGCGTCCGCCTAGAGCCTCATGCCACTCGCAAATAATTTGTGGAGCCCTGCAAACCAGCTCACGCGTATAAATGTTTTTTTAAAATATATTTTAATAACCAATTGAGTAGTTCGTTCTGTCCCCCTCTCCGAATGAGGAGCAGTTTGTTTCGCAGCATCCGAGGGATGCTTATTATTTCGTTGATGAGAATCCTTTCGTCCGCCACAAATCGCAGTGCCCTCGATGAATTTCAACAAATTTTTGCTAATATTTTGAGATTTTTTAATGTAAATTTTTTGACCGTACGAATTTATTCGAATATGAACGATTTTTTTTTTTTTTTTTGAAATTCGACGAATTTCAAATTTCAAGTTGATATTATGGTGACTTAGCATTTAAGTACATATTAGTGATATAAGTTTTTTCCCGAAAACTGACAAATGGGTAGCTTTAGCACATAAACACATCAGAGTTTGGGCATGACCTTTAGTATAGTAAATTTAATAACATTAATGGGCTGCCACTCAAAATATGAATTACACCATGATTTGATGTCAGTCTTGCCACATGGCCAAGAGTATCATGTATCTGAAGATTCTAGAGTATCCAATCATCAATCATCTTGAGTTTACTGCTGGCTCTAAGATTGGGTTTTTTGGTTGGGTGACAAATTTGAAATTTTTATTACAAGTTAGTGCATCTTTATCGTAGTCTTTTTGTTGCTATCAAATTTGGTTTTGGTTTGTTGAGTTTTCTTGTGGACCAAATCAACTATCTGGTAATTTTGTGATTTTGTAAGTGCATCATTTGTCTGATAGGGAGGAAGGTGTGTTAGATCACTCAAACCATTTACATAAGTAGAGGACTCATTTGAGGTAGAGATCAATGTGGTTGGGCATTAGGCAGATGCTTATACCTCATGTATAGATAGAAAGATCAGAGGCCGATGTGGAGCAGGTATACTCCCATTAGAATGGTCATGTTGGCTGACTGCAGGGGATGCAGTGACAAACCAGAGCTGTCACACAGGTTGATCAGTACCAGGGTACAGTTGCTTAGCTGGTAGGTTGCAATGGTTTCATCATATAGATCCATAGTGGTAATTTCTCATGTTCAATTAATCTTTTTTATCCTTCTGGATTGGGGGGTTTTGTTGGGTCTATGATCCAAAGTGTGATTAATGTAAATTTTAAGTTATTATAATCTTAACAAAGGGTGGTTGTAATCAGTAAATTGGAAGCTTGTCAATGGGTAGTTGTCACTAAAATGCATTTAAGGCCAAAAGGTTCTAATCAAACAAAATAGCATATAGTAATTTTTTTTTGTATTTTGCCATTTAACTCTATTGTGTGTGCAATCTGTGTTTTTATCTCTGCCTGAATTCCAAGAACATTTTTGAGAGTTCCATGCAATTTGAATGTTGGACCGAAATTTCTGATATTGAAAAGTGGCAATAGATTATTAATTTATTCTTATTTCATGGTTAATGAATGCTTCCTATTACTCAAATGCATAATTACAAATCTGGTTGAGTCAATTTTGATGCGTTACATTTTTGTTGCATTGCTTGGCTGGTATGCATAGTTTGTAATAAATGTGCTATTCCAAAGTACAAGTTTATATGGTAGTGATGATGTAAAGACAGTTGTATTCACGTGATCAAGTTGAGTTGATAAGATTTCTTTATTTTTTTAGTAGAAATGGTATGGCATTTTCTAAGTATGAGCTGTTAAATGTAATGTAAAACTACAAATATTTGCAATCCTTGATGATAGTTATATTCTTTTTCTAATCTTATAAGTCTGCTTTTACTCCAAAATGCAGGCGGCATGTATACCTCTGGCATTAACTGGGCGTGATATATGTGGCAGTGCAATTACAGGGTCTGGAAAGGCTAGTTGGATCCCTTTTTATATAGCTTATTTGTTTTCCTTCCATAACATATCTTGCTCTTCTTCTTGTTCTTGTGGTGGTTCTTTTTTGTTTTTCTTTTGGTTGAATGATAGTTGATCAATTTCTATTTTCCAATTACAGACAGCTGCATTTGGCTTACCAGTGTTGGAGAGATTACTTTTTCGGCCGAAGCGTATTCCAGCCATAAGAGTTCTTATTCTTACTCCGACAAGAGAATTGGCTGTTCAGTAAGTCTTTTTTTTGTAGAGTATCTCATGTATAATCTTGCTTAGGCGAGTTACTTCATACCAAAAATGAAAAACAGTGCTCAATGACAAAGTTATAATTTAATAAATTGAAACATCTGGAATTGAATCTAATATCAGACCATAGGGTAGTGAATGGTTTTATTGTCTATTGCAATGCCAAATATATTACAAAATTGACAGATACAAAGATGGAAAATAATATGGACCAGTGGCTTCACCATTTTAAATCTAGATACTTGATGAGCTCTAATTTTTCTGAGTGTTTGCTCTTTGAGGTTTTTGTTCTCCCTTCTTGGCTATATGTACTAGTTTGTTGACGTCCTGTTGGTGGTCCCTTGTAGTTTTGTATTTTTTTGCTTTCATTCTTCCCTTTTGTGGCTTCTTTCTAGGTTTCTCTTCCTAGAAATTTCTATCGTAAACTGCTGTACTCTTCAGTCCTATTGACATACTTTTGGTCATCCATGGACTTTAATATAATTTCTTTCTTTCTTTCTTTCTATTAACACATATTTTGAATTTGAGTGGCTCGTAAACCATGCTGTGTAGGTAACTCACTTGCAGGCTGGTCAAATCCATCAATTACTTGGCAAAACTGCATGCAATTAAAAATAATGCCAACTAAAAATATGAAATTAATGCTGGTAAATGGAAAAAGTGGGAAGAAAAGGAGAGAAATATCTGTGTTTGTGTGCTAATTTTTAGCAGAGTTGCTGAGTTTTCTACTTCTAAGCTATTAAAACAAGGTTTACTTTTCAGGGATGCCATGTTGTTGCTCTGTAAGCTTTTATGCCACTATGTTTGACAGGCTTCATTGACCTAGCTTCATTGGTATAAGGAGGTTTTGTGCTTGTTGGTGAAATTATATTTTTGAAATATCTCAGATCAAATGCATTTCTTTCAGGAAGTCACTTCAAGTGCTGGGAACATGTAAAAGATAGGTATTTGCTTTTTTAATTTTATGTTAGCTAGGGTAGATGTAGAAAGATATAGGATAGATGTGTTTCAGTCCAACATTTGAAATCTTGATGTTGCCTTAACTGGCTGGTCAAATGGCATCTTCCATCCTTTTAATAGGATTTGTTATAATACTTTTTTACTTCTTAGTTCAAATTCCAGAGTAATTCATTGAGCTACAAATGCAGTATGCTGCAGTCTACAGTTAATGGAAGTCAATGCCTATATAAACATTTTAACAGGTCTTTCAGGATCAAAACCTAATTATATATAGTTGTAATTTGAAATATCATCTTGATGCTTCTTAATTTGGATGCTCATTTTAGGGTAGATTGAAACAACATGGAGGTACGGAACATTGAACATGAAGCTGGAAAAGGCAACCTAAACAACTACTATGTTTTGTGTAAAAGGTCTTACACAAATTTTTATGAGTATTCTAGAAAATAGGTCTATTGTAAAACTGTCACACTGATTGCAGTAAATAGTGATGCAGTCTGCTAAAGCTTTATTGCATGGCATAGACAAAAATGCATGTGTATAAAGCTCAAGTTTGAACTACTTAACATTAAAATTGGTTTAATTATCATGAAGCACTCGTCATTATTTTCATCAAGATTTTTGTGTGAGTCATCCACCTTAGATTCACATTTGTCGGTGTTTTCATCACCAATAAAAAATAACTTATGACCACTGTCATTAACGATTCCAAAGTCCATTAGTATGCTAACTGCATTGGATGCAAATGTCATTTATTATCAGGGTTTGTGTTTGGAATGAGAATTTTTAAGATGATAAGATGGTAACTTCAAATTAAAAGCAAATGATTAAGAAGAGTTGAATGGCATTAGAAGAGATGAGAATGAGTTAAATGGTAGCTGAAATTTTTTAGATCCTTCCAGGTTGCCGTCTTTAATGTGTGAAAGAGATGAATGAGTAGAATTAACATGATTACAAAGGAAAACACAATTTGATTTTGTGAGAAGTCATAGGGAAAATGGTAGGGAGTCTTAGTCTTGCCATTGAAAGAGATGAATGATTAGAATTAACATGATTACAAAGGAAAACACAATTTGATTGTGTGAGAAGTCAGGGGGAAAATGGTAGGGAGTCTTAGTCTTGTCATTTGCACTGTTTGGTAGGTTAAGTTAAATGTATAATGTCAAAAGTGATAGAGTACAACACGCAAACATACTCAACGGAGTTAATGCAATACTTCTCAGCAATATGTGCACTAGTTCCTTTGATATTCTGGATGTGAGATTCAAATAAAGTGCACAAGCTGAGACTCATGCAAGGTTTGTGATATGCTATCCCGGTTCAAATCAGTACCCTTTGTAAAGATACTAACTTTAACTTCTGAATAAATGATGCCCTGACATTGGGAAACACTTAAGAAGCTTCAAGGAAAATTCTACTGTTTTTTAATGATTTTCTGAACCGAGAAATCAATTTTTTTGAAGATTCCGGTTCTATAATTTTTAACAGAGTATTAAAATTCAGAACCTTATTTTGTTTGGACACCTCAATTTGGTATCTTTTAAATGGATAACAAAGAAGTCACAAACATTTGTATTCTTTTCCAAATGGATAACATATGTAATGTCCCTTATCTGGTTTGATCTAGAATTCATTTTTTTAATTAGGTTTAGGGTTTCTTCCTTCCAAATGAATGTTCTTTTAATGAAGTAATCTTGGTTTGAAATCTGCATTCACCATATTAACAACATTTCCACATACATATATCTGTTAGCATTAATATCTAGTTATCTAGAATATAAGCATAATCATAAATGCAATTTTAACAAGCAAGAGGAGTGCCTTGTATGGATCCGCCCTGAAGCCTTTGTGTTAGGCACAGGAGGTTGCCTCTCACAATCCTCCTTTCCCAACAGCTTAGTACCTGCATTCTCCATACATGAAAGTACCTCGGAAGACACTTTCCCTATTAGGACAAGGTGAAGTCCAACGATCCAAGGGCCTACGACCTACCACCCCTATAATAGTGTTGATGTTTTGCAGCGTTTGGATTATACTTCCAGCCCTGCACGATTTGTGGAGTGCAATTTAAATATAGCCTATTCAGCTATTTAAATTGCAAGGCAATCTTATACTTATGCGATTTTATTTGTGAAATAAAATATTCATTGTGGCCGACTTGCTAAGGAGACGACTCTTGATTCTATGTAAATAATATTGTATTTATTACATACAAGGCCGACCTAATATATATAAAAGGAAATTAAGTTTATGTTGATGTAATTATGCAGCCACGTGATGAATACTCCAGGCGCAATTTCTGAAAGATAAATTTAAATATAGCATAAGCTATTTAAATTTATTCATAATCGATTTGCTTGAAGAAACGATTTAGTAAATGGCTAAATTATTAAATATTAAAAAGACACAAATAAATATTATGTTATTATTAAAGGCCGACTTCTTCTAGAAACTCGCGCCTCTCCACAAAGACGTCTTTTCTAGAGGCCGACCTCTCTTGGTGAAGAGGTGTGAATTCATTTGGTTATCTATATATATGAAGGACTTCATTTGTGATCATAATCAAGTTAAGCATTTTGATTTCAAGGAGGAGAAGTTCAGATTTGAGCAGCAGATCGATTCAAGGAGATTCATATTATTTGTATCATTGCATCTAGGAGAGGTGCTGCTTATTGTATCATTGAGGCATTGTGTTTATGCCCAAGTTGTAAGCAGATTGCTGCTCTTATTTATATCAATATATAGGAGATATATTGGCTGAGTTTTTTCTCCCTCGGGTTGGAGAGTTTTCCCAGGGTATTGGCTGTGTTCTTGTGTCATTTTTGAATTAATTTCTGTGCACATATATGATATTATAAATCTAACCTGGTATCAAAGCGGGTTTGAAGAAGATCCCGATCAGATTTGTGATTAATTCAGCAATACCCTTATTATTTCTCATCTTTATACACCTCTATCTCTCCGTCAAGATGGTGAATGGTCTTATGATTGAGGATAGGCTTGAGGGAGCGTCAAACTTCACTTCGTGGAGATTTAGGATCATGCTCACCTTGGAGGAAAGCGAATTGGCAGAGTTTGTGGAGAGCTCCGCCCCCGAGCATAGGGATGAGAAAGAAAAGGCCCTATGGAAGAAGAAAGATACTAGGGCAAAGAAGATATTAGTTGATTCGGTGAAGGATCATATTGTTCCAATCGTCTCCAAGTTAAGGATTGCAAGAGAGATGTTCAAAACCCTAGAGGAGATGTACGAAATCAACAACACCAGCTGAGCTCTTGCACTGAAGCAACAACTGCATCACTTGAAGATGGCGAAGGGAGAAACTGTCATTGCCTACTTCATGAGAATAACCGAATTGAGAGATCAACTCTCGTCTATTGGGCATGTGGCCGATAGCAAGGATTTGACCATGCTAGCTCTCAATGGTCTCCCTTCATCCTGGGAGTCTAATATTCAGGGAATCAGTGCAAGATCAAAACTTCCCAAGTTTGATCGATTGAGGCTTGACTGTATTCAAGAAGAATCTAGGTTGGCTGCAAGAGGTATTGGGAAAAGCTCCGTTAATGAAGATCTTCATGTTCTTGCCTCTCAATCGTCAAAGAAGAATGGAAGAGAAGGGAAGAAAGGGTATTTCAAAAGAAATAGAGATAGAGGAGCCAACGGTGGTCCCGCATTTAAGAAGAAGAGGGACCTCTCCAAGGTCCAATGTTTCCGATGTGACAAGTATGGTCACTTTGCAAAGGAATGTCCTTCCGAGCCTAGGCCGCATGCCACCTTTGCTAATGTTGATGAAGTCTTCATGCAGAAGGATACAAATGAGTACTTGCTCTATTTTGCCTTGTCAAGTAATGTATCTACTGACACCAACACTTGGCTGATAGACAGTGGTGCCTCTCGCCACATCATCGGATTCAGGGAGCATCTATCTGATTTGGTGATAAAGATTCTAGTGAACAAGTTATTATTGGAGATGATGCTAGTTACCCAGTTAAGGGAGTTGGGACTTCATCTCTTTATTTGGATTCTGACGATTCCTTATAGTTGGATGATGTGCTATTTGTTCTAGGCATCAAGCGGAACGTTGTTTCCATATCAGCCTTGGAAGACAAGGGTTATCAAGTTGCCTTTTCTGAAGGCAAAGTTCTCATATGGGCGAAGAACTCTAACTTCAAGACTGCTCGGATGGTTGGAGTTAGACATGGGTGTCTCTACAGGCTATGCACACGCCCCATTCAGGCTCTAGTACATGACTCCGCGAGTTTGGGTGATCTTTGGCATCGAAGATTGGCTCACCTTCACTTTCGAGCGCTACCAGTTATGGAGAAGCATGAAGGAACCTGCAAAGGCTGCGCCTTGGGTAAGAATACAAAAGGTCCATTCCATAATAGTGAAAGTAGATCCAAATGTGTCTTAGATCTTATTCATTCTGATTTATGTGATCCAATTTTTGTTGCATCCTCAAGTGGTTTCTTGTATTACATTATTTTTATTGATGACTACTCTAGAAAGACTTGGATCTATTTCTTGAGATCTAAAGAATCTGAGGAAGTGTTAGAAAGATTCAGAGAATTCAAAGCTCAGGTGGAGAATCTGTCCGAGAAGAAGATCAAGGTTTTGAGATCCGATAACGGAGGAGAATACACTTCTGGTATCTTCCGTAACTTCTGCATTGAAGCAGGGATTAAGAGGGAGCTTAGCGTTCCTTATAATCCTCAACAGAACGGTGTTGCAGAGAGAAAGAATAGATCTATCATGGAAGCAGTCAAAGCCACGATTCATGACCAAGACCTGCAACTCTCACTTTGGGCTGAAGCTTCTAGGACTGTTGTCTATGTCCAAAATAGAAGTCCTCAGAGAATCTTGGAGAATATTACTCCTGAAGAAGCATTCTCTGGGGTAAAACCTGAAGTAAGTCATTTGAGGATCTTTGTGTGCCCAGTGTATATTCATATACCTAAGGAAAAGAGGACAAAATTGGAACCTTCTGGCAAGAAGGGAATTTTGGTAGGCTATAGTGAGACTTCTAAAGCTTACAGAATCTACATTCCGGGTCAGAAGACTATTGAGATCAGTAGAGATGTCACATTTGAGGAGGATGTTGCATTCAGAAGATCCAAGGGATCTCATATGGAGATTGATGAAGAAGAGCCTCCTTAGGATATGGAAGTTGACCATATTCTTGAGAATCAGAGGGAGGTTCCAGAATCAAAGGAAGATGATGATCCAGTTGAACCCTTGGAGCCTATTGATGGGCCTGCAAATACAGTGATTGGAAGGAAGAGACCTCTTTGGGCCAGAAAAATAATGCAGGAGGCAGAAAGTTTTGCAGCCCCAAGAGGTACCTTCAGAGAAAGCAAAAGACCTAATAAGTTCTTCGGTTATGTAGCTTTGATGAGTCAGATCATTGAGTCAGAGCCTTCTAGTGTTGAAGAAGCTTCTAGTCAACAAGTTTGGAAATATGCTATGATTGAAGAGTATTAGTCTATACTTAAGAAGGATGTTTGGGACATTGTTCCTAGACCCGAAGGCAAATTTGTGGTGTCTTCTAAATGGCTCTTCAAGATCAAGCATGCAGCTGATGGGAACATTGAGAAGTACAAGGCAAGATTCGTGGCTAGAGGGTTCTCACAAAAAGAGGGAGTTGACTATGAAGAAACCTTTGCTCCTGTGGCTCGTTATACTTTTGTCAGGACCATTATTGCTATTGCTGCATCTAGAGGATGGAAGATTCACCAAATGGATGTAAAGACAACCTTTCTGAATGGTGTCATAGAAGAAGAGGTTTACATTGAGCAACTCGATGGTTTTGAGGTACATGGGAAGGAGTCTCATGTTTGCAAGCTGAAAAAGGCCTTGTATGGTCTTAAGCAGGCTCCTCGTGCTTGGTACGAAAGGATTGATCGTTACCTATTGAGTTTGGGTTTCTCAAAGAATGATGCAGATTCTAACCTCTACTTCAAGGTAATAAATAGTGAAGCATTGATTCTGGTTCTATATGTTGATGATTTGATTATCACTGGAGAAGAACACCTGATTCTAAAATGTAAGGAGTTAACTTTTGAGTTTGAAATGAAGAATCTTGGTCTCATGCATTACTTCCTTGGCTTAGAAGTTTGGCAAAAGCCAGGTGAGATGATTCTAAGTCAAGGCAAGTATACTATTGACATTTTGAAGAGGTTTGGTATGATTGATTGCAAACCTATGTCTACACCTATGGAAACAAACTTACATAAGTTGAAGGAGGTTGCAGCTAGTTCAAAACTGGTGGATTCTATGATGTATAGGCAGCTGATTGGTTCATTGATGTATCTAGTTAACACTAGACCCGATATCTGTTATGCAGTGAGTGCACTTAATTAGTTTATGTGTGAACCAAGGCAGATACATCTTGTTGCAGCTAAACATATCTTGAGATACTTGCATGGCACAATTGGATATGGATTAAGATACTCTACAGGTGTGGATTTGGAGCTGCATGGTTTTACTGATTCTGATTGGGCAGGGTGTGTCACTGATCGGAAGAGTACCTCTGGTTGTTGCTTCAGTTTGGGATTTGCTATGATATCCTGGTGCAGCAGGAAGTAGTCTTCAGTGGCATTAAGTACAACAGAGGCAGAGTACAATGCAGCTTGTGTGGCAGCTTGTGAAGCAGTGTGACTTCGTAAGCTCCTTGCAGGATTGTTTGGACAATCAATGGAGCCTACTATCATTCATTGTGATAACTAGAGCTGTGGGAAGCTTTCTGTCAATCCTGTGTTTCATGACAAAACAAAGCATGTTGAGATCAAGTACCATTATATCAGAGATATGGTATTGAGAAAAGCTATATAGTCGAGGTATATCAGCACTAATGAGCAGACGACAGACATTCTCACCAAGCCTCTCTCCAGGATAAAGTTTGTGTACTTTTGAGATAAGCTTGGTATGGTGGAGAATACAACCTTAACTGAGGAGTCTCAGTATGAGTGATCCTCTTTAATGAGTTCTTCTCTGTGAGAGAAGTTCGAGGTGAAATCCTTTGGTAATGAGTTCTTCTTTGTGAGAGAAGTTCGAGGTGAAATCCCTTGGTTATGAGTTTTTCTCTACAAGAGAGGTTCGAGGTGAAATCCTTTGATTCCACCCTTTGGGAGAGCCATGGTGGATGTCATGTGTGTGACTCCATGACAAACATCACGTGAGGGAGTCCGTGATGATTTATTTGTACTTGTGTTTCACCCTTTGGGGGAGCCACGGTGAAAGTCACGCTGAGGTGACAACATCACATTGAGTGATGAGCACTTGTACTTACCATCTATGGAGGTAGCCATGATGGTTGATATCACGATGAGGTGATATGCCTTCACGATGAGGTGATTAGCTCTTTTACATGGATGCAGCCATGTTGATTAACATCACTATGAGGTGATACATTTTGTACAGCTAGAAGTATTCCTCCCTAGTTGAGAGGGAGTGTTGATGTAATTATGCAGCCACGTGATGAATACTCCAGGCGCAATTTCTGAAAGATAAATTTAAATATAGCATAAGCTATTTAAATTTATTCATAATCAATTTGCTTGAAGAAACGATTTATTAAATGGCTAAATTATTAAATATTAAAAAGACAAATAAATATTATGTTATTATTAAAGGCCGACTTCTTCTAGAAAATCGTGCCTCTCCACAAAGACGTCTTTTCTAGAGGCCGACCTCTCTTGGTGAAGAGGTGCGAATTCAGCTGGTTATCTATATATATGAAGCACTTCATTTGTGAGCATAATCAAGTTAAACCTTTCGATTTCAAGGAGAAGTTCAGATTTGAGCAGCAGATCGATTCAAGGAGATTCATATTATTTGTATCATTGCATCTAGGAGAGGTGCTGTTTATTGTATCATTGAGGCATTGTGTTTATGCCCAAGTTGTAAGCAGATTGCTGCTCTTATTTATATCAATAATTAGGAGATATATTGGCTGGGTTTTTTCTCCCTCGGGTTGGAGGGTTTTCTTAGGGTATTGGCTGTGTTCTTGTGTCATTTTTGAATTAATTTCTGTGCACATATCTGATATTATAAATCTAACACCTCGGAAGACACTTGCCCTATTAGGACAAGGTGAAGTCCTACGAATCAAGGGCCTATGACCTACCACCCCTATAATAGTGTAGTTTCCTACGGTGGGACCCCCACCTCTCTATGTCTAACCTGTTTCTCGGGCTTACGAACATGAGAGGGGGGTTTTTAGGCTATCCACTTGGACTCTACTTCACCTGCCTAAGAGGGTGACAATCACGGAGAAGACAATCTTTACATAAACATATTAAATGTATTTATTCTTATTCTATTTCTAATATTTAGGAAAGAGATAGTTCATATATTCAGTGAAATGCTTTTGAGACAAATGCACAAGTAAATACATTCCTACGTTATACTCATGATGTGAATGCATCAAGAAACATAAAGAAATTATCCATGCAAGTTTTGGTAATATATTTCCTTATGCGTTGATTCCTATCATATTACACATGCACTAAGATGAATTTCTGACAATAAGAGGAAACCGATATCAAAGAACAAGTAATGATTTCTTTTCTAATGCAACTTGAATTATCTAAATGGCCTAGCTCAAAAAGATCTCCAATGTATGCAAAATGCACACAAACAAGATTCTATTCTATGTTCTATCAGACGTGACGTATTTCTCAGTTTGTTTCTATAATTTTGTTCTTCGGCAGAGAGGTGAATTACTAATGCCGAAGAGAAGTCATATGAGTGAATTCCTTAAATTATTATCATATGTGTATTCCCCCAATAGTTTATGCAATGAGGCCAATTACAATACAGTCAATGAGTCTAGAAACACCAATGATCAAATTAGCAATATTGGTTTCTTATATTCAAAATATGCTAAATATTATTGCTAAGTGAATAAATCACCTGATCAGCTGTGTCTTCCCATGTCTCGTTATTCTTTAATCGTCTTCCTTCAACCTTACATTTAATCATAGGATGAGGACCATTCATAAGAATACATAATCTACTTATGTTTATATTAAAGAGTCATCATTAATTATAAGTATCATTATTGCATAATCGTGAATATATATATAATTATTCCTTATTCATATCAATTAGTATTCATATATATGTTTATTCATATACTTTTCATTGTTCAATTATATTAGTATTCATTATTCATTATTCAAATATATGTTTATTCATATATTATTACTTATTCAATTATTATTCTTTCCTTATATTATATTTATATATTCTTTATTCATTATAAAATTTATCCACATTCATGCACACATACCTGTATGCCCATTAAATAATATATACATATTTAATGGCTCTATATTCCAATGCATAACAATAATTGTTGCTGCTGTTCTGAATTGTAGATTGTATTTCTCAATGTTTTTCCCTCTTCCTTATTTTCCTTCCTTCTATTCTAAGTCACAAGGTTCGAATTCGAATTCGAATTCGGCAACATTGAAATTCAGATGAAATTCGGCAAGGAAAAAATTCAAAAAGTAAAAAATTCGGATTAAATTCGCCTTCTATAATTTTGATTTTAAAAAAATATAAGTAATAAACTTAAAATAAGTAAAAAAATAATATTAATATACTAAAATGTTTAAATATATTAATAAAGTTAAACACAATGCAAAATAAATAATAAATATGTTTAACAAAATATAATTCGACCAAATTTATATACTAACAATTATAAATCTAATTCGATGAGGGTAAAAAAATAATATTAATATACTAATAAGAATCATAAGAATCTAATTTCGATGAAGGTATATAAATAAATCATATTAGAATCATATTTTTACCCTCATCAAATTAAATATTTTAAAATATTAAAATTTTAATTTAATAAATGTTAATATTAAAAAATAAAAGTAAAACAATAAAATAAAATAATATTATATTTAATATACATTAAAGCAATGGCATTGGCATTTATTTGAAAAAACAATTATTTTATTCTATATGCTTGTTCCAAAAACAATTATTATTAATGCGTCCATGCCTTTCTCGCTCATGGTTTAGCCGACAAATGACATGGAGAGGAATGAACGCTCGAGCAGGGAATGCGAGAGGACGGGGAGTCAGACACAAAATATTTTGGCTAGGCATTCATTGGGAAGGTGGTGGAGCAGATTGACGACCGGCGGCAAGGCATAGAGCACAAACCCTACTACCGGCAAGCTATCGAGCCAACGATCGCCGAAGAAAACAGTGACGCTCCTATACCTCCTGATAGGCACTGTCGGCTGCTCATGGCAATTTTTTTTTAACATATGTTTTAATAAAAAAAACCTTCACCTCTTTTCCTTGAATTTGAAGGCGAATTTTGACGAATTTCAGATGTTTTTTAAAAGTTCACCGAATTTCGAATCTTAAGCCGAAAATTTGGTGAAGCCTGTTACACAGCTTCTATTTATACCATTCAAGGTAGGTGACTCATGGGGGGGAATGTATTGTTTGGTGAAAGAGGTGACTTTTCATAAAATATATCCCTTTGTTAGATTTAATTGCTGCCTTTAAAGGCTTATTATTACATAATAACTATTTTTGAAAATAATATATTATTACTTATAATTATGATATTTCATAATATATACTTATTTTGATGTTTTATTGAACATATTTTAACATTAAGGTATAATAATAAAACCAATTTGCTAATACCTTATTATTATTTTATTCTAATGTATTACAATCTTTGATATATAATGATTATAATATTTATTTATTATTATTATTTTTGAGATTAAGTTATTTAATACTAGAATGTAATAACAATAATTTGCCTATATATTATTATTATATTTGTTATTTCATATTTATATATTTTTATATTGATATGGTACACATTTATTTGATATATAATATTAATATTGCTATTTATTTTATATATTCTGATAATAATATTTAAATTGCTAATGTTTGTTTTTCAATATTATACTTGATGATTACAATTGTAATACTATCTTGTGATAATTATAATTACTAATTTTTTCTTTTTATATATTTTGTTATTTATTTGCATTTTCTTATGCAAATTGCATTTAAATGTTTTAGGTTATTTATTTATTTATTTTTGTGTTGCTATTTTTGGGACATGACAACATACAACAGTTGTTATTCAGAGCTTTAAAAAATCTTTGGCCTTTAATATTAGTATGCTAAGGGATTTAGAAGTATATACAAAATGTCAAAATCTAGTGCTAATTTAATAAACAGGAATTGATGTCTAGGAATTAATAGGATAAATAGTAAAGGTATATTCTCGTAAAGTTCAAACTTATATAATTGTGTAGGCGTTGCTTATTGGTGCCAACATACACTCACAACATTTGTTCATCTATTAAAGTGAAGACATTCACTCGGATTTTTGCAGAAAATAGCTCTGCAGGAATTGTCCTATTTTCTAAGAAACATTGCCATAAAAGATGTTATAGAAGCAGCTTGACATTTTAGCTGTTGAATTTTGTAACCAGGATGGGGCAGTGTTTCTCTTAATCCAAACATGGAAGTATGTTTTATGTTTGGAATGCAAGTATGTGAATATTATTTAATGGTTTAAATATACAAAATTTTATCCTTGAAAATTAATTGTGATTGATGTTAGAATATTTATTTGGACTTTTATATAGTGAGTGACATTGTTTGTAAGATCAAATTTTGCTCAGCAGTTTGTTATATTTGGTATTTATAATTACATGCTTTAAGATGGTAAAAAACCACTATTGCTCACATGCCTTTCCATGCAATTACTAATGCTGGTTAAACAACACTTTTATTCATGCCTTAACTAGGGAGTATGCAACATCTTGATCAGAATTTCTATTGGAAGCTAAATTAAGTAGCTGTTGAGGAGTACACCCATTTAGAGCTTTAGCTTTCACATCTATGAAAATGTGGCTGATTAAGAAGGAGGAATCCTTCGTTTCATATATGGAAGAGATCACCAATGCAATTAACTTAATGAAAACATTTCATATATTACTTAATTAAATTCATTTTTTATACTCATAAATTAATCAATTATTCATCAATTCAGACTAGTAGTTATGCTTTTCTTACCCATTCACAGTTGGAATAGCTGAAAATATCAATACAGTTGTTTACAAAGACGAGAAGTTTGACAATGAGATTTCATTTGATGCTGTGGATGTGAATTGACATTGGGCTTAAATAATCCAAATAAATGTAGATTGAAAGTTATTTATATGTGAGAATAATTTTCTTAGCATGCTTCTGACTGGTACATGATTGTAGTCTTTGCTTTTTGTGTTTTGCTGATATGGATTTAATTCTTCTTGATATTATGTTAATCTTTCTGCTTGTCTTTTTTCCCTGAGATTATTATTAAAATCTTTATTTCATTTCTGTGTTAGACAATTATTTATTGAATGCCAGAGTGGCGGCTTGGATAAATTGTAATTGGGTTCTGCTCCTTTGATATTGACAGGGTTCACAGTATGCTAGAGAAGCTTGCACAGTTCACTGACATTCGATGTTGCCTTGTTGTTGGGGGTCTCTCAGCTAATGTATAACATAAATATCATCACCTTCTTTCCCCTCTATTCTATTTGTGGATTTTACTTGTAGAGCTTGTGAAAGGATTTGTATTGATTACGTTGGACGCCGATTTGAAAGTGAATTTACTGATGCTATTTGACAAGAATTATGATGCAATGTAACTATAGTATGTTGCAAAAATTATCTATTCAGTATTTCTAGATTCAGCTCTGATATGATGCATATACATCTACTTCTATTTTGTGGTTAGATGTATGCTTTTGGGCTGTAGCAGTTAATGTTTCCCTACTTCCTCACTTCTAGGGCAGAAATTGGGAAATAACACTTTAGAAAACCATTATTATGTTGCTCCTAATTTGTTTGGCTCTTGCTATAGAGACTTATTGCTCATGTACTGATGATAATTTGTTTTTGTATACTAGTTGAAATATATATATATTTTTATTCTTATTTTGTTTTACAATCTTCATTTATAATTTAGTCAAAATTTTTGCTGCAAGAATATCGGTGGACTGCGAAGGTATTAATTTCTTTCTATGTTTTATGAGCTGCCTTATTTCAGGTGCAGGAAGCAGCATTAAGATCACGACCTGATATTGTTGTAGCTACTCCTGGGCGGATGATAGATCATTTATACAATGCACAGTCTGTGGGATTGGAAGAACTTGCAGTCTTAATTCTTGATGAGGCAGATCGTCTTCTTGAGCTTGGATTTAGCAATGAAGTTCAAGAGCTGGTAATGTGCTAAATAATATATTGTAATTGAAACCGACACTGCTTGTTATAATTCAATTTCATATATTTTAGCGAACGGTCTAGTTGCATATTATGTGTATTCTCTATCTTTATAAATGCTTAGTTGTATTAGCCACGTTTAGTAATTTTAACACTACACGTTGGCGATTATGACATAATTTTACTACAACCATAAGAACTCATTAATCTTTTGTATGCAAATTTAGCAGTGGCTGAGTAGACATGATAGTTTAGCATACATGTATTGTTTGGAAAATCGCTAACAAAAGGGGATTGAGTGATGGGGGGTTATTAGCTATGTTCTAGGGTTTGTCCCCAGAGGCCCCTGCACCCAGACTGAACAGGTCCAGATCCAGGAATAGGTTCCCCAGGTGTCTGTCTTGGGCACGGCTTGGATATGTCACAGATGTACCCTGGGCAAATTCCAGGCATAAACAATTTAAAAATTAAATAAACACATTAAAAAAAATTCAAACACAATATTTTCATTCAAAATGCTCTCACCTTGCCATATTTCTAATGTACAATTGCCTATTTTATTGAATCAGTGATCCAGCAACACAGAAACTGCTACTATCTCTCATGAAGATCCCTTATTCTTATTCTCTTTCAGGTGGTATTCAGCTGGGGGTGAGGTTCAAGAATCCCCATATACAAGTATGTGGGGCTGGAGTGTTAACCTTCCTGAGCCACTTCCATCTGGTTTTGCATTTACCTATGGGGGGAGGCACGGTCAAGATTAATTGCTTATACTTTTTATCTAAGTTACTGATCCTGGTACTGGTTTGGGTTTGGGTTCACAGGTTCTATTTGATGATTTAGAGAAGTTTTTTTTAGTTGGGTTCGTTTTTGGTTCATGCATACAAAAACATATAAAGAATATATTAATACAAATAATAAATGTTAATATGAATGCATAGTACATATGTATGTGTGTATACATATATATATATATTAAAATATTTTTTCTCTATTTATATAATAAATATAGATATACATGTTAATATAAAAACATGATTGATAATTGAAATTGTGATTGTCGCTATCTAGTTGCAGCTCAACCATTCCCTGTGTTGGAACCCACAATGCAGAGAAAAAATATTTTCTTTACTAGTTCATAGAACTTGCCGGAATGGACCAAAATATCGAGTATTCAATATTGTCACATTGTTGACATAAACATCTTTATAGTGGATGATGATGACGTGGACAATGAGAAGAGGCTGCTCCCGCATGAGTACCTTGCCATAGAGCACGCTAGAAGCCATGTGGTCTACACATTGGCCTTGGAAGGTGTTGGAAGAAAGCTTAAGGGTTGAGACCTCAAAATAAATATTAAAAAACAACTAATAATAAGCAGAAAAAACAGTAAAAAAATCTTAGGTTTGTTGTGGAATTAGAAAAACATGACAAGATTTGTTATGGGTTTGGTTGGGTTTGTTTGGGATGAACCCATTGGCTAAATTGTGATCCTTGGCCGCACCCTTGCTTGTTTGTTAAATTATCAGATTGATATTATTCAATAATGTAAATTTTAAATGAGAGCAAAGCTCTTTAAATAGACATAGAGAGATGTTTCTATAAAGAAATGACAACTAGTAAAGCAAAACAAAAAGAAAGATTCGAAGCTATCTAATCTAAAACAGAAATAGAAACAATCTAATAAGATGACCATTAATATTACAACTAATATTTTAATACCCTCCCGTAATGGTCATCGTATAAACAAAAACTAAGTCTACCCATATTGTGCTGGTCATCAAAATGCATAGTATGTAGACTCCTTCTGCTCAGTCTGCTTTGCCACTGGAGCACTTTGCTGAGACGCTTCCTGGTTGGACTTCTCGTTAGCCAAACGCTTTCTGCAATACCTCTGTATATGACCAATCTTCCCACAGTAATGGCAAGTAGTAGACTTCTTCTTGGAGCTCTCCTCTGAATTGCTTTGTCCTTTTTGCTGAGTGGACTTGCCTTTGCCAACATCCTTGGCAGTAAATGCTTGTTCAACACTAGAAGACTCACTGCTGCTCCCAAACTGTCCACCTATCCTGCTGCAATAGCTTGATGCACAACTCATCGAACTTCAAGTCAATATTGGTGGATGTAATGTTGAGTGTTTCGGTGAAGTGCTTGTAGGAACGTGGCAAACTTTTCAAAGTGACACCTGTTGATGGGTGTTTTATGACCACACCAACACAGAATAAAGTTTCCAACGGTCACTCTATCCTCTCTTGATCAAAATCTCCTACATGCTAAGATTGCGAAAGATCATGCATTCAACTCCAAGGTTCTTTCATGTAATGGACGGAGACTCAGTTAGTTTGATGTGATTTGCTAGTATTTCAAGGGGACTTACACAATTGTTCACTCGGGAGAAAAGGATTTTCAAGATTCGGGAGATTTATCAATGAAGCTTGAGTTTCCTAAGCTAATAAGAAAATGCTGAATTTGAATGGCTGCAAGGATTAAGAAAAATTCTCATCTACCCTAGGCGCGGGACGTGGTGATGAAATCTCACAAACTTCAACCAAGCTTTGCTTTGCCTCACCTTGGACAACTTCCACAAAACTGGTGCAATCTTCAAAGGAGTGAACTAGAGATATTCAGATTGCAAATTAACATGAAGACACCATCACGACGATGTATACCAACATGTGAATTATAACCGAAGTTAGGTCCAAACTATTCCAGTTGACCACACAAGGCGAACCCACCATAAGTGAGCTTGCTAGTGGTATGGACTAGCGAAGCTTGCTCAAATCAGTCACCACATTCCACAATTATCTACTTGCATGAAATAAAATCTATTCTACTCTAAGTTTTACTCTAAGATTCTATGCTAATTGGAAGGATGAAGAAACCTTGCTAGCTGCCCACAATAAAAGATGAAACCACAAGCAATGACAACTTTTTTATTATAGTAGTGTTCACAACAGTCTCTTACAAAGCATTCAGTTGAAAACTTTCATTCCTTCCTTACAAATGAGGGGGGATGCCCCTTTTATAGCTGGCCCAGTCTCAAGGACGACTTAGATTCAATTACAATAAACGGCTCAGATTGAGCCACGTAAGCCCTACTAAAGATTTTACCTAAAAATGGCCACAAAGTGGAGTGGAGTAATAAATGAGCCCATAATGGTCACTCTCCCCCTACATCACTATGAGCATTTAATGCCCACTATCATCTAGAAGGTTGTCGTCCAGGAAAGCGTTCTCATTCTCCCTCTCTTTGACTGCAAACTCGATGAATCTAGCCAATACTGCTTCAACTTCCTGAACTGAGATGGATGGAATATGGTTAAGCTGAAACTCAAGCACTGTGACCGCCTGCCCTTGTTGTTTACAAGATTTTCCCCAAGCAACTAAGGCATCCTAAGTGTTCTGAATGATATTGGAGAAGGTCGAAATATTTTCAAAATCCATTTGGGCAAATGACCTTACATCCGAAAAGAAAAGCTCCAATCTGCTCTTCAAGCCATCCGCAGTCACCTCCTCCAGAGTCTACCTTTTGGCAAATAATGCTTCAAGCGTGTTCAAGACTCCCTCCCGAATATTTCCCATGGCCCTTCTAACTCTAGTTGATTCCGCTTGAGTTGCATCGAAGAAGCCTCGACATGTGACTGCTAAAGAATACCAACTGGGGAAGTCATATCTGTCGCCCTCCTGTATCACTCCTCCTTCCACCAGAGTCTGCATGGGCATATGCAATAAAGCCGCCAAGCGAGGAACAAATTTATTCTGATAAATGTGGGTTTCACTCCAAACTCTATCAACATTGCTCATGTGTGTCAAAATACTGGAGCCCTGCTGAAAAGAATGGGCGAGATCCTCTATGAACTTCTCTGTCTCTGCGCGAATATGGTCAACCCATTTATCTGCTTCCTGAGCCATCTTCTTTAAATCTTCCAGGCCATTGACTGATTCCCTCAGCAGTTTAGTTGGAAGATCAACTGCTGGATTTTCTTGTCCACACGGACGGGCTAAGTGCTGCACATAGCCAACCAATGTCTTATGTTTTTTCTTCAATCTTTTATACTTCCCTTCTGTTCGGAGCAACCTGTCTTTAAGAGCCTGATAGGAGCTATCACATTCCTGGATTATTTGAGCTCCTGTAGGGCGACCCAACTCCACAGTAGTGACCACATAATTCTCCGGGATAGCCTCATCTCGGTCACATTCTACCTTGGGAACAACCACATGGAGTGTGTGAGAACTAGACTTATCTATAGATATCTTCGAGAACTTTCTGGACCTCTTCTTTTTTGGCGGTCCACTGATTCCGCTGAGGAATTCCTCCATTTCAATTGTCGGGTCAGTCTCCTCAACAGGATCCCTTCTCATTCTTTCTTTGAGCCAGTCTGGTACTGTCTACTGCGGGTCACAAATAATAAGGGGCTATTCCTCTCTTGCTTCCTCTCAATGTACTTCTCTAACAACATTCTGCTGAGGTTCATCAGTTTTCATCTGTTGAGTATTTTCCCTTGAACCTTGAGCCTCCTGCCTTGCAGTAGTATCCTCCTCCAAAGCCATCTCAATCAATTGCTGGAAGCGGGTGTCTGTCTCTGTCCCCATTTCTTCTCCTTGCTGATTTTCCTTCCTAGGAGTGTTGACACTTTGACTATCTGGCTCCCTAAGAGGTGGCTGGTTCACCTCCAGAAACTCTTGCTCATTCAATATGCTTCTTTGGTCTGCAAACAATGAAACCTTCTGCACGCTGGAAGAGCGAGTCTCTGATGGCGTGTATGATGCTTCCTCCATCCTTTGAGGCACCTGCTGAACCTGCACTTCTCTTTGCGGTTCTGAAGCTTGGGTGACCTGTTTCCTTTTTCTAGTTGTTGGCGGCCTTTGGTCACCCATCAAATTGTAAGTGAGGGGGATTGATTTTCTTTTAAGTCTATTCACGTGCCTTTCTACCCAATTTCTAGTGAATGTAAAAACCGGTATGCACAATGTATCTAAGTCTGTAATTTTCGGTTCTAACCAATCTGGTAGTGGGACCACTGTGTTTCATAATTTGGCTGCATATCATTTACGTCCTCATTGTTTACCTCGCGGAGTGTTTATATCAACATACTACGTACACAGGAAGTAAACGAAACTATATGTAATACACAGAACATAACAATACAATATGCTAGAATCATGAGATGTTTGTATTCATTTCTAGTAAATATCACCATGTACAATCACAAAGAATTCCCGTGCTATCAATCATGGACTCATAATCATAATGACAATAGTAGTCTCCCCTCCCGACTACAAAACTGAGTACATATAACGTTCGGCGGTTGGTTGAGCAACCAACCGTCGTGACGTTCTATAACACCCTGCTACAACTAATCAGGACTTAATTACCTGAATGTACATGCCAATAATTATTCTTACTAAGACTATAGTTTATTGAATTATAATAACTTGGCCGACTACGGCCGACTACACTAAGGATATTTGACCACTTACATCATTCCCCCACAAATTAGGTCGCCTTCTAGGCGACAAGGCAACAAAAAATGGGAAATGATGCTGTACAAAATTTATTGAGAGGAAGGGGGAAATGAGGACGTCCTTAGATGAACTGATGACGTGGGAGTAGCAACAGAAGAGTGCTGGTCCTTCAATCACTTTACTTCCTCCGTGCGTACTTGAAGTTGGCGATCGACAAGAATTTCACGTTCCTTGGCAGCTTTCACCATGTGGGCTGCCTCCATTAGTTGGCTCTTGACTTTGTTTGCCTCCAAGCTTGTGGTTGCCAACTGTTCCTCCAATATTTTGATTTTTTCACCCCACATTTGTTCTCGCTTCTGAGTGTCTTCCTCCTTCTGCTTAAGCTCCTCCTTCTGGCGGTTCCCTTCCTCCAAACTAATCACTCTGGCCTCCAAGGTGGCTATCAGGTTTGCTTATGCATTCGATACCTGAGCCTGTTTTGCTAGCTGGGTTTGCAGATTCTTCATGGTCATGGCGGATTCCTCCTTCACTTTCTGCAACATGCGATAGGCCTCCACCTTTCCTGCTACCGCCAACTCAACAGATAGTATCTGCCTCTTCACGTTGTAGAAAACATCCCGGAATGCAAGCTCAATGTGATAGAGGCTTTCTATGACTTTCACATCCCTTCCTGCCATCCTTGGTGGGTTGCCTCGCCAATTTTTGAGCATTCTTGCAGTTTCGCTTGCCAGCCAACCTTGGCTAGTGAAAATGCGAGCGAATTCTGCCTCACACCCCATCTGCACAAACCCTCTGAGGTGTTGCACCTCCTGGCCCACTAATGGGGATATGGTGGTTACTTCTGCTAGTGGTGCCCATCCTGGTAATGCGTTGGGTACTGAGGCTACCACTCTCAATGTTCGTCCGCTGCCGATGGATGATGTTGGTAGGGTGAAAGTGATAGTCGGCGAACTCTCCTAACCCGCTGGTTGTGTTGGCAAGGTGAACCCTGCTGGCTGGAAAGGTGGTATTACGGCTTCTTCCACTGCCATTTTGGTCTGGGCAACTACAGCCACAGATACTTCCTCATCCTCTGGCGAACTCTTAGTTGATGTCAAGGAAGATAACTCAATGTGCTCCCCTTCTCCTTCTTCCCCACTCTGTGCTGATGTTTCTTCTTCTACGGATGCTTCTCGACATTTCCTTTTTTTTCCTGCCATAGGGCCTTCGCCCACCTGCTTGAGTTCTAGTACTGTCCAGTAGAATACCGTTGGTAGGCCTGGGTCCAGATGGGTAAGAGGTTGCAATCGCCCCACCTGCCTTCAGGTACTTGCGTGTGCACAATATCCAAGAACAGAGCAATGGCATGCTACGTCATATAAAATGCTTTGTGCCGCTGGGACAGAAACTCTCGCATCCGCTCTGCAAGTAACCGTGCCCAATTATATACTTGGCCGATGCTCAATCCCACCATGTAATCTACCATCCATGTAGCAATGTCGGACACTCGACTGGCACCTGTAAGTCGACACTTCATCAAGTCTAATATGCACTTCCATTCGGCTATAGCCAGATAATGTTTTCGAAGGCCTTTGTTGCCGGCATTCCATATACTATCTTTCTCCTGCGACGTTAAATTGTTTCGGCACACCTACTTAATTAGGACTTCCTTATGTTGCTAGGTCATCTTCTTTGGCTTATTAACTCCGATCCCTGTGGCTGAAACACCAAAAACTCGTTCAAAATCCTACGGCCAAAATGAAATTGTAACCGGACAGCCTCTATAATCTATTACCGACTTGTTCGTGTGCCTGCAATAATTCTCCACCATGGCCTTCAACCAAGGTTCAAATTCTCGTAAGCTGAAGAATGGCGCCAAGACAGCTTTATACACTCGAGTGTGTTGTAGTGCAATCTTCAACGCGTGGTCATCGGCTGTGCTTCGCCACCACTGCTTGCATTCGTTGCCTGTTAAATTCTCCCAAGACATCGTTTCAACATCTGCATCCATTTTCTTTTTCTTCCTTGCCGAGGCTACCTTCGGCTTATGTTGCACAACTTTCTTTCCCTTGTCCATTGTATTGTCGGTTTGGCGGTTCCAGCCAACTTTATTTGCTTCCAAACGGTTGTCGAAACTGCCTAACTTCAGTAACTTCCGTACTGAGTGAACTTGGAACTCTCGAAATTCTTGAAAAAACTGCAATTGTTGTACGCCTTGAGGAGTTAAGGACTGCCATACGATTCAGGAAGCCTCTGCTAGTGAAAGCCGTGCGAATTGAATAGACTTTGAAAGTCGTACGATTTGGACAATTGTGGGATGCCGTACGCTTTGAAGAAATATTGAATGCCGTACGATTTGAAGAGATATTGAGTGCCGTACGATTTGAGAGAATGGTAAATGCCGTACGATTTCAAGATATTCCAAATGCAGTACACTATGAACTCTTGTACCTCCAACAGATCGTACGATGTGAATAGCAAACCGTACGATGTCAATCTTTGTGCCTTCAGTAATTCATACGATGTGAATAGCCAGCCGTACAATGCAAAATTCCAACCTTCCAACAAGCCGTACAATATCAACTTCTATGTGTTCAGTACGCCGTACGATTGAGAGACCTTGTGGATGTTGTATGGTGCAAATGTACTCCCAACGCCGTACGATGTGAAGGTGATCTAAGCATCGTACGCCTTGAAGACCCTGGACCTATTGTGCATTTTGAAAGCTCTGCTCATTTCCCCTGTGTGAATGCCATACGCTTTGGACTGCCTTATGAAGTCGTATGACCTCCTCTTTGGCCATACTTATTATTATTTTTTTCTTAGTCAGCTTTGTTTTTGCTTTTTCATTTTTTTTAATTTGATTTAATAATTCTTTTTGAATTCTTTTATTTTTCTTTTGTTTAATTTTTTCTCCCTTTCCAATTTCTTTTAATTTGTTTTTTCCTCTTCATCTTCTCTTTTCCTCTTGGTTGTCCCTGTTTCGTCCCCTGGCTTCATTTTTAATTCAGATGCATAGTACCATTTACATGTATGTGAAAATCTTTTATAGCATTCTTCTTCACAACAAGTCCCTATGTATTTTACGTCAAACCATTTATCAAGCAAGGGAGCGGGACCAGTATCTTTATATCCGCCGTCGACATACCTTCCTCCGTACTGCTGGTACCACGTAACATCTTCGCCTTCTACTGTCGGAGGTCTGGCTGGGTTGGGTATTACCTTCCAGAGTTCGTCCTTCATCGCTATTTTCCTTACTCTTGGCACCTTCCTTCTCTCTCTTCTCATTCGTTTAAGTATTTCTTCCGTGTACTCGTCAACATGTGATAAGAATTTGTCTTCTGTCATGACCACTGTTTTTAAACAAGGGGCTGTTTTTTCAAAGTATGCCTCCCATTGTTCGTTGTCCCATTCATCGTTTTCTTCGTCATTATTTTCTGGTTGGGGTTCTCTTGCCGCTTGTTCCTCCTTCTCCTTTTGCGCCTCTTCATCCATTTCTTTTGCTAGATACCCCTTCCGTATGCCTTCGTATGGCGTGACGTAACTCCAGTGTCCACCCATTCGTTTCTAGAGTGCCGGTGTCCTGAACACTGCATTGGTCAGATGTTTGTGTATCCGTGGTACTGCAATTCCTTCCATTTTCTTTTCTACTAGTCTCTCTTCTATGATTTGGTTCCTGCCTGATTTCGTCCAGACTCCCTCTGCTGCGTATCCGGGGCCTCCCAAGCCCCATTCTTGCTCCCTCGGTGCCTCCATCTGCACAGGCCAATCTTCCTTGGTGGCGTAGCTGAGCATATTGATGGCTATTGTTTGTTTCGCCTCCTTTCTCTCCTCGTATACTTTCAGCTTTGATTCGTTGATTGCATTAGGCATGAATGATCCATCCAAGTTCTCTAGTTTTATAGAGCCGTTGTCGCTCACTTCTCTGATTTTAAACGGTCCTAACCACCATACTTTGAACTTCCTCAGTTTGATCTTGTTACGATCGTTATACTTCAAAACTAATTAACCTGGCCGAAAGTTCATTCGCCAAAGGTGTTTGTCGTGCCAGTGTTTCCTTCTCCGTTGCATATTTTCCGTGACCCATTGTGCCATCACTCTCCGCTCGTCCAGTTTGTTGAGTTTGTACAACCGTTCCTTCAAACTCTCCGTATCTCCTAACCGGTTGTCTACGGCTATCCTTAGGCTGGGTACCATGTATTCCATTGGTACCATTGCTTCCTGGCCGTACATCAACTGGAAAGGTGTGTGTCTTGTTGTTACTTTATACGTCATACGGTATGCCCACAAAAAGGCTGGTAGCCGCTCTTCCCAATCCGCTTCCTCTACACCACATGAGTTGTGAATGATTGACACTAGCACCTTATTCGTACACTCTACTTGACCATTGGCTCGTGGGTAGTACGGGCTAGATAGGTTGTAAAATATTCGGAACTCCGTTGTCATCAGTCGGATGACGTGATTCACAAAGTTTCCTCGATCACTCGTAACTTGGATTGGGATCCCGTACCGTGTCACTATCTGTTCATAGATGAATCTGGCTATGCTCTGGGCTGTGTTATCTAGCAATGCTCGTGCTTCAGCCCACTTCGTGAGATATTCTGTCGACACCACAATGTATCGGCACCGGTGTAGGTGACTCACTTTTAGTGGTCCGATAAACTCCAATCCCCATCACTCAAACAACTCTGAGGCTAGGATGGATGGAGTGGTATAAAATCCCGCTTTAGAGGTTTTCCCACTCGTTGACAGGTATCACATCCTAGCACCCACTCCCGTGCATTTGTGTGCATTGTCGGCCACTATAGTCCTGCCAGGAGAATTTTTCTTGCCTTGGCATCTGGTCCCATATATCCACTAGCCAGACCCTCATGTGCTTCCTTCAGTACCCCTGGTATTTCTTCTTCTATGACACATCTTCGAAGGATTTGGTCGGATCCCATCTTGTATAGCAAGCCATTAATTAGCTGAAATGTCTTGTTTTTCAGTACGAGCTTCCTCCTCTTCATCGGTGCCTTTTCCTTTGGAAACGTGGATGTGGACAAGTATTCTTCGATCTTTTCGTACCATGATGGAAGTATTGCAATCTGAAACAGGTGCGCATCGGGAAAATCTTTGTTTACTCCTTCTGTAGGTTCGCCCGACCGTATCCTTGACAACTGTTCGGCGATCATGTGGCTCTTCCCCGATCGCACTATGATAGTGAATGTGAACTCCTGAAGCAATAGCAACCACCTACTCACTCTTCCTTGGATTATAGGCTTGTTCACCAAATACATTAGGGCTTGATGGTCTACATAGAAGGTGAATGGTGTGGCCAACAAATAATGCCTGAATTTTTGTACGGAGTACACCATCCCCAGTGCTTCACGCTCAGTCGTACTGTAGTTCTTCTCCGCCTTCGAGAGTAGAAGACTGGCAAAGAATATTGGGTGGTCCAGGCCGTGTGTTTTGACTTGTGCAAGTGTTGCTCCAATGGCGAAGTTTGAGGCATCCACATGTACATGGAATTCCTTGTCCCAGTTTGGGTACGCTAGGATGGGTGAGCTGATTAGTTGGTCCTTTAGTTCCTTGAATGCTTTTTCTTGTTCTTCTGTCCATATGAAAGGTTGTCCCTTCCTTGTCAATAAGTTGAGAGGGTACGATACTTGTGCAAAATTCTTGATGAACCTCCGATAGTAACCGACATGGCCGAGAAAGGACTTTACAACTGTGACGTTTTCTGGAGCCTCCATATGCACAATGACCCTTATTTTATCAAGATCGGTCTTTAGCCCGGCTTTGCACATAATATGTCCCAGTAACTTTCCTTTTGGTACCATGAACCTGCATTTCTTTGGGTTCAATGCGAGGCATGCTGCTCGACACCTTTCCATGCATTCTCCAAGAGCCTTGAGATGTTTTTCCTTGTCATTGAAAAAGGACCAGTCGTCTAGGAACGTCCTGAAGTTGCCCACCGACATCTTGTCAAATATATGCAAAATTATCCTTTGGAACGTGGCCGGTGCGTTACACAACCTGAATGGCACCCGGTGGTACGTGTATACTCCATCTTCAACCACAAAAGTTGTCTTCAACTTGTCTTCTTCGACAATACAAATTTGGTTATATCCAGAGAACCCGTCCAAGAACGAGTACATTTCATGCCCAACGACCTCCTCCACGATGGTGTCCATGAAGGGGATTGGAAATGGGTCCTTGACCGTTATTGTGTTCAAACATCGGAAGTCGACACATATCCGTATTAGTACGAGATCCCAGTCATCACCGACGAGAATCTCCCTAGGCTTCTCTTGCTCCCCAAGATGCACCCTTTTGAGTGTCGGTTCCTCATACTTGATGAGTTTGTCTTGTTCAAGCTTATGGGCTGGCGTCTCGTCTAATTCCGCCGTACCTTCCTTATATTCGCCATACTTTGGTGGGAATGTCTCACTGGCTAGGCCCTTATCTTCGCCTTCTTCTCCTTCCTTGATCTACAACATGTTGCACTCTGGGTGGAAAACTTCATAATCCTCCATCTGCCAGTGAAACAATCCATTCAGTGAACTGGTTTCATCTTCAAAACAACTCCCTATTTCCAATACACCTTCCTCGTTTGGCTCCATTGTTCTCCTTTCTTCATCGCCATCTGATCTTTCGTCAGATTCTGAAGATGCCAAGTCCTCATTGACCGCCTGATTCTTCAAATCGATAATATACTTTTTCCGATGGCTCTCTATCGAGAGGTTGTTCTTCTTCCAGTTATGGTTCACCTTGGCCACAATCAGCCATCCCCGTCCAAGTAGTGCGCCATACGCTTTTCTCTCTAGTGGGATAACAACAAAATTGAATAGGAATTGTTGCGTACCTATCACCACTTTTTGTGCCATCAGCGTGCCGATTGGTTTGATATTATGTTGATCGGCACCAACCAGTTGGAATGTCGGCGGCAAGAGTGTGGGCTTCCCAAGGCTCTTCCATGTATCCTCAGGTAGTACGTTAACTCTTGATCCTCTGTTGATGATGGTATTAGAGAGTTTCATCCCCAGGATTTCCATCTATACGACAGTCGGTTTCCTCCTGCCACTTATTGCGAGTAGCGTTGGATCCGTGGTTGCTCTTGTCGATTTTGTGGGGTCTTCGCTCGGATCCATCTGAGTAGTGTCTGCCATGATATTTGTAAGTGCTACTCTTAGTTGTGGCATGGTTTGTAGAAGGTCCGTTACCTTGATTGGTATAGTTGTGTGAAGCACTTGCCGTACGATGTTCTTTTCCAACTCTGACTGCAACGGCGTACTAGCTGCTTTGGAAGTTCTCCGTTCATTTGCCATTGCTTCTTCCACTTCTGCCTTGGGTTCTTAGAGTCTTTCTTTCTCTGTACGAGGGTCCGGATAGTTGGCCTTCTTCGTCTGCGCCCTTGTAAGTGCCAGGACTTCTTCGTCGACTACTTCCAGTATGTTGATACCTTTTTGTTTCGGGCAAGTCAGTGTCTTCGTGATCGCCCGGTCCGCACCACTTGCACAACTTCCCTCCGACGCCTTGGCTGTTCTAGCATTCCCTGGCAAAGTGGCCCCATTCACTACATCTTTGGCACTGGATCATGGGCCGACCTGTGCTGTCATATTGGATTTTGCTTCTTGGCATGGTATTTCTCCGATTATTGTGATAGCCGCCAGGGGATGTGTTGTTATTCTGATGTTTCGGTGGTGTGGTCGGAGGGGTGGATTGTTCCCCCTGTGTGAAGAACACTTGCGCACTTCGTGTTTTCAAATTGTACGGGCATTTTTTGACAGAGTGTCCCATAACTTGGCAGATGTCACAAAACATCTTCTTCAGATAGTTCGCCTTCGTATGGCCTTCCATTTTGCATTCCGTACACCATAGTTCGGTTGCTTCCTTAGACCCTTCTTTGTTCGCTTTTAGTTCCTTCATCATTCTCAGCATGTCGTGACAGAGCGCTTGTACGGTTTTTGATTCATCCTCGCTCTCCCCCGCGCTTTCTTCATCATCATGCTTCTTCCCTCTAGAGGATGTCTTGTTCTTGCTTTCAATATCCATCGCACGGTTGTATGCTTCAGTGTACGAGGATGGCGATACTACCTTCATGTTCTTACGTAGCGAGGGAAGCAGCCCTTCGATAAACCATCTCTTTTTTAAGCCATCTGCTAGCTGTGATTCTAGTTTCCCCAACAGGTCTTTTAATTTCCGGTTGTAAGTTCGTACACTTTTGTGCTTCCCTTGTTTGGTGTTATAGATCTCGGCCACAATTTTACTGTCGTCCCTCAATAGTTTGAATTCATCTTGAAATGCCTGCTTCAACACCCTCCATGAAGCTTTCTGTGTTTGGTCCAACTCCGAGTACCAGTCAATGGCACTGTCTCTAAGTGTTGCCGGTAACGCTTTCAGCTAGTTATCCGGGTCATCTTCTCCACTCGCTATCCAAATTGTCTGGCACGTCTTGCAGTGTCGTACTGGATCCTCTAACCCATTCCTCGTAAACTTCGGCAACTTTTGCCGTTCTGGAGTCACCATCTTGCCTCGCTGTCCTCCTCGTGTATTGAACCTGACTGGACTGCTTTTCCCATTACATTCCGGTGCGTCACTTGCACTCTCGGCCACGTACAAGTCACTCTTCCATCCTCCGTTAGCGTCCTCTACACCTTGGGTTTCTTGAGCTCTGCTTCGGTGCTCCTTCTGCCAAGGGGTTTTGGGCTCAGATCTCCCTGTCCTCCGCCCTTCGTCGTCGTCCGATATGGACAACTCTCGAAAGCGTTGGATGCTATTCTCAAGTTCACCGCTCAATTCATCTTCATTTTCTTGACTTTTATATTTTTCTACGTACGGGGTGATGAATGGTTCCTCGTCCCTCCCTTCCACAAAACTCTGATGTGCTCTATTTAATCTTTTCCGTCGGTTTTCTTGCTCTTGTACTCTTAATGTTTGCCAAATTCTTTCCTCCTCTGCTTCGTGCTCGAATGGTATTCGGTTCTTGTCCTTGTTCGGCCGTACGGGCATTAGAAGTCTTTCACGGAGTCATTGTTGTTTGCCAGAGGTACGTCTCCGGCTAGTGTCTCGCTCCTCCTCTTCCCGTTTGGTTCGTTCCTCGTACTGTTGCAGGATTTGTTGCCTTTGGCGTTCCTGTTCCTCTTCCGCCCGAAGGTCTTGTAGGATGATAGAGTGGCGGGCCAACAATCTTGGCATGCAATGGAGAAGGTGATCAACCTCGTCGTTCACTTCGAGTTGATCCTAGACTACTGCCTCAGGGATTTCTCGCCGGAGGGCTTGCCTCCATACATGATCTCGTAGGGATATGTTCCAGAGATTTGTCAAATCCCGTGTCAAGTCGTCCTCTCTTTCTTCATTTGTTACTATGGGTTCCTCCGCCGGTCGGCCCATTACACTGCCATTGTAACGAGTGCTTCCTTGGTCCGCTTAGGCAACAACGCCAAATGTTTACCTCGCGGAGTGTTTATATCAACGTACTACGGACACAGGAAGTAAACGAAACTATATGTAATACACAGAACGAAACAATACAATATGCTAGAATCATGAGATGTTTGTATTCATTTCCAGTAAATATCACCATGTACAATCAAAGTATTCCCGTGCTATCAATCATGGACTCATAATCATAATGACAATAGTAGTCTCCCCTCCCGACTACAAAACTGAGTACATATAACGTTCGGCGGTTGGTTGAGCAACCAACTGTCGTGACGTTCCATAATAGCCCGCTACAACTAATCGGGACTTAATTACCTGAATGTACATGCCAATAATTATTATTACTAAGACTATGAATTATAATAACTTGGCCGACTATGACCGACTACACTAAGGATATTTGACCACTTACACTCATCTACTTGATTATGATCTGGAACGATTTCACATTCTCTGATTATTTTCAAGGGTATTTTGGAAAACATTCTTCTTCAAACCCCAGCATCATCCACTGCATTAGCATAGAAGTCCTCAATGTGTGCCTTGTGCCTATATTCCATGCCTTGCACTATTCTGATATTGTTATAATGATCAAAATCTTGCCTGCCGGTGTGGTATGAGTGGTGGAAAAACTGTAGCTCATCTTCAGCTTCCTTGGCTGCCTGCAAGGAGGGACAAACCTCATTTGAATTCCCTATGATGATCGGAAAGTCCAATCCTCCTTTCTTCTTCCTTTTTTTGAATTCTATCATAGGCAATGAGCTGCCTAGATATCTCTAACATCACCATTCTATCTGTGGGGTACCTTGGTAATCTATAAGGATATGACGTAAACCCTTGCAGCCTGATATAAGTGAACTTTGGAAATTGGATAAACCAATATCCGTATTCCTCGATCAACTTCTAAGCTTCTTTTGATATCCTTTGTTGAGTCCTTTGCTAAAGGGTCTTGGCTATGTGCATTGCGAAGGCATCATTCACTCTTTTGTAGCTGGAGGTGTTGCTCAGGTGCAATTGTGGGCAAGCCTTGTAAATTTTGAATTGCTCAGGACCACACCCAATCGGCTCCTTATAAGTTATTCCCCTGTATTTAGTCATTCGAGCCAACATGTAAATCACATATGAGGTCATGTAAAATGTTTTAGTTCTCCTCAGATTCCTGAACTGTTCATCCAGATTATCACTTATCATTCTTGCCCAGTCCACACAGTCCTTCCCCTCCAGCACAATCTTGATGTAGTAGAACATCCATGGCTCGAAGATGTACGATTGAGGACTTTCATTCACTCGGCTGAGCATCATTATCAGATCACAATACTCTTGCTTCACATCATCTGAAATAATTTGCTTGGGAAGCTTGGTGTGAGGAGGCCTGAACTTCTGCATCCAACCGAAATTTATCATTCCAGTGCATCTCTCAAAAGTAGAAGCATACATCCTTTCAGCCCTCTGCCTTGTTCTGTATACCATCTCATCGAAAGTAGGGATCCCAAACGCCTCTCCGATGGCATCCGGTGTAAGATTGGCAAACAGTTTGCCATTAGAGGAAACAATAGTCTTTTGCTCCGATCTGTAGCAGTTAGCACATTCTAGGATTAACTCCGGACACTGGATAGCTGGTGGAAAATCAGCAGCTGCATAAAGTCCACTCTTCATAATTTGATGTGCCGTGACTGATTGAGGATAGCCACCTATCCTGTACATCCGCCTTGTAAGTGGTCCAAGATTGTATGAACCAAGATTTGTATCATTTAGCTCTCCCAACTTCGATGTAAACTTGGATTCCGGAAGAAATGCTTTGCTCAACTTCTTTATCACCGCTTGCCTCGATATATTGGCCTTGTTTGACTCAGCATTGGCAGCCTTGCTTGCAGCTTTGTTGGCCTTTGCAGCCGCTCCTCTACCATCCTGCAAAATAAAAGATAGGCATTAAAATTTAAACTTAGAAAATAAATAACCTCGGGATATCCAAAATGTGGAGCAAACTTTGAAAATAAGGAGCCTTAGCATTAAAAATTCGAACTCCAAACCTCAACACTTTTCCAGCAGTACGAATATTACTTCCGACACTTAGAAAAAATTCACCCCTAGTAACTAGCTTGTGGATTTAACTTGCTCACTTCAGCAGCCTCACCTCAACGTTTTTCTTCTAACCCTCAAAGTCACAACTTTGCACTTGCAAATGGTGAGAAGAAATGAAAATTTCGTGGCTTAAATAATTGTGTCAAAGAATATTGCTAATTCGTGAGGGAGTTTATTTTAGAAAACTCATTAAATCTTGACTACCACTACTTGGCAATTTCCAAATTTAGAGAGGTGATGGGTGAGCTGCCACCAAAGCGAGTCCCCTTTGTCATAAACCTTGCCTTTGTCGAAGATTCTTTCCTTTGCAAAAATTAGAATTTCCCCTTTTAACTTCTTGTAACATTTTGTTATTTCAAAGATTCATGGGGAAATCATTTAACTTATTTAATATTTCCTTTGGTATTTAAAATTTCCCATGCCTTAGCCAAGTTTTAAAATTTTACCCCTTACATGTCAAACTTGGACGCATTCTTACTTTGCACCTTGCGTTCATCAACTTATAACTTGGGCGCATTTCTTACCTCAGGTGCTCGACGTATATTGACTTGCAACTTAGGCGCATTTGAGGGTTTAGCTGAATCTCAATGCCATAGAAATGTCTCGCCTACCCTATTCTTCCATGGGCGCAATAGAGGAGTCTTGCTCAAATTTCGTGCCTTAGAAAAATTTCCTTCTATCTCATTCCTCTTTGGGTGCATTAGAGGGGTCTTCAAATTTCGTGCCTTGGAAAAAATTTCTCCCTTGGGCGCATTCCAACCTTGTGCTATGTTTCTTGCCCCTTTGCCTTGGGTGCATTTCACTCTCTTGCATCATGTTTCTTGCCTTAGAAACTTTTTCATCCATCTCATTCTTACCTTGGGCGCACTTGGCCCCCTTGCATCATGTTTCTTGCCTTGGGCGCATATCCATCTCATGTCATGGGCGCATTTCACCTCCTGTCACATGCCACCTTATACCTGTTGATGATTTGTAGCTGCATATGTCTACTTCCAGGCGCGATTCACTTGAATGAAATGAATTGAATATAGCCTTATGGCTATTCATTTTTTATTGATTGCAATTATTTAATGAAGAGGCACGTCCTATATTAAATAATATTTAATTATTGCCAAAGTGCGATTTTCTAGAAGGCCGACTTCTTGATATCAAGAGACACATTTCTTATGGTGGGCCGACCTCCTTATTATGAAAAGTCATCTCTCTTGAGCCAACCTCTCTTGGTGAAGAGGTGCGAATTGCCTAAAAATACACGACATTTCATTTGTGTTGATCATCAAGTTCATTGAGAAGAATTAACATTTCAGAGCAGCAGATGGAACCTGTGTAGCAGATCTGATTTTGTAGCAGCAAGTCGATTCAAGGAGAAGCATATCATTTGTATCTTTGCATCTAGGAGTGGTGCTGTTTCTTGTATCTATTTGGCATTGTGTTATGCCTGAGTTGTAAGCAGATTTCTACTCATATTTAAATCAATATATAGGAGATATATTGGCTGGGTTTTTCTCCCTCAAGTTGGAGGGTTTTCCCAGGGTATCTTGTGGTGTTCATTGTCTCATGTGTTGCATTTTTCTATTTACTTTAAGTTAGATTAATTTGATCATGAAAAACTAACAATACCTTGCGTTCCTCTACCCCTTTTGCCTTGGGCGCATTTGGGCTTGTGCACTTCTATCATGCCTTGGGCGCATCTGAGGAGTGTTGCTTCATGTTGCATGGCTTAGGCAAATTTTGTCTATCTCATTCCTCTTTGGGCGCATTTCTATGTGGAAGCTCCAATTTTTTCACAAGTTAGCCATTTTTTTGTGAAGACTTTCACCCCAAACATAGCCTAAGTGTATTTTCATGTATAAAGGGGATTTTGAACACTTAGGCAATGTTCGTCCTGCTCACCCTTGCTTTCCATTTTTAGTAACTTCTGAAGTTCTTGTGATTCTCAAACATCTGCAACTCCTCAAGACTTGATATTCGCTCATCATGGTCCTCGTGACTTGATTGACCTGTTCACACTTGCTTGCTGCGCTCACCTGCTATTTTAGGCCCTGCTCTAGAAGTGACTTACTAAAAATAGTAAGTGTGCAGAATATGTTCAAATTTCACTAGTAGATTCCTTGGAAGATTTTGATCACAGTGGGATACATTGATTTTAAGTTTTTCCTGAGTTTTGCCCTTCATTTTAGGCATAAAAGTAGGAAACCCTAATTTCATTGCATGTGCCTCTGTTGGCCTCCGTTTGATGCCGTTCTTGCTATGTTTTGGAAATTGAGGATTTGGAATTGTTCGGGTAACATCATACCTCTTAAAAGCGGACTTGCTAAAAATAGACTTACTAAAAATAGTAAGTTCTCGGAATTCGTTCAAATTTTGCATGCAAGTAGCTCAAACGGTTTCAAACATGATGTAGCAGTCAGATTTTCAAAAGCCCTGAGAAAAAGGTCCCAAATGGAGCACTTACTAAAAATAGTAAGTTGTCAGAATTCAGTGAAATTTTAATGGGAACCTGCTTGAAGCTTCCTGATTGCAGTGCCAAGCGCATATTTCAATCCACTTACTCAATTTGACCCCAAACTAAGCTTGAAAAATGAAAACCCTAATCTGACATAATGCTCTCCAGACTCGGCCAAAATTCCAAATTAGGCCCAAAGATGGATACATCCCCGGAAAGACACAAGGAACTAGGAGAGATTGCTGCAAAACTACCCAAAACCAAAGCCAAAAGACCTGAATGGGGCAAAAATTAGGGGGGACCCATCTGGAATGGGGTGATGTGTGAAAAGGTCACAACACCACCACCATATCCTCCTCTTCCATTGTACGACCAATGGCCTCTAGTTGATCGCGAATATTTTTGATTTTCATCAAGTGATCCTGCAAAGACACTTGGTCATACATCATAATAGAAAAGAGCATATTCTTCAGGAAGAAAGCCCTGCTCTTGTCCGAGGTTTCAAGAAGATCTTTCAAATGCTTCTAGAGCTCTGTAGTAGACTTACCAGAAGGTATTTCTGGTAACATCTCATCGGTGACAGATAATTTGAGAAGCATGATGACCTCCCTATTACCTCCATCATACTTGTCCTGATTCTTCCCAACAAAATTGGGACGAGTTTTTGTACTTAGGACAAGTGCATCCAGACACCGGTACTCAAAGATGGTAAGCATCCTTTTCTTCCACGTGTTGTAATTCTTTCCATTCAACCTCCGCGAGCTTTCCAACATAACATTGGACAAAGTTGCCATCCCTCCTGTTTTCCAAAGCACGAAAAACGAGGTAACTCTGTGATCAATTGGCAAAATACAGGATGATCAATTGGCACAACTCTCGATTTTTCAAAAATCGTCTGAAAAAGAGGTTAAGAAACTGTAAGATTTTTTTAGAAAAAAATCCTTGAAAAACTTTTGAGAGAAAATTTTTAAGAACACAATTTTGAAAACTCTTTGCAATTATTTTATTTTCCCAGAAAATTGTCAAAATTGGCTCAAAATCTTTTCAAGTTGCCATTAAAAACCAGAAAATCACCTCAAAAAAATTGGCACATAATTCAAGACAAATTCGTTGGCACAAATTGCAAGGCACGAATTTCGATGTACCTTAGAAAAAATAGAGGCAACCCAGAAAAGGTCTCGGAAAACCCACCAAGAATTTGCAATCAAAATAATTTTTTGATTGGAAACAAAGGATGAAAACATTGGCCGAAATTCTCAAAAACCCTAGGCGGCCATAGATGAACCATAGATGAACCCTAGGCGACCACGACTCCCAAAAAATGATGAAAATCACGTGCAGAAACCAGAGAAATCTAGGTCACGATCTTCAAAACATGGGGTTTGTCACAATAGAAAGCCACAGAGGTCGCGATTTGCAAATAAAAACACGACCTTTTCTTCTCCCATCGCAAGAAGAACAAAACTCCGCGGCCGTTAGCAAAGATCGAGGCACGAGCAGCAGACACAGGAATGAAGAAATCCCGTTGCGGGTTATAGAGACACGAATAGAGGGAAGCGACGCGGGCAAACAAAATTTGAGTAGATTAATCTCCTTGAAGATCGCGTCGCACAGGTGTAGGCAGATAAGAAGGTTGCGCACAGATGCAGAAAATTGTGATGCCCAAAAAGCCACGAAATCGCCCAACAACAAGGACGCGCCCAAATACAAAAGAAGAACGGCCTGAAAGTCGTGCCCCCAAAAAAAAAGTGAAAAATAACCCTCGAAAAAAAACTACCCAGGCTCGAACATGAGCTCTGATACCATGTTTGTTAAATTATTAGATTAATATTATTCAATGATGTAAATTTTACATGAGAACAAAGCTCTTTAAATAGATACAGAGAGATGTTTCTATAAAGAAACGACAACTAATAAAGTAAAACAAAAAGAAAGATTCGAAGCTATCTAAGCTAAAACAGAAATAGAAACAATCTAATAAGATGACCACTAATATTACAACTAATATTTTAATATTACTCGCACCCAACCAAGGTCCATAGGATATATATTTTTGATAGATGAAAATGGCCTAGAGGGCCATAGCCATATATTAGCTTGCTAGAAAAATTGTAGTTGTGGGCTGCTTTAGAAAGGAGGACCATGGACAAAATGCCGAAGGGAATTATAACAAAAACCCTAAAGGTAGTCAATAATTACAAAGAATATATAGAAATAACTACACAAATTGCTGTAGCCTATATGCATTTTCCTATACCTTAAGCTTTAAACATATATTCCATGAAACATAAAATCTTTAGCAATTGGCCCTTTCTATCCTTGCAATCCATCAACCTTGATGTCGTCCCCATTGTTGTATGAAGAACTGTCTTCCAATGCAAAGGACTAGTCGACCCCATTCAACGACATTGCTTTATTGGTGAACTTTAGAAATGATATCCCCAATTTCACCTAAGGAATGCGTAGGCCATCATCGACAACTAAAGCAAGAATGATAAACAAGACTCAAGAAGGAGACACGACAAAAAGCTATGAAAGATGACTACATCCTTTCCCTGATGGGAACCTTGAGCTCTAAACAACCAAGTTGTGGACTGGGCTCGGACCCAACCCCAATTGGGGCTTAAGAAACACCATAAATACCATTCTCACCACTTCAACAAGGGCCCCTGCCTCTTGGAAAACCCCAAAAAACATTGATGCAACATCAATGTTGACACGATAGCGATGATTAACCGAGAGAAACTGTTCTCCTAGGACCATACGAATTGCGTGCACCATTAAAATAGATTTCACCTTGAATATAGTCTTTATCATTAGATTAGAAACCTCTCCCAAGAATGCAATCTGTCTCTTCATTGCATAAAGGCTAACATTGGTGTCCATCATGCCTATAATTGAATGAGAACAGCTAGAAATGTGAAAAGAGCCCATTATAAACCAACAAAGCCTTTTGCCCCATGATGCCTTGTTGTCAGCTTCAAGTCGTTGACATGACCATGACAATGAATTCTTATACATTGCAATAAATCTCCGCCATCTTAAGTGCATAGACTGTCCATCCAAGGGAAGCAAAATATCATGAAATAATAATGGGAAGCGATTCAACTATAAGCTTAAATCACTCCTAACCAAGTGCCCCATGAAATGGTCGATAGTGAAGTTGGCCAGTGCATCTGCATGGCAATTACCTTCTCTAAACACATTTTTAATGGAAAACTCTTCCAAGTTGTTTAGAAAAGGCCAAATTTGATTTATTATTCTATGTATATTCTAATTTTGGGCCCCTTTAGTCCTTATTGCATTTATAATGATTTGAGAATCACCTTTGATTTTCAATTTCCTTATTCCTAGTTGTGAACACGTTTGCAATCCTTGGTTTATTATTTTTAAATTATAAATGATTTATTTATTGTAAATTTGTTTTGTATTTATAAATTAAATTTACATATATATATGTATATTTATTTATTTTCAATATTTAATATTTATATATTTATTATCTATATCACAAGGTTTGTGTTTGTGTTTGAGTATGGCAAAGAGAAAATTCAGATTAAGTTGAACAAAGATAAATTTGGCAAAAAAAATTCATGATTAAATTTGACTAATATAAATTTTCAAGTTAAAAAAAAATATTAGAACATACATATTATAATAAATTTGAAAATATTAAAATATAAATAAATTTAAATTTTTTAATTTAAATATTATGAAAACTAAAATTTTATGTATTAATAATAAAAAATCTAAATTGCCAGTGTTGGCATAGTGTGTTGGTCTAAATGTGGTGTTGTTGGTCTTGCCACCAAGTTTCAAACCCCATTGGGGTGTTATTGTTGAGTGTTTATGTTGGGGATGAGGTACCCCTTTTATGACCTCACCGGTTCATAACTCCGGGTCAAAAGCACTTAACCCCTCTTCAAAAACAATAAAAAAAATTCTAAACTAAATTTTTTTAAATATTAAATTTCAATATAATAAAAAAGATAAAATCGTCATATTTTACATTTTAATGTATTAAATTTTACAGGAAAAAAAAATCCTAATACAAAAATAAAAGCAAAAAGAACAAAACCTAAAAGCAAATGTTATGCAAGTGTGGTAGGGCTCAGCCCTCTGCAGCTGCAGCTTCCACACAGCTCAATGCAGCGTTGCGCAACTCTGCAACAGCACTCAACAATCAACAAATAAATCCTCCTGTCCAATAATGCATGCATTGAACAGTCGCATAACTTTCAAAAGGGGATCACATTGCTTTGAATTCCATCAATTCTGTCAATAAGATTTCTGCAATGCAAGAATAAGACTGCCAATGCAATTTGAATAAGTGCCCACCATGTCTGCAACAGCGAGCAGCAGACTGTCAACACTAAACACACAGTTTTCAATGACTCAACATTTGCAGCACAAAGACTTGCAGAACTGAAATGGTAATTAATTGATGTAAAAACAAGGACAGGAATACTCCTTTAAATAAAAGATTACAGGATGATGTTTCTAAAAAGAAATAGTCGATAACAAAATAGCTAAAAGAAAGTTGCTAAAACAACTAAAAGCAATCTAAGTTAGCTGAAAGTAAACTAACGACTAACTAACAACTAAGATGACTATTAAATATTACAATATTACTTTAATACCCTCCCTTAATGGTCATTCTACTAACTACACCAAGTTTACCCAAAATTTTACAAATTTATTTGGACTTAGGGACTCGGTGAGAATGTCTGTAGTCTAATCCTTAATTGGAACATATTGCAACATCACAGATCCATCTTCAACAAGCTGTCAGATGAAATGACAGTGATGCTCAACATGTTTGGTGCGCTCGTGGAAGACTAGATTCTTGGCAAGCTTTAGCACCCCTTGGTTGTCACAAAACAAGGGTGAAGACCTTGCTTGAGACATTTGCATGTCAGCAAATATCCTCTGTAGCCATACTGCCTCACATGCTGCCTTAATTGTTCCCCGATACTTTGCTTCTGTCAAGGAAAGAGCTACTGCCTGCTGCTTCTTACTAGTCCATGTGACTGCAGTTGTACCAAGACTAAAAACATACCCTGAAGTAGACTTCCTATTGTCAACAAAAATTGCCCAATCTGAATTTGTAAAACCAACCAGCCTTGGATCTTTGCTTTTGCTAAACAGAATGCCAAAGTCAGATGTCCCTTTCACATATCTTAGCACTCGCTTTGCTGCAACCCAATGTTCTGCCTTAGGGGCAGTCATGAAACGAGAAAGGTAGCTCACAACATAACTAAGATCAGGTCTAGTGGCAGTAAGATAGATGAGGCTGCCCACTAGTTGCTTGAACGTTGACTCATTAACCATTGGTGAGTCTAATTTGGTTGAAAGTTTCAGCCCCTTCTCCATGACAGTGGATGAGATTTTGCAATCTATCATCCTAAACTTCTCCAACAAACTCTTGGCATACTTCGACTGAGAAATGAAAATATCGCCACTTGTTTGCCAAACTTCTACACCAAGACAATAGTGCAAAAGACCCAAATCTGTCATATCAAATGCCTGACACAAATTCAACTTGATCTACTCAAGCAAATGTAACCCACTACCAGTAATGATGATATCATTCACATAGATGACAAGAAGGATGATATCACTACTAGTGCTTTTGACATATAAATTGGCATCTAATAGACTCCTCTGAAAGTCCTATGCTACCAAATACTTGTCAATCTTCAAGTACCATGCCCTGGGTGCCTGTTTTAGGCCATAAAGAGCCTCCAACAATCTGCAAACCTTGTGCTCTGTGCCTGAAACCTTGAAACCAGGAGGCTGCATCATGTAAACCTCTTCCTCCAAATCATTATTGAGGAAGGCACTCTTTATGTCCATTTGGTGGACCTTCTAGCCGAACCTCTTCCTCCAAATCATTATTGAGGAAGATACACTTTATGTCCATTTGGTGGACCTTCTAGCCAAACTGTGCTACAATGGCTAGGACAAGTCGGATGGTGCTCATCTTTGCCGTGGGAGCAAAGGTCTCCTCATAGTCAATGCCTTCTTTCTTCGAGAACCCCTTAGCCACCAATCGACCCTTGTATTTATCAAGTGTTCCATCAACTTTGTATTTCACCTTGTAGACCCATTTGCAACCAATGGATTTCTTCCTTGGTGGAAGGTTTGACAGAACCCAAGTATTGTTTTTCAAAAGACTATGATGTTCAGATTCCATAGCCTTTTCCCATTCAGGTTTACCCTTCGCCTTTGAATAATCTTGGGGCTCATAAACACTTTGAATATTGGCCATAAGAGAAAAATTCACTGTATTCTGTTTGCTCTTGCCTCTAGACGATCTACCCTCAACAAGCTCATCATGTCGAATATCACCAATGAGCTTTGCCCAACACTTGGGACAAGGAGGAGATGCATCTTCTTCCAAATTAGGATGATCATCATCATGACTTGGGCCGCTTGGAATAATATCATTTGGATGCTGATCCAAGTTATCCCGAGGGAAATCTGTTGTTATAGGGTTGTGCCTAGGAGATTCCACAATGTCAAAATCATCAGAATTCCTCCCTTAAGGCGGAGCTAATGGAAGCCTAACACCCAAATCCTTAGTCTTCAGAGGTTGATCCTCAAGACTCTTGATGGGAGAAGAGAGCTGAAAGGGCCACCTTCTTCATCAAAAACGACGTCCTTGTTGAATGTGAGATGATCAATGTCCACATCAATCAGCCGATAGGCCTGATGATTGTCACTGTATCTTGTTATCATCAACTTTTGGCTTTTGGAATCCAACTCGGTTCTCTTTGCATCTAGAATCCAAACATACACAGTAGAACCAAAAATCCTGAGATGGCTGATTCTTGGTTTCCTCCCAAACCATGCTTTCTTTGGGGTCATCTTCTTGATAGCATGTGTGGGAGACTAGTTAAGAAGGTATACAATAGTATACACTGCTTCAGCCCAAAATTTCTTGGGAACATTTATGTTCTCCAACATACAACGGGCCATTTCCGTAATGGTACGGTTCCTCCTCTCAACAAATCCATTTTGTTGAAGGGTATAGGTTGTGGTAAGCTGACGCTTGATGTCGTGTTTAGTACAAAAGTCAGTGAATTGATTTGAACAGAACTCACCCCCATTATCTGACCTAAGAGTTATGGTTTGATAGCCTGACTCTTTTTCAACTAATGCTTTAAACTTCTAAAATTCATTAAACACATTTTATTTTCCCTTGAGGAAATACACCCACATTTTCCTACTAAAATCATCAACAAATAATAGAAAATACTTGGCACCAGTGACCGATGCAATATTCATTGGTCCACAAACATCTACACGAACCAGTTGAAGACCTTTGGATGCTCTCCAAGATTTTCCGTCTGTAAGAGGAGTTCGATCTTGCTTCCCTGCTTGGCAAGTCCGCATACACCATGTGTCTGCTGCTAAATTTCAAGTAAGCCTTCTACCAAATTCTCTCGAGCTAGTTGAGAGAGTTAGGCAATGTTGAGATGCCCATATTGTTGATGCCAAAGAGTACTGATGGATGAACTCTTTGCCGCCATAGCATGCTCCTAAGAATCTCTAGTATCAATCAACTTGTACAAGCCATGATCCTCAACCCCAACTGCAATAGTTTTCTTGGACTCCTTATCAACAATGCATCACTTGTATGAATTGAAGATGATGTCCAAATTCGGACAATGTCGCATATTTTGATTCATAGAGAGCAAATTGAGCTCCATGCTAGGAACATAGTATACATTGAGAAATATTAGATTTCTCCCACCAGATGTGATCTGAACGTTGTCATTGTTGACAACTGTATACTCTTTGACGCCACCAAAGATGACGGAATCGGAGCAAGCCTTATACTCCGTGAACCAATCTCTCTTGTTAGTGAAATGTCGAGATGCTCCAGAATCAATATACCATGTAGATGATTTGACATGATCTGTTGGTCTTTTGGCCATCAATGCATAGAAGCCAGACTCCTACTCAAAATGCATAGATGCCATCCCTTTCATTTTCCAAAGGCACACAAAATGAGGTAATCGGTTGGCACGAATCTTGAGGTGATCAATTGTCACAAATACCAGGATTTTGTCCAAAAATCGAGAAAAAATCAGGGGTTGGAAATACCATGATTTTGTTCAAAGATCGAGAATTTTTTTTGTAAAAAATTAAATACCTAGGTCTAAAACACTAGGTGTCAGAGTAGGCACAAATTTCCAAAAAATTGTCAAAGAATCAAGCTCAGGAATTTCAGAAAATCTGTCAGAAAAAACCCTAGGTCGCAACAAAAACTAGACGATTTTTGTTTGCTGAAAAACTGTCACAAAACTGGCTAGAAATCATGATTTGATAGGAACCACAATTATCAACAGAAACACGTCTAGAAAATGCATGAAAACAATGCCCAAAACCTGAGAAAAAATGTTTGCAGGTTGCAAAAGAAGACATTGCCCATGATTTATAGAGAAATTGTCATGATTTTCCTAGTTGTGTGTGCAGTAGGTTGCAATTTGTTTAAACAAAAAAACCCTCACGAATAGGCGCAATTTCTTGCAAAAAGGATGACGCGATTTCTCCTTGCAGACCCGTCACAAAATGCAAACACAGATCTTGTGATTCACAAATGGAAAACCCTTGAAATTTTGCCGCGATGCTCAGCAAACTAGTTGCGATTTTCAGAGGTGAAAAAACACGAATCCACAATGAACAAATTCGTGAATTCTAGATGATGAACAAATCTGCGATTTGCAGAGAAGAAACTTCTAAATTATTTTCCAAAATATCTTAGGTAAAAAGTTAAAACCACAAATTTTATTGCACAAAAAATTCGCTAAAAAATAACCTCTGCTTTGATACCATGAAATGGTAATTAGTTAATGTAAAAAACAAGGAGATGAATACTCCTCTAAATAAAAGATTACAAGATGATGTTTCTAAAAAGAAACAGTCGATAACAAAAGAGCTAAAAGAAAGTTGCTAAAACAACTAAAAGCAATCTAAGTTAACTGAAAGTAAACTAATGACTAACTAACAACTAAGATGACCATTAAATATTACAATATTACTTTAATAAGAACAAAGCAAAATAAGAGTGAAGCCTGCAAGAAAAATTCTGAAAACATCTAATCAAAAAAATGTTTTAAAAATATATTTTAATAAAAAACCCTAAACTTTTTTCCATATGAATTTTAAAGCAAATTAAAATGATTTTTTCTGGTTTTCTTTAAGTTCACTAGATTTCAATATTTTTACTTGAAATTTGGCAAACCCTATGACATAGGTTATTATGATTATTTTATATTTTATATATAGTACAACTGAACCCAGATGTAGTTAACCTTGGAAAATGCAAATCCCTACCCCGAATTGGCAACTTAGATTTATAATTTTTATTTTTATTTTTATGGGAACCTGTTTAATTTGTCAATGAGCCAGAGACAGAGCTATTTATGTTGGATTGATATCATGCAGATCCTTATTATCTGGGGATTTAATTAAGCCAATGATGAATTTTATATGATAAATAATGCAAATGATTTGGTCATAGCATTTTTATATATATGTGTAATCTTTGGATAATTGATGAGAGTTGAAATGGGATCTGCAGTGGAAGATGATAAAGGTTAAATTCAGCTCTGATATGTTGATCTAATAGATGTTTATTGTTAGCATAGTTTGCAAACTCGGACTCGCCGTAGACTCGGCAGCCCAAAAATATGACTCAGGACAGACTCGGGACTCGGGACGGACTCGGGACTCGGGACGGACTCGGGAAAAGACTTGGCAAAAAAAAACCGTAGTTTTACAAAAAAACAAGAACAAATTAATGCATTTAGAGAACATAAAAGCTTAATTTGATTATCAAACACTCATAATTCAAAGATTACACATGTCATATGATCATCGAACACTCAATAATTGAAATTTAATCATTCATAGTCATCAAATACTCATAGTTTCAATGTATAACAGCATCATACGTTTATAAATGTTTACATATAATCATGTCCAAAAGAGGAAAACATTAACAACCACATGTAATCTACAGATTCCTCTTTCCCCTCCCAATGGTACTCAATTTTGGAGGCCTAGAACTGGAGATGCCCGTGTTGTAGTATCCAAATGAAGACTAGGAGATCGAGTAGGGGAAAAATGATATTCAAATGTGTCTTCCTTGTCCTCCATGGCATCCAATCTTGCTATTTCTTCTTCTTCTTCTTCTGCTCTCTCTAATTCAGCAAGATCCTCATTAGTAAGGAAGACATCAGCCTCATCATTTTGTTCATCAATAGTCCATTCACCATATGGATCAATGTCATCCAAGTCGATGGACACGTGTGAAACACCCTCCACTTTTCTAGTTCGAAGGTGAAGGTTGTACCGAACAAAAACTAAATCATTTAGGCATTGCTGAATCAACCTGTTTCTTTTCTTTATGTGAATGTTTTCAAATAAAACCAATTGCGTTCACACCCAGAAGCACTGCATGGCTGCGACAAGACACGTATGGCTAGCTTTTGAAGATTTGGTGTCTAGCACCATAGTTCTCCCACCATAGATCTACAAAAACATGTTTAAAAAATATAAGTATTAAGAAATAAGAATAAAGTAAAAAATCTATATGTAAGAATTAAGTTTCTAATTTCAATTTTTACCTGGTTGTTGTTTTCCTCTCCTTTCAATTGCTTGTTGGGAGGAAAAGAGTCTCCCCTCTGCACCCTTGTAGACCTTGAATAGATAAAAGAAAAAGTAAATCAAATATAGAAAATTCATAGATCTTCAAGGCTCAACATTGCAAATTCATAAATAAGATGTAACAAATCTCACCTCCAACTCATCAAGCACCTTATCTCTCAGCTCACTATCAGACACCATCCTATCAATGCAAGTGACAACACCTTCCATGACCTCCTCATCTGCCTTAAATGAGTCTGAGAAGTAGAACATCGGATTCAAGAAGTAGGCAAGGCATGAATCGGCTGGTGGAGTTGGTTTGTCCATCTCCGATCAATGATGCGCCATATGATTTCATATTTCTTTTTGTTGCCGCCATAGTAGCATGATATGGCCTCTTTGGCCGTATCCATGGCCTCATAGATGAAACCCATTGGCATGCCATCTCCATCCACCATACGAAGAACCCTCACCAAAGGTTCTGTCACCTAAAAAAATGAAAACAAATGTTAAATTATAACAAAATTAACCCCTCAAAAAATAAAAAACAGCAAATAGATTATCGTGTATAATTTTTTTTGTGTGATTGCTACTTACCCCCATCAACTCCTCTCCATTTTTGATGAATGTCTCATCAAAAACTATGGTAACAATCCTCTCCCCTTCAGCTCTATTGGAAAATGAGGATTCCTTCCAAGCATCGGACACAAACATTTGCTTGAGATGACCAATGGCACCAAGAATGTTTTGCAATGTGAGGAAGTGGCTAGCAAATCGTGTCACTCCAGGTCGCACAAGGTCCTTGCCATTTTTGAATTTCCTCATCAAAGAAAGCACCCAAGTATGGTTGTAGATAAATTTTGTAACACTTTTTGCATCTTCAACCACTCTTTTGACCCATGAAATCCTCCCAATCTCCTCTAACAATAGGTCCAAGCAATGTGCAACACATGGAGACCATGCAATTGTGCGATACCTCTCCATAAGTAGCCTACCTGTAGCTACATATGCAACTGCGTTGTCCGTAATAATTTGGACAACATTATCAACTCCAACCTCCTGGACCACCCCATCCAATAGACTGCATAAAGTCTCAACATTTTTAACTTCATGGGAGACATCTATTGATTTTAGGAACACCAATCCACCATTTGAGGCCATTAAAAAGTTTAGGAGAGTTCTTTTTCGTCCATCTGTCCACCCATTAGATAAAATGCTGCAACTTTTTCTTCGCCAAAATTTCTTTTGCTCATCAACCACAAGCCGTGTATTCTTTACGGATTCCTCTAGCAATGGCCCACTCAAATCTCTAGCTAATGGGGTCTTAAATCCCTTTCCTGCAACTGTAAGGGCATTCACTAAACCTTCCCAATATTATTGTAGTACCAAAAGTTTGCAGCAGCCATCCTAGCTTCATGATGCTTTTCCTTATTCCAACCGGTACCTTCAAGTGAAGGTTGTGCTCCTGGAACATTACGTGGAATGAAATAATTTGGTCCTGATGAAAGACCGTGGCCAGCACTAGCAATAAAATAGGAACCCTCAGGACTCTCACCAAAAGATGAATGTGGAGCATGGACGCTTGGACTTGCAGCAGTAGCACCATGGGGCATAGTTGGTGTAGAAGGGGATCCACTCATCACTGATGCTAGGGCATCCTTTGTTTTTTGTCTTTCATCTTTTTTTAGCTCATAGTCAGCAAGAAGGGCCTTTATCTCTCTAATAATCTCAGGAGTAGTTTTAGGGCATCCCTTCACATTTTGCCCAGGTATCCTTGCAAGGTGGTATTTTAACCTGTTTATTCCTCCTGTCATCCATTTTTGACATTTAGTACATGTAACTTCACCTTTTTTGGTTCCTGGTATTCCATACTTCCATGCAGGGTCTTTGCTCATTCCCTTTGGATTTGAAGACGACATTGCTGTTTCAAGTTCAACATGGAAAAAAAAAAATCAGCAAGGGTTTGCAAAAAAATCAGTAAAAAAATGTGATTCAAAGTTTCATTTATTTGCAAAAAAAAAAGAATGCAAAACCAAGCTAGAAATAGTAGGAATTAGGTTATTAAGGAAAATAGAAAAAAAATTGGCAGCATTTCCCTTTATTTTTCTTGATTTTTTTTATTTTGAATGCAAGAAAACAAAAAATAGAAATGATAGATCACTTACCTGACTCTATTTTGATCTTTTTAGCTTGTTCTCTTGGTTTTTTTCAACCTAAAACCAAATTGCAGACCTGAAAAACACAAAAGCTCAAGTTAAAATGAACTGAAAACAAAAAATAAACATGGGTTTTAACCCATTTTGATGCCCAGCCGCGCAAGAGAGTCCTGGGTCACGGACTCTCGAGTCCGACCCAGGACTCTCCTAAACTCGACTCTCGAGTCCGTGGTGAGTCGACTCGGCTCAGCCACGGATTGCCGAGTCTGCGGCGAGTCCTGGAGAGTCCGCAAACTATGATTGTTAGTAGGATTTGGTTGTTGGAATCGCTTCGGTTTCCTAGTAAATCTGGTGGAGTGAATTGTTTCATGATATTGTTGCTTCACTATAAATTGCTTATCCTTGAAAAATTAATAGAGAAAGGGTTATTGGATCCTTCTATATGTTCTTTGTTTGTGGGAAAATCAAAATACACTTCTTTAGATCTTTTGGGAGCAGTCTTTCTCCATACTTCTGGGATAAGGAAAAGTGGGTACATTGGGACATAGTTTCTAGCTAAGTTATTGAATCAGAATTGGGTTCAGGCATGGGTACATGGGTAGGGTACATTGGTACAACAAATTTTATACTATCGGCAAGCATCAAATAATTAAAACACAACAATGAACTATAAGGCATCTTTTGGCCTTTAAATGTTTCCTTATTTTCATCTTTGATTTGATGATCTAAGTCATTGAAGTCTATTCCATATCTACAATGTAGTGCAGATTTTAGCAAAAAATCAGATTATTAATTAGCAAAGCATTAAATTATTAAGGAAAATATATTTTAGTTGAAGAAACATGCATCTTATTACTTGAAAGTTGAAAGTAAATTATGTTGTAGGCAGCAGGACTGATATGACAATGTTATTAACCATTTAGAGAGGGAAAAGTTGGGATATTAAAAGTCGGGATATCTACAATGTAGTGCAGATTTTAGCAAGAAATCAGATTATTAATTAGCAAAGGATTAAATTATTAAGGAAAATATATTTTAGTTGAAGAAACATGCATCTTATTACTTGAAAGTTGAAAGTAAATTATGTTGTAGGCAACAGGACTGATATGACAATGCTCTTAACCATTTAGAGAGGGAAAAGTCGGGATATTAAAAAATTGATGGTGAAAAATCACATTTGGAGGTGGCAATTCTCAAAAATACATAAATTTTGATAGTGAAAGGTAACATTGGAGTCGGGGAAATCTTGGGTATTTGAAATTTGTTGTTCATACTAGCAATGATGCAATGATGGCACAAAAGAATATTGCAATGTGATAAATTTGATCAAATCTATCAGATTATATACTTAAAATGAACTAGAAATAATGAAGTTGATGTCAAGTTAATTCTGAATGAATATATGAAGTACTAAGTCTGAAATCCTGTTGTAGATTTTTGATCCTCAAGAGCAGAATATTTCATTGATTTCGATTATCTACTTTGAGGATCGGATCTCCCATAAATATGGGTAAGGAAGGCACGTCCCATGACAGGGAGACACGTCCCAAGATAGGGAGCCACGACTTAGGGAGATGCGTCTCATGAGAGACACGTCTTCATGAGCGACATGTCTCATGACGGACGTGTCTTAGTTATTAGTCCCTTCATCTAACTAATACAGCCGACGATTAGCCTCTTAGCAATGATCATTTATATTTATATTTTTGCATTTAGATTCAATTCGATCTGAATACATATAATTTGTATTCTCTTAATGCAGATCGAAGAACTATACTTGGGTTAGGCGATTTCGATATAAATGATGATAATTAATAAATTCAATCATCATTTATATCTGACCGAAACTATCTTTATTCAACACAATGGATATGCTGATTTTTTGTGCAGCAATAGTGACTGAGCCTATTAGATCATATGGCGATAGTATGACAATAGTACGACCATATGGAGCTGTACACATTTGTATAGTTGAACATAATTTTTTTTGTGAAATTTTGGAAACCCAAAGAAAAACTTCAAAATTTTCCGGTGTCACACTATTGAGTTTTATATCAATCGATTTGTAGGTTCTTGGGCCTTCTAAGCTCAACCGTAAGGTTCATTTGGCACGAAGATGCACTATTTGAAAGCTTTTGGCAAAAAATCTCCAAAAAGAGGGGAGGGAATTGAAGATTTGAGCCTCTAATACCATATAAACTACACAGGAACCAAGGATCACTTGGAACAAAAACGACCTTCCACACAAGAGAGAAGCAATGGAAAATGCTATGAAGCTAGAGAATTCATTAGATGCAAAAGTGAAATTGATATAATGCGCAATGAAGAAACCCTTTTTATAAAGACAAGGATGAAACCTTAGATGAAACCCTGAGACATACTAAGAAATATTTATCCTATGATATGAGACACAAAATATAAATGACCTATGTAAGCTTAAGTATGTAAGTGTTAATAGGATCTAATATGAAACTAGTTAGGTAATATACCATGTTATGCCAACAAAGACGACCTAGAAAAAATGCATGCCTTGAGGGAGACGAGGGTAACGTTATTGGTGGCATGGAGATCACACTTTTAAGATTGAAGCCCACACAAAAGATGCATTCCCCAACATTGTAGATGACAATTGAATAGTTTGCCAATGTAGGCGATGATTGAATAGGCTTTTGAAAGCCCTTTTAGAGTGTGGCAATTAACGACAACCAAGCTTGGAGAATTGATAGATTTCAGCCAAGCATTGAAGGACACGGGTGATGAAACAAAAGGAGAAAGAGGCACTGTCAATGGTTTACTGCTGGATGTTGATAGTGTTATAAATGTTAAACTTTCATGTTTTAGGTTTTAGGATTTTAATCAATCTTTATAATTTTATAAACTTTTTTATTTTAGGTAGTAGGTTTTTAATTAATGTTTATAATTTAATAAAACTTTATTAATATTTAATATATTTAAGTTAGATTTTAATAATCATTCCAAAACTGTGATTTAGATAATTAATAATGGGATTACGATTAAATGTGAACATTGGTTCAAACCCCATTTATGTTTAATTACAGTTTAGATCTTAACAGATAAATTTCAAAAATCAAATGGACATTGGAACAAAACCCATAATTACAGTATATTCACTGGTTTAGATTTTAACAATTATGCAAATTTGCTTCTCAATAAGAAATGCCCTCGATCTAAAACACAAATGCTTTTCGTGTGCAAGGCTTCATAATCATTTCAAAACTGTGATTTAGAAAATTAAAAATGGGATTGCGATCAAATGAACTGGAAAAAGCAAAAAACCTTTTGAACATTGGATCAAAACCCTTGAACATTCAACAGATTTGCAAATTTCATAAAATCAAGTGGTCTTTGACACAAAACCCATATATATAAACGCATATACGACTTTTTTTAATATATGTCTGTTTACAGTATGTCCATAGGTAGTTGATCTTAAACAGATATGCAATTTTGTTTACGTGCTATGCCCTCGACCAAAAATACATCACTATAACATACGCTGGGTCACTTGCCATTTCATTTTTTCTCTTTAAATTAGGGTTTCTTGGCCTACCCAAAATTGGACCCCATCCGCTGGCCCACGTTTTCAAAATTACAAAAGAGGGAAGATAATAAAACATCTATGTTACTGAAGCCCTTGTGCCCTTGCCGATAACTGCTGATGGGTCCTCCATTGTGCTTCTGCAAAAAGATACCAACTTCATGCCCTAATCCTCTTCCATCACGACAAACTTTGCAACCACCTAAAATCTTGGACTGCTTGTAATGATACAGCTTCTTCAAAAAGCGGAAACCCTCCAACACCCGGTCACGATGGTCCCATAATTCGGTTGCAGACAAATCCAGTATAAAAGATAATTCTCAAAGCATTGTTCTCTCTTCATGGTGCCTAATTCAGAATGCATCGCTTAAATTAAGCTTGTGAGCAGGCTTGTGTATTCATTAATGAGTAATTCGAAAAGAATGAGATGGAGTATATTTCATACTGAAAACATTAGATTTACATCCCATCAATAATTATCTGGCATTGCCTTCAGCTTTCACACAAGTGAAAGGTCATAACAAATTCATCGGCCTTGGTGTCACAAAAATTAGAGAGGGAATGCTGTTGCAGGAAGATTTTTCTGAGTTATGCCACGTACCACACATCATGAAACAAAAAGTTACTAACATTGAGCCACACACGTGCCACGGAATGTATACAATCTTGAGAGTTTTTAACCTTTACTCCAATCTTTTTGAGAACGTGTCCTTCGTACACTTATTTGCCTTGTGGACAATACTAAGCAAGGGGTCGAATATTTAAAAAAAAGGGAGTTTTACCCTATCTTGATAATTAGGTCTAAATTTGGATTTGCAGCATATTCCTCTCTTTGAAAAATGAACAGGATTCGGAAGGCAAGAGAAAAAATCAAAAACCAAGGAAGCAGATAAAAGAGGATCTCATATTATTCCTGTAATAAGGTCGATTAAAAATTTGGCGAATGGAGTTGAATCCATTTCGCATACTGTAAAGATTCTGAAAAGGAGCTACCCCTTCTAGTAGCACTTACCTTAACAACAACACAAAAAAATAAAAAATAAAAATCCACATTTAAAAGAAAATTTGAAATTTGGAAAAAATTTACAAATATTAATATAAATCTAGTCTAAATATATATAACAAACCTAACCCATTTTTTTTGGGACTGTATTTGAATACCAAACCCCTGAACCCAAAATGGAACCAGTAACTTAGATTTTAAGGAAAGAAATGGTTTCCACATTGGCAACATCTGTTTGGCATTGCAGATGAGTTGCAGGCCTTAGAAAGGCGAATGTGACAAATATGTGTTTTTTTCTGTGTAGGTTATGATCAACACATTTTTAACATTAATGAGGATGATGAATGATACTTTGCACCCCTGTCAGTATCTTTTTTGGTTTGTTTATTTGGATGGATGACAGTTATCTCCAAATATTGCACCAAATCTAGATGCCATTTCTGAGAGGCTTTCCATTTACATGAAGAGTATTTGCTCATTGCTGATGAAAGAGAAGTTCATGTTGGTCCTTAATAGATTCAGGAGATCCAAGGATGGTCAATGCCTAGGAATCCTAATAGAGCTCCGCAACTATCTTGGCCTAGCTAACTTCTATTGTAGATTTCTACTAAGTTTTTCTGATTTTCTCAAATTTCATAGCCTTAGAACAAAACAACTAATGGCATTGCCAGAACATCGTTCTCTTTGTCAAACATACAATATAATTATATAATTTGTTTGAACAACTGAAGAACAGACTTTTTTCCTACCTGTACCTGTTTACTAGAACTGCAGCAGCCATTCGAGATTGAGATTGATGCTTTAGAGTATGCACTTAGAGAATTATGTCATCTATCACTGTTAAATATCCACTGATCCAATCAGAAGATATCCATCATATGATAGGAAATGATATGGCATTGTCCTAGCTTGTGAGCAGTCAAAGCCTTACAATTTGGGAAAACAAACAATCATCAATACTGGTATTTAATGTTTCCAGTTCCTTCAAATACTGAAGATCATCATACTTGCAGCAGTTACACTTAAACATCAAACACAAACCAGGAAGGGCTAATCCAATTGTTAACTATCTAAGTCAACTTTCATTAACAACACTACCATCAGTGACATGAGTAATAGTTTTTAATAAGTGCTAGCCTATTGCATTTCTATTGTCTTTGGTGAATCTCTCTGGGAATTTAAGAGATGAATGCTAGTGGTCAAGTGTGGGAACATAAAGCATTGCAAATCTATTTATTTATTCAGAAGAAGCACATACGTATAGTACTACTTGATTGCTAAAGACAATGATAAACTATTCAAGGAGGCATTTGAAAGCTGTATGTCCTTTCTGCTACACAGTGTTTTCAACATCTATCACATTTCTTTATTTTTCTGATATGGAGAAGTATAAAATATTGTTCAAGTATCTCCCAGAAATTATTTTATAAACTGTTGCTAGCTAGCAGTGGATGATATTAGACATAGTTCCATGCAGTCAGGAAGGAAAAAGTTTAAAGATATATTCTGTTTTTTTGTGGTTCTATATAAGTTTTTATTTGAATCCTCAATGTGTTGATGTGATTTTGCAGGTTAAACTTTGCCCAAGAAGAAGACAAACAATGCTGTTCTCGGCTACAATGACAGAAGAAGTGGATGAACTTATCAAGCTTTCACTTAATTGTCCTGTGCGCCTTTCAGCAGATCCATTCACAAAGCGACCCTCAACACTGGTTGAAGAGTAGGTGTTTTTTTAGTTACAATTTTGTCTTCTTTTGTTTCCATTATGACCTCCTGACTCGTTGTTGTTAAGGGAATCTAAACTTTAACTGTACAAATCGTCAAATTTCAATACTCCATACGTGAAATTGTACTTTGTAAGGCAGATGACCCGTGTACCTGGCATAATGGGCATACGTTAAACATTTTACATGTTTGGCATAGATAGAAGATTTGACACTCTCCTACATTTTGTATCCTGAAGATGAGTTTTATGTTCAAACCATTGAGAATGAATAGATGCAATACAGTGTTCCTTGAAACATGTGATGAATATTTTTGCTGTGGGATCATAAACAAAGAAATATTTGGGAATGTTTAAGAAGTGTATAAGATCTTTCTCTGGAACCATGTGTTTGATATAACAATAACTAAAATCAAGAGAGAAAGTGTTACATAAGGGTCACATTAAGAGGTGCTCTCCCCACATAGGTGAGGGGAGCTAGAATCTCTTCTTTTGAACTTATTTGCAAAAAGTGAGGATGTTCCTTAATAATTCAAATCTAGATGTAACATTTTTAATGAAGTCTACTTTAAAAGAGTTAAGGTTGTTAAAGTGTAAGAGAGTTATCTCTCAGAAAATTAAATCTGGACCCATTTTTCCCAAGGAATGAAATTACAACAACTTTTACTGTTAGCTCTGTTTTTTCCATGTAGAAGATTTCTTTTTCCAATGCTATTGACCTATCAACATCTACCCTATTCTTGTCTGAACCTCTGCCCTATTCTTGTCTGGAACCACAACCAAGAGGCTCTAGCTGATTTGCAAGAGGTATGCATCTTTCTTATTCTGGGAATTTATATCTGATGTTGTCTAATAAGTCTATATTTTCATAACTGTAAAAGTGGTTTTCATTAATCTCAAATCCCTCTAAACAGGTATGACACTCTTCTTACAGCTTTCTTTGTATCAATGGCATCCCATGGGATTGATCTGATGTCAGAAAAAAACTGATCCTACGTTATGTTAAACTCCATATTACATGAAAAAGGAACACCCATCTAATGTAAAGAGATTGCATGGATACTTTACAAATATCATTAAAAAAAGTTAATAATGATTTATGAAAAGTAAAAACCAAAGGATATACTGATAATTTAATATAATAGTGATCAGTGAACTCTAAGAGGGATAGAAGATAAAGCACTGTGCAGCTAATTTTTAGTGTCATTATTCCATATATATGATTCATTTGAAATGAAATACATGCATTGTTGATTGTTTTAAGGGGGGCCTTATTGTATAGTTATAGTGCTATATGTCTCATAAATGCATAATGTCAAATAGGCTTGACTAGTTTAGAGAGTGATGATAGAGTTTCTGGGTTTGTTTCAAAGATTTTCAGCTTTCTTGAGATGGAATTATCTCTCTGGATTACAATGGCTGCAACTGAGCGTTTAATTTTATATTACATGTTTGTTTCTGTCAATGCAGAAAATATTTACTTAAGAGAGCAATGAAACTGGTTTTCTTTATTGAAAATTAATTAAGCCTTATGATTTTCTGTGTTAGAAAATATGCCAATATTTAAGAGTTTTTTGGGAAGATGGTTGGAGCTGGTTAAGTTATAAATAGTGCTTTTTCTCACCTTTCTTCAAGTTTTAGTGGGATAAAACTATTTCTTATTTATTGCCAGAGTTGTAAGTAAAATAAAAAGTTTAAATCAAGGTGGATTGATTTTAGCAGATCCATAACAACTTGTTGAAAAGTAAGTTGCACCATATATTATGTTTGTTTATTTGATCTATTACTGTGGTTCATGATGGATGACTAACATTATTTGCATTTCTGTATGATTCAGGGTAATCAAAATTCGACAAAATCATGAAGCAACACAGGAAGCGATCTTGCTTGCATTGTGTTCCAGGAATTTTACCAGCAAAGTTATTGTCTTCAGGTATTTGTTATATAGTAGATTAGAATGCTTATTGTTCATCAGCAAATATTTTGTTGGTTACATATACATATATTTTATAATTTAGTTTTCACCTAGGATACTTTCTCATTTAAGGATATCTGCTTATGGCTTGGTATTTTCTGGTAGTTAGTTATTGCTGAAATATATGGTTGAAGTCCCCTTCCTATTCCATTAATTGAGAGCAGGAAAGGACAAAGATCTAATTTTCAGGAAAATATATTGTGCTGTTAGGACAGGGCTAGCTTGAATACGGTTCTTTGGTTGTTGTAATGTGTTTCTGTCAGTGACTGATTTTATCTATTGTTGTTAAAAGTATAACTATTGTACTAATGGTGAGAGCATTTTGACAGTGGTACTAAGCAAGCTGCCCATCGATTGAAAATTATATTTGGACTGTCTGGTTTGAAAGCTGCAGAGCTGCATGGGAATCTCACTCAGGCACAGAGGCTTGATGTAGGTTCTTTATCCTCAACAGTATGCCATCTTGAATATCAGTTTTATAGTAAAAAAATTCAGATTTTGCAATCTTTATTATATTTAAGACCAAAATTTTCTTAGATACTGTGTACTCTTTCCATATAAAGAAATAAGACAAAAGAAGTATATTAGCAATAGGTCATATGCCCATTGGTTAACTTGTGTCAGAATGCACATATATCTAAACAGTGTAGTCACATAATCAAATTTGGAGTAATTTAAAATGCTTGCAATTGATTTAAAGTATTTGGGAAATTGATTTATGGTTTATCTTCAATGCTCTATGCTTGAAAGGATTGTGAGCTAATGTATGTGGTTTCCAATAAATCTTTGGAATCCACTAGTTTCTCAAGGCCCCTCTTTCATACTGAAGTTTGCACAAGTCTGTCTAATGTCACATGCACAATCCAAACAAATTCTTGTTGTTTGTTGGTTTGTACGGTTTTCTTTCACATCTGGTTTCTTTAAGTGTAACTTGCTTAGATAGTTAAGATCCCATTTTTAAGTTGTTCAATAATTTACAACTTATCTTAAATTTCTTATCTGTATAATTGCAAGGAAGCCATATACTACATCTCTTATAGTTATTCTTACAAACAATGACAAGTTGCTGGTCAACCATTGTACCTGGTCGTTATTATGTTAATCCCATAAATACATGATAAATTTCTATGTTTTATGGGATAGTCTTGGACAATTGTTAGATACTTTGCTATCTATGTATGTGCTGTGTATACCTGTTGAGATATGTCATGCCCTTGGCAAATTAGGATTAGCAGCCCTTAATTGATAAACAAATTAGGCGATAAGATTAATAGGGGCAGCTGACCAAGGAAGCATTAGCACCAACAGTAGAAACCCCCCATAATGTTGGAAAGGGAGACCAAGACAGGTACACTAAAACTATGTGAAACCAAAAAGTTCATGTAGGAGAAACAACCTACAAATAAAAGGGTGTGCAAATTAGGGCACACACACATGAGGCAAGAATCACTAGGATTCAGTACTGTCATGGAAGGGTCACTCACTTGACAAAGGTGTGATGGAAAACCAAAGGAAAACATCAACCCCCCCCATGACACTTTTATCGTAGTGCTAGTACAAAAGATACAATAGGATGTGCAAAATCACCAAAAAGTATACACCAGAATGACACTTTATCTCATTGCGTCTACAAAAGATAATGTACATGAAAAAGATGTCTACAATGCCCAAATAGGATAGAATATTGGAAATATCAAATACATATAGAACAACCAAAATCGAGTCATTCCACACAAACAAAAAGTTTCCAAGAGCTAAGACGTCCAAGTAATTCTTTAGAATGTGAAAACACAAAAAATTGAATAAAATGTACTTGGAGAGAAATTTGGAAAAATTGCATAGATGGTTGTGAAGAGCTCTAAAAGACCGTTTCAATGCCATTGGAATTGCGAAAAACGGAGAAACAAGTCAAAAGTTATGATCTTAGGATTGAAAACAACACCTTTGAATTCAACAGGCTGTAGAATGCACCAACAAAAAAAACATGTGATGAAACCCACACCATTGGAAAGTTGGCGGAACTAGCTTTTCGATGATATCCCGTTTGCCAAAATCCGATACCGTGCGTCCAAGTTATGGCCAAAAAAAACAACAGCTTCCTTAGGGCCTAAGAGGGGACCTGGGCCCTTGCCCTGCTGACTGTATGAATGACGTCAGCATTACTAGGAATGTGCCTAGAATATTCCCAGTTGGCTGGAAAACAAATCCAGCCCCTGCTGGAAAAGACAATGACCGGAATATGCCAAATGGCTTCCCAAATATTCCAAAAAATGCTGTTGGCGGATAAACTTTAGCGGTCATAGGAAAAGGTTTGAAATCGTGTCAATTTTTTTTTTGAAAGTTGACAAGGATTTTTGGCTGCTGCCTCATTGGAGAGGTTGCTAGACAACATAAAGAAGCCGCCAGTCGGCATAATTGCCATCGATCGCGAGGGGCATGGGGCCTGCAGGGTCAAAGGTACCATGTAGGTACTATACCCTCATTAAAAATTGCAGCAAAAAAAAACCGTTGCCTCCAACGAATTTATAAACTGCAGCCTTAAAAAAAGCCTTTTGATATTCTTAAAAATAGAAATTAAAAAAAACACACCGGCTTTTGATTTTTTTTGCATTTTTAAAGTCTTTTTAATCCTCTACTTCTTCTCTATGGTATTGTTATAGGCATAATGATCAATCTTTGCAATGGATTTTGCATGCATAATGTCCATTTGTTGCTTTTGGAGAGTAAGTTAACAGATAGGAGTATGGTTTTGGATAAGCACCACCATGGTGGCCTTCGATTGATAGGGGCTCCTATAATTTTGAGAATGATTTAAGGGCATTAAGAGGAGAGAATGTTGTCCTTATATCTCTTTCTTGTAAGCTCTTAGCAATATTGTTGGTTGTCCCTTCAGTTTAAGGGAGAAAAGCTTGAGGTTGAGTTTGTCTTTATCTAATTGCTGGGGATGAAGATTTGTTTCAGCATTTTGAATTTTTTTTTTTCTGTGTTTGTTAGTCTCAATAAAATTCCTTTGAGATCATGGTAAAATGTACTTTTCCAAGTGTTAAGGATTCTGATTTTTTCTTGCCAAAGGTGATGGTGGAAACTAGATTGCAAGTAAAGGTTGGTGTGGGAATATTTTCTATATACCTAACAAGCTACTGGTTTGTTGCTCCTTGTTTAAATAAGATCATCTTATAAATGCAGAGAAGTGTATTATATACTCTGGTGGGCAATTGCAATGCTCCAGGAACACCTGTATTTTCTTATTCCATTTGATCGGTTGACATTGATATCATTGGAAAACCTGGAATGCAATTTGACTATTGTTTTCAAAACTGGATTATGTACTATCTTCAGTTGGTTTTCCTATTCTAAAACTAATAAACTGTCTTAATTTGCATCATGCTTTTGCTGAGGCTTTTCAGTGGATTATCCGTTTGGACAAAACCTGGAATATATATAAGAAGGATTCACTCTTGACAGGAAATTATAGACGATTGAACTCACTCACCTAATTACAGTATGCATCAAACTAATAATAAAACCATTGGTAGAATGGCTTTTGTGAGTTGACCTTTATATCTGATCTTGTTTGCTTCTCTGACTTGAAATAACCTTAGTAGTGACAAATCATAACTCCCGTCAGTGGTGAATTATCATCCACGATGTCTATTATTGAGTTTGGTTACATATTATTCCACTATGTCTATTAAATGATGCATTTCTTAGCCCTACTTTACAAATATGAAATTTGTTCTTTGGTGTTCGTGCCAATAATATATCTACCTGAATATTGAAAGCAAATTATAGAGATTTGTCACTGTGTAATTCTTGTTCTGGAAATTCCATGTTTGTGTTCATATTTCTATTTTGATATTATATTTGTATTTACATCTAGAAATGTGCCAGTGTATGTGTGTGTGTATGTGCACATGTCTATGTGTGTGTGTGCATGTGCATGTGCATGTGTGTGTATGCGCCTCAATGTGCTAGTGTGGGCATGTGTGCTTGTGCAGGCGTGTGTGTGTGCATATCAATTTCTAATTTTTGATCCTTATTTTATATCTTTTATTATTAATAATGAAGCCTGTATAGAATGGCACCATACAAGATTATTTGGCAATCCTATTTTAATGTTATAAGAAAGGATAGTTGTTTATAATTTTGTTGATCAACAAGATTAACTTTCTTCCCCTGTATCTGCATATGAAAAATATTCACTGGTAGATAGTTTATTTTTGGTGTTTTAGCTAAAATAAGAGTATTTCTCTGCTATTCTTCAGGCTTTGGAACTATTCAGGAAGCAAGAAGTTGATTTTCTTATTGCAACTGACGTCGCAGCTCGAGTAAGTGCAGTTTCTTAAAATATGCTTCTTGTGCTTGTTATCATCAAATGCACTCAAAAGATCGCCAGAAGGAATTCTTTAGTGTTGTCTGTCAATTCTAGTGCTTGTTGGTTCAATTTTTCATTTAATACATTTTCAATGCAGGGCTTGGATATAATTGGTGTTGAGACAGTTATTAACTTTGCTTGTCCTCGTGATATTAAAAGGTGAGAATTTGTAAATCTTCATATTTTCTGTGTAATTCTTAGAAAATGAGAAGATAATTGAAATCATTTTTTTTCTCATATGAATGTGTTTCTAGATTTTATAGAAAGAATTCAATGTCAACATCTATTAAAATCAAGAAAAACACAAAAATAAAGAAAAAGTCAAGGTTACATGGACATGCGTCCCTAGCTTTGAAATCAGTGTCCCTCTTCCTAATGGTGCTACCAGAACAGTGGGATAGAAGGGGATGCCCCTTGGACGTCCACAATTTTTTGCAAAACCTAGAATGTTCCCGGGACATGATAAAAGCTAGTGGAATGTTTGTGAGATGTTTGGCTTCCCCAGGATGGCTGGGGATGTTTGAGACGTCTCTTTACCATCTTAGGAAGTGCAGGAATTGTGGATGGAATTTTTTTTTGGATTTTTTATAATGCTTGCATTTATTAAAAATATAGTTTTAGAAGGGCATGGAGGACCCACAAGCCCTCTGACTCCCCTTAAGGAAGCCTAAAAGCCACCAAACTTAAAACGTAAGAATATATTTGTTTTTGCCTTATGCCTGCCTTGAGTTTTCAGCAGCTTGAAGACAGAAAAAAAGGAAGGAAGGAAATTTAGAAGAAGAAAGAAGGGAAGGAGAATATGATTTGCAGGCTGTGGCTATTGTTTGAAGGTCATTTTTAGTCATTGCATGGTAGGTTCTATAGTCACCATTGCTGTATGACAGTTAGTGTTTATTTAAAATAAATAAATTGTCATAAAACTCAAAGAATTTGCTTATTTTTTTCAGTTTACTCTTTTTTGCTCTGAGTCACACAAAACCATAGTCTACAACATTTTGTCAAACTTTTTTTTTGCTAGTAAAATGAGTAGCAACGATGAGTGTGAGATGGAGAGTGAAGAAGTCAATATCAACATAAACCCATGGCACATTGGAGTTGAGGGGAGTGCTGGGATTTGAGGGGGAGAGTGAAGAAGTAAATATCAACATAAACCCATGGCAAAAGGCCTTGATGCAAATTGTTGCCATTTTGGGCAATAATTAGGCCAAAAATTTAAGGGGCAGCAATAATTGGTTCTAATAATCATATATGCAAAATTGATTTCATGGGTGTTGATGAAAGGTAGCTTCGGTCAGATATAAATGATGATCGCTGATTGCATCATCATCATTTATATGTGATCAAAATTACTCTTCATATAAATATTTCTGGAAAATAAGTAATTAGAATTTATAAGCATGCATAAGATTCGAAATAATAAATGATGTTCAAAATCTGCATTGAATAAAATCGGAACTCATATAACATATATCCGCCACGTATATAAGGTTATATGTGTGTTAGTTTGTTAACCGAATGTTAGTCGGTTATGCTTGGAGCCCGCGCACCCAAAGGGATACGTCCCATGAGCGGACATGTCTCCACTTGTGGAGACACGTCCTCTCATGAGACACATCTCTTAGAGGCGGGTCTCCAACATATATAAGGTGGTTCCCTCATTGATATGCAAACATCGAAATTTATAAATGTTTTGCAATCAGCACATTTGGCATAAGAGAAATAAATCTGACTTAGAATTTTGAATAGAATTCTTACACTTAGAATTATCTTAGAATCCTTAGGCTCCTAATTTGATAGAATATTTGATTACATTTACATGGTATCAGAGCCAAGTTGAGTGAATCCAAATCAAATCTAGATATTAGATTGCTTAGGAAAAATTCGTATTTTTAAATCGAACTCACATCACATTCTTCATAATGTCAAGTGTGATCAGATTTGAAAATCGTCTTGCAGGAGCAAACAACTTCACATTATGGAAATTTAGAATCATGATGATTCTTAAGGAGAATAAGTTAGATTCACTTGTGAGAGAAAACAAAAGGGAACCGGAGGCTGATCCTGAGAAAACTCAATGGATTGAGAACAATGAAAAGGCCATGAAAATCTTAGTAGATGCAGTTAGGGATCATATAGTGCCCATCCTAGCAAAACATGAAATTGCATATCAAATGTTCAAATCTCTTGAGAGCACCTATGAGATCAACAACACCAGTAGGACTCTTGCATTAAAGAGACAAATCAACAATGTCCAAATAAACAGAGGAGAAACTATTGATGCATACTTCATGAGGATCATTGAACAAAGGGATCAATTATCCACAATTTGATATCAGATTGATAGCAAAGAGTTAACTCTAATTGCACTAGGAGGCCTACCAAACTCATGGGAGTCATTTGTTCAAGGAATAAGTGCGAGATCTAAACTCCCCAAGTTTGATAGGATAAGAACAGACTGCCTTCAAGAGGAAACAAGACTCTCAACAAAAGAAAATAAATAGAAGAACATAGATGAAGACATTCATGTGCTCAACACAACATCTAATAAAAGGAATAAGAAAAACTCCTACAAGAGAGGATCTTTTAAAAGAAAGAGAAATTCCAATGGAAAGGGATCTTCTAAAAAGAAAGACATCTCTCAAGTACAATGTTTTAGATGTGATCAATATGGCCACTATGCAATGAAGTGCCCTAACAGATCAAAACAACAAGCATCTTTTGCTAAACAAGGAAAGTCAAATTCAGATCATGAATTTGAGAACTTTGTGTTCTATACAGCCCTTTCTAGTCAAGTATTTGACAACATCCACAATTGGGTAATTGATAGTGGTTCCTCTAGACATATCACAGGGTCCATTGAACACCTAGACACTATGACTGAAAAGACTGATGAAGAAGTAACCATTGGGGATGATTCTGCACACCCTATAAAAGGGGTTGGAACTTGCTCCATCAAATTGAAATCTAGTCTTTCTCTTCAACTCACTGGAGTCTTATTTGTACTTGGAATAAAGAGGAATCTAATATCCATCTCTGCCCTTGAAGACAATGGATATAGAGTGACCTTTATGGATGGGAAAGTTCTAGCATGGCCTAAGAACTCAACTATCAAGAAAGCCCAAACCATAGGTTTAAGACAAGGGTATCTTTACAAACTATGCACTGAGGTTAAGCAAGCCCTTACCCTTGACACTTTTGATTCAAATGAGATTTGGCATAAAAGATTAGGACACCTTCATTTCCGTGCCCTACCTTCTATGGAAAAACTTGTAACAGGCCTACCTAAGCTAAAACCGTCTCATGAAGGAACTCGTAAAGGTTGTGCCCTAAGAAAGAATACAAAGGGATCCTTTCACAATAGCTTGAGTAAAACCCAAAATGTATTAGAACTGGTTCACTCTGATTTATGTGAACCCATGTCTATACCTTCCAAGGCAGGATTTCTATACTATGTCATATTTATAGATGACTTCTCTAGGAAAACCTGGATCTATTTCCTTAAGTGTAAAGAATCAATAGAAATCCTCAAAAGGTTCAAAGAATTCAAAGCCCTTACTGAAAACTTCTCTGGGAAGAAAATAAAAATCTTAAGGAGAGACAATGGGAAAGAATACACCTCTGAAATTTTTAAGCAATTCTGCATGAGTGCTGGAATTAAGAGGGAGTTCACAGTTGCTTACAACCCTCAACAAAATGGGGTTGCTGAAAGGAAAAACAAAACCATTGTAGAAGCTGCTAAAGCTATGTTACTTGACCAAAACATTGAAACTTCTTTTTGGGTAGAAGCCTCTAGAACTGCTGTTTACATTCAAAATAGATGTCCTCATTCTCGTCTAGATAATAAAACTCCTGAAGAAGCCTTCATCGACATAAAACTTGATATTAGTCATTTTAGGATTTTTGGTTGCCCTGTCTATATCCATGTGCCCAAAGAGAAGAGATTCAAACTAGAACCTTCTGGAAAGAAAGGGGTATTTGTGGGGATATAGTGAAACCTCCAAAGCCTACAGGAATTTCATACGCGAGCAAAAACAAATTGAATTGAGCAGAGATGTCATCTTTGAAGAAGACATTGCATTCAAAAGGGCAAGAAGTTCTAGTGAGATAGAAACCTATTCCCCTAGAGTACCTGAAATGGAACCTGTTCCTGAGATTTAGAGGGAGTATCCTGAGGAAATGCCAAATGAACCTCAATCTACTGCAGATGAGAATACAAATGACAACGGTAGAAAGAGGCCACTTTGGGCTAGAAAGATGATCAAAGAAGTCGAGAATCATTCAGCACCCAAAGGAACGTTTAGGGAAAGTAAAAGACCCAAACGGTTCTCTAGCTATGTTGCTCTAATGAACAACATCATAAATTCAGAACTTGTTAGTGTTACAGAAGTTCTCAGAAATCAAGCATGGAAAGATGCAATGACGGAGGAATATCAGTCCATTCTAAAAAATGATGTATGGGATATAGTGCCTAGACCGAAAGAGAAATCTGTTGTCTCTTCCAAATGGCTCTTCAAAATCAAGCATGTTGCTGATGGCAGTATAGAAAAACACAAGGCACGTTTTGTGGCAAGAGGTTTTTCTCAAAAGGAAGGCATTGATTATGAAGAAACATTTGCACCTATTGCTCATTACACATATGTGAGAGCAGTGTTAGCCATTGCTGCAGCTGAAGGCTTGAAGATCCATCAAATGTATGTAAAAATTGCCTTCCTAAATGGAACCATTGAAGAGGAAGTCTATCTGGAACAGCCTGAAGGTTTTGTGATACATAAAGCTGATTCACATGTGTGTAGACTGAAGAAAGCCCTCTATGGACTTAAAAGGGCTCCCAGGGTCTGGTATGAAAGAATTGACAACTATCTCTTGGTACTAGGATTTTCCAAAAATGATACTGACTCCAATCTCTACTTCAAGGTAATCAAAGGTGATATGTTAATAATTATTTTCTATGTTGATGACCTGCTGATAACAGGAGAAGATCACCTCATTGCTCAAGGAAAGAAGGATCTAACTTCCGAATTTGACATGAAAGACTTGGGCATTCTACACTACTTCCTAGGTTTGGAAGTATGGCCGAAATCAGGGGGCATTATACTAAACCAAGGAAAGTATACTGTTGATATTCTGAAGAGATTTGAAATGTTGGACTGTAGACCCATGTCTACACCTATGGAAACCAACCTTCACAAACTGAAATAAGCAGCAACAAAATCCAAGTGTGCAGATCCAACCCTATATAGACAGATGATTGGATCCTTGATGTATCTGGTTAACACCAGACCTGATATTTGCTATGCAGTGAATGCTTTTAGCCAGTTCATGTGTGAGCCAAAGGAAATTCACCTTATGGCTGTGAAACATATTTTTAGATATCTTCAAGGCACTATTGGATATGGTCTTCTTTACATAAATGACCTACTAGATCTACATGGATACTCTGATTCAAATTGGGCTAGAAGTGTAACCGATCGGAAAAGCACATCAGGATGTTGCTTCAGTTTAGGATTGGCTATGATCTTCTGGATTTGCAGAAAACAGTCTTCAGTTGCACAGAGCTCAACAAAAGTTGAATACATTGTAGCCTCTATGGGGGCAAGAGAAGTAGTTCGGCTTCGTAAATTACTTGTGGGACTCTTTGGTGAGCCCTTGAATCCTACAATCATTCATTGTGATAATCAGAGTTGCATCAAACTCTTTGTAAATCTTATCTTCCATGATAGATCTAAGCACATTGAGATCCCCTATCATTATGTAAGAGACATGGTGGAAAGGAAAGTGATCCAGTTGGAGTATGTTAGTACAAATGATCAAACAACAAACATTCTTACCAAACCTCTCTCCCGAATCAAGGTAAAGCACTTCAGGAAGAAACTTGGTATGGTTGAAATGTAATTTGATATTATGTTGAAATTCAAATTGTTTATAAAAGTTGTACTAATATATGTAAAGATGTTTAATGTGTAAACTCTTTTGTCATGTGTGACTCCATGACCTTATGGGCCTACTCCCCCTGTGTACATTATTGAAAGGTGACGATCTTTCTAATAATGAACGCTTGTATGTGACATTGTAAAGTGATGACTCTACAATGATGAGTTGAACTATCATGATAGATATCACGTGACTTGATATCTGTGGACATGTCATGATAGTATTCTCTTGGACACTTTGATGGATATCATGGGACTTGATGTCATCTGAAGATCATTGTGATCCTTAAGAGACAATCATGGTGGATAATTATATATCCGTGGATATGCCATGAATTATGGTAGACATCATGTGACTTGATGTCAGTGCACATACCATAATGAAGATGTGTTATGAAGAATGTCATGTGACTTGACAATGTTGAGATATCATATCATATCTTCGATATCACGTGTGAAGGTGATATCCCTACTTATTTGATTTGAAATATCTTCCCTAGCTAAGAGGGAGTGTTGATGAAATGTAGCTTCGGTCAAATATAAATGATGATCGCTGATTGCATCATCATCATTTAGATGTGATCAAAATTACTCTTCATATAAATATTTTTGGAAAATAAGTAATTCGAATTTATAAGCATGCATAAGATTCGAAATAATAAATGATGTTCAAATTCTGCATTGAATAAAATCGGAACTCATATAATATATATCCGCCACGTATATAAGGTTATATGTGTGTTAGTTTGTTAACCGAATGTTAGTCGGTTATGCTTGGAGCCCGCACGCCCAAAGGGACACGTCCCATGAGTGGAGACACGTCCTCTCATGAGACGCGTCTCCAACATATATAAGGTGGTTCCCTCATTGATATGCAAACATCAAAATTTATAAATGTTTTGCAATCAACACATTCGGCATAAGAGAAATAAATCTGACTTAGAATTTTGAATAAAATTCTTACACTTAGAATTATCTTAGAATTCTTAGGCTCCTAATTTGATAGAAGATTTGATTACATTTACAATGGGAACTATGATAGGGTTGGGCACCATTTATTAGGTGAGAGTGGACATGGGATTAGGGTTTGTGAGGAAGTAATGTTGGAATAGGGGGTTGAAATGACAAACTTAGTTGGATAGAGTGAGACATAAACTACTACTAGTAGATGTGCATCCATACCATTGCCATCAACTCAAGAGTATTCCAATGTAACAGTTGGAGAGGGTTATACTAGAGGGAAGAGGAAGGCCACTCATATTACATGTGAGAAAAATATAGTGGCAGGGTTGTTGAATTTGCAACAATGTGAGGATGCCAATGATTCGATGGCCAATTATTTTTTATGTCCATGCTATCTCATTTCATGTGGCAAAGTCTTTATTTTAAAAAGATGTTAAGAAAAACAAATGCAATTGTGCCCTCTTAATGTAGCCCCTGGAGAATATAGATTGTGTACTATCTTTCTCAACAAACAATATTCAAAGGTAAATGATGTGTGCACTGATATTCAACATTGGTCACTCATTAATATTATTTTTACATTTTTTGTTGAATCTTACTTTCTGAAGTTGTTGATTGCTTTGGGAAATGTAAAGATGTTGATTAACAATTTAGCCCTTTTAGGAAAGCCATAGTGGATGTTGGGCTTTCTAGTCTTGTGCAAGTTGTGATAGATTCAACTTGTATTTGTCCGGTAGTTGGTTTGATGGTTGAGAGTGTTTACAAACATATTTTTTGGACTCTATGTTGTGTAAATGTGAAGAACCCTGCTGGTTCCAACTCTGCCCTTGATGCTAAACTGTATTGTTTTTGTGTTTTTGCTTGTTTTGGTGAATTTTATGCAAAAAAATAAAGAAGTGCGCCAAGCAAGAAATAGTACTAAATTGAATAAACAAACAATTATGGAGTAATTGCAATTATTTTAAAGATCTAGTACTTGCTACAAGCAAATCTTATTTAGCAAAACATACCTAGAGGTCTCGAGCTTAATTAAATAAGAAATTCTGGATCAAGCCAGGCATTACAGAGAATCTGACAAATCTAGTCGCCCAACTCCACATATTGAATTCTCCCTGACAGAAACTGGATCAAAAGGCTTGAGAATGCTAGGCGTCCATGATGGAGCAGTCAGGTGCCAAAAATGAAAGGCGTTTCTTCCCTTTGGCTCACACGTCCTAGCTAGAAACCCCACACCATGCCTGGTGACTGGTACGACCCACTGTAGGAATTGTACGACCTTATTGATGCAGAAAGTTGAGGAAAGGTGTCCCAGATGATAGAGCTCTTTCCTTTATTGAAAACTGATAAATACTGAATAGTAATCTGATGCAGGCACAAATGGACTCTAGAATGAAGCCCTCTCGGAAGCAATGATTCAACTGATCTTTCACAGCCTCAAGATCGCAGATCACTGAAGAATTTTTGTTCTCCAATGGTGAAAGTACTCTTAAACCCTTCTCTCGCACAAATCTCAAGAAACCAGGAAATAATGTCAAATGATCAATGATGGGGTCGACTTGTTTCCTTTTGCCTCTTATTTTCCTCAAAAGGCACGATTTTCCAAAAAGGTATGACTTTTGTCCTTTAAATACATTTAAATGTATTCAAGTCACTGTATAATCTTTTAAAATATTTCATCAACTTGGCATACCTTTTTTTGACTTAAATGTTTTAACCTCACTTTATAATATTTAAGTGGCTTTAATTTTTATAAAGTCAAATTATAACTTTATAATATCCTCATAAGCTAATTAAATAACTTAACCACTAAAATATTAATATCTCCCTCAATACTCAGTATTTTGACATGCTATCAGAAGCTGGCAAACATTGATCTGCAAAGGCCTGCATTGAGCCCAATACTGAACTGAAGGAAATGGAAATGACAATACCCTCAATTCACTACCACTGAGACTCTCTATCCAAACATATTAGCCTACAAGGGTCAGGAATAGGCTAAACCAACACAAAACAGGACCATGCTAAAAAGGGGATATTACAGTAAATGCTTTGAATGACAAAAAAAGAAAGATTGGGTGAAGACAATGGTTCCCAAAGCAGAAACATAGGATTGTTTGTACATGTTTATGATTTTTATATCTTTTTGTATGGACATACATAGAATGCACACAACCCCCTAAATTTTTTGTGGTACCGGCATAATGTAAACATGTAACTGTATTGAATTAGGCAACTTAGTTGCTAGTTGAGAAGGCAGCTGAGATGGTGAAAAGTCTTAAACAGAGAAAGTTAAAACCACTAGACTCATGGAGGATTATTAATTGGACCCCAATCCCACCCATTCACATCATCCATCCCTCCATTTTGTTCAACCAAATCTAACCTAACACAAGCCCAAAGGTTAGGTTAGGATTTATATTTCCCTCCCAAATTATCCTTATATTGAAAACAATCTAATGTCAAAGTTTAATCTCTGAAGGATTTGTTCCCCAGCTTAAATAAACTTCAACACCTCAATCAACCGTCAGAAAAATATGCACCATGCCCACCCATCATATGTATCAGGCCACTTGAGGAATTGGTTCAACCCCAATAAGTCCAACATCCTTTTTGAACTTTAGGCCTACTGCCTAACCAAAAGTAGAATATCAACAATCCCACATACTTATGATGGGGGAAATCTCTGAGGCTCCCTAAAGGACAAAATGGCAAATGAAAATGTCATTTTGGAACATCAATGATAGAAGCTTTAGGTTCTTGAACAAGAGCTTGGGGGCATATGGCAACCCCAGCCATAATTTGTACAAATTGATGGCCTCCGTGGAGCTTTTGCCTTGCTTTTTCCATTGTTGTTTTTCAGCAGCAAAACTGCCAAACGGAATTGGTGAAAATGCAGTTTTATGGAGATGGACAGTCAACAATTCAACATCCGCTAACAAAGTGCTAGGTAGTGGAAGAGGAGGACATTGGTGGAGCTGAAGATCACAAGATCCCTATAAGGCTCTATTCAAAGGAAGTGCACTTCCAATTGGCCGATTTTGAAAAGGCCGGCAGAGAGTAAAGGGAGGCATGTTTGCCCAAGGAGAGATCTCCACCGACTAGGCACTTCCTCAAAAAAATCTTTTGTTGTGTTCCTTTGCCAAAGTTGTTTGGGTTTGCACACATTCTATTATGATATTATGATAATTGTTTTTGATTAGTCACTTTAGATGCCTGAGTTGAGCTTATTCATAGAGGACTATGTCCTTGCACTTTTTTTTAAGTATGAAAATGTATGCAAATATCTATGCTGTCCTTGTTCGGTCTAGGTCTTGTGTTTGGTCCTTTGTACGCCTTCCCTTGATTTAATTTGTTTTATAAAAATTGTAGTTATTATCCCATTCTTGATTTATTAATCATTTGTGTGACACATTCTAGTATGGTTGGAGGATTTAGGTAGCTATACTTATGAGTTTCAAAGGCTTGCTTCCTAAGTTATTGCCGAATTTGCATCTTTTCTCTATATGAATGTAACTTTAGTAGGCATGAATTCTCTGTGAGAAACACAATTATTGCAGCATAAATGGAAGAATGAGTTACTATTTGTGGCTGTGCATTACAACCTTCAACTCTGAAATAAACTATTGAAAGGAACTAGGAGTGTTTATGCGTTTACGACCAATGAGGTCAAACCAATAACAAATGAGTTTGTCAAGATAGAGGATTATGTATTCTAAGGATAGGATTTTGATTGGCAATAGCATCTTAGAATGTAGGGACAATATGTTCTTATTTGGGAGCTTGGTAGTTTCTTGTTGTGGAATGTGTCAGTATTACTTGGTTTACTTGAGCTTGTTTCCTTCCATTGTTGATTGCCCATGGAGTTTGAACTATACATCTAAAATTTGGAATGATAATCAATATACAATGATAATCAATATACATTTGATTATTTAGTATTTAGTTGTGAAGATATATCTAAGAAGTGTATTTTTCATGTAAGTGTAAGCCTTGCTTTAGCAATAAATTGAATTCTTTGTGAATTTAATTTGTTTAATTTTTGTTGAAGGTGAGTAGACATTTAATTATGGCTTGGCATTTTGAACTCTAGACCTTGTTTGACTTTCTGCTTACTTGCGGGGCCATAGCTTATATTCTTAAAAACACATTTATTCATTTCTGAATGTTCTTGTATGTCTTGGTGGTTGTTTTGTCTACACATGGCAAATCTTTATCATCTGCCTAATGGCCCCTTTTTCTTGCCCTAAATCCACCCTATTTTAATAGTGTTTTTAAACACTAGTATATATAATATTAAAATATAAATAATATAATTAAAATAAAAATAAAAAAAATAATAAATAAAATAAAATAAGGGGGTTGGGACCCTAGCTCGGTTGGCTAAATCTTTTTTGTTGCAGGAGGTTGGTCATTAGGTCTAGTCTCCCCCACCCCTGTGGTACCGGAAGGTGTGTCGCGCCAGCATTGCCGGTCACGTTAAAATGTTTACCAGGCGTAATACAGTTTATAGGGGGTCATGCTACCCGATTCCTACAGACTCAAAGGAAAAAAAAAAAAAAAGTATACTCTATTGGAGTCGGCCAAGATTGGAGGGAAAAATAAAAATAAAAAATAAATAAATAAAGGAGGTCAGCCTTGTTAAGTTTGTTTCGGAGGGCTATAAAAGAAAGTAAAGTGCAAGTCATTTGGGGGATCCATTCATATCTTATTTTTCATTTTGGAGATTCTTCTCTTTGGCTGCAACTTTGGTTGGGCTTTATTCCAAGGATGAAAACCCTTGTGAATACGGTGAGTTGGATAAAAACCTAGCTCATCTTGTGGAGGACTCATACCAGAGTTCTAATTGCACTTCATTGGAGACATTTGGAGGTTTGGAGCATCATTGCATAATCAGATTTGCAGATCAGATTTGGAGCAGCATTGTTGTGGCATTTTGTGAGCATATTGCATTAGGGTTTTTCCCTAATTTGGAGCGCCACTTTGGAGCAGACTTGAGTGCCCATCTTTGGAGGGCGATTTTGCATATTTGGAGTAGCAAACCCTAGGCGCGTGCTAAGGAGGAATTCACCCATCTAGGGTTTGATATTTGAAGACTATTTTGCATATATTTGGTATGTACAATCATAGTTTTAGGTCTGATTTGTAGAGCATAAATCTGGGCATATGTTTGGCATGTTTGAGCCCATGAATTCATTGTAAAATCAGTCCGGAATATTCAGTTTTGTAGCAGCAGACTTCTTTAATCAGAAATCAGATTTATTGGACCTATGTTTGGCTCTTGGATGGTTGAGTTTCATGGTTGTTATCATAGTTGATGATATCTATATGTTTGGTATGTGTTTATTGGATGCCTATAAGTGTTTTTCATTCTGAAAATAAAAATCAGAATTCAGTCCTAGGGTTTGAGTAGAAAACTAAATAAGAAAAGTACAGAAAAATAAATCAGAAATTTTAGGGCAGATCCCATTGGGGATATTACATTCTGCAATGAACATTCTAGTGTATTGTGTTCACCATCAGCATTATATTTTGCCTTTTCACAACCATTTCAGTCTTTCTTTAGGCATTTGAAGTATGAATCCTTTGAATTTACTTACTGCTCATGTCGTTTAGACCAAGAAGCATAGTCACCAGGTTTGAAAAAAATGACTTGCTTGAGTGTTAAAAGAAATAAGAAATCTGGAATTTAAAAAAACTGGTAAAATTTCAATAGGATTGAAAGGTCTGGACTGAATCAGACCATAGAAGTATAAATCCTCAAAAAATTGCAAAAATAGTGATTTAATTGAAATTTTGGGCAAAATGATTTTTCCTGAAAAAATCACGATTTAATGAGCAGCAATTTTCAATGATGTTCAATGATTTTTAAGGGTTTAAATCACGAAAAAATCATGTAAAAATTGTGAGAAAATCATCCAACCAATCCGTCACAAAATCCTAACCATGTGAAATCGCTATTTAATTGGGTTTTTTCGTTGATTTTTAGAACTAATCTGAGCGCTGGTCATTGAGACATGGTTCACCATCAAAGATTCGCTCGATTTTATAGGTTGTTGAGGCAAATCGTAGGTAGGCATCCTTGAATGGACATATATTTCTAATAGATGTTAAGGACATTAAAATAGAGACACGTTCCTTGGTATACTTCTATTTTTGATGTTAAGAACATTAAAATAGAGACACTTTCTTTGGTATGCTTCTATGTTTGATGTTAAGGACATTAACATGGAATGGTTAAGAGATGTGCTGCTTTTTTCTCTATATTCCACACTACTGTCATTTGCCTTAGGCTTGTAGTAATGCTTTCCATGTATATAAATCCAAAGGCACAATTTATTGGGAAACAGTAGACATTATCATAAATACTAAGTTAGGCTTCTATCTGATCTTTTTGTAATGTCCCCAATCTTGATTTGCCCTAGAACTTGCCTACTGATCACAAATTAGGGTTAGGGTTTCATCTTGTTAAATAAATCTCTTTAATGATGCAATCTTGGATTTAAAACCTGCAATCACCACGTGAACAATATATGCAAATATGTATATATATATACTTACTAGAGTTAGGCAATAACATCACATCCATAGATTGTCAACAAGCAAACATATTAGGAATTTGGAAGAAGGGACATGATGGGTCCGCCCGAAGCCATATGTCGAGCCTAAGAGGGTGTATACCACAACCCTCTTCCCTTGGTGACTTGTACCTGCTTTCCCCATCAATGTCTCAGCCCCTAAAGACATTTGCCATCTTGTGGGATTGGGCAGTGATCGCAAGTGGGCTTTATGGGCTCCTACCACTTCACCCTTGGCCCCTTCTTTCTTGAGGAATTGGGCGAAGGTCGCAAGTGGGCTTCTGGCCCCTACTACTTCACCACTGGCCCTACCCACAAGGTGGGTTTCACACAGTCAACATAATTCTGATTCAATCATAAGAAATCCTTCATTAACTACTCTGATTATTTTTAAGTAAAATGCGTACATAGGTAAACAATGACTTGCAGACAATACACTTGATTATCTTGATATATTTGATAATAGTGACCTGTTGTGATACACTGGTCTGAGTCTCTTTGTCTTTCTGATCTATATGTTCTTCTCCTTGATCGATCTGTTCTCAATACTCAAAAGATATGCTTAAAGAGAGACCAATAGATTAGTTTCAATTGAATAATGATTAATAATTGCTGCAAGCATCATTATTGCACAATCATATAAAATTTATATATATTTATATTTTATATGAATTTATAAAATAGAGATATACATACTTTTATAATTATATATTCTTGCAATAATGTACTTATCTGATTATCTCTGCTGCTATACTCTGATAATGCACCTATTTCTGTCCTTATTCACTGTTTGTATATCTGTGTCTTAGATCTGATTCCATTCTATTACCTTTTATGAGTGCTGATTTTTATTTATTTTCCATGTTATATATTCCTTCCTTTATTTCTGCTAAATCTCCTTATCCTAAATGCAGATTCATTCTGTCATATCTCCAGCAAACGGATTGACCTCCCTTAAATATCTTCTATTCCTTGGGAGTCACATCTCTTCATTGTTAATGCCTTTTCTGAAGAGTCACCACCATTCTCTTAATCGCTGACCTGAAGTCTCTAATGTTAATTTAATATTTATCACCAAGTGTTGCTTTATCACATTTTACATTGCTTAATTACTGAAGATGAATCGCTGTCTTGGTTGTTACTATTACTATCTGTTGATGAATTGTAGCTTTGGTCAGATATAAAACTATGATCGCTATAAATACCTTCATCTTTTATATATCATAAATTGCTCTTCATATTTAACATTTCTAAAATAAGTAAAATCAAATTTTATAATGCATGTATAAAATCGAATTTTAATAAATGATTTTCGAAATTCATATTGAAATTAAAATCAGAATTCTTATGATATATATCCGCCATGTGTGAGGGGGTATATGTGTTAAGTTAGTTAAGCTAAGATATCCAGCTGTAGAGAAGGCCTGCGTGCCCAAAGGGACACGTCCTTTGAGTGGATGTATCTCCACATGCGGAGACACGTCCTCTCAAGGGACGTATCCCTTGGAGGCGAGCCTCTCTACATTCAAATAGGAATTCCAACATTGAATGCAAATATCGAAATCAATTAATGTTCTACAATCAGCACATTCGCATTTAGAAGAACTCTGGAAATCACAATTAGAGAAGAAATCTGGAAATCACATTTTGACTTAGAACTTTCTTACACAAATTTTCAGATCTTAGTTTATTCTTAGGTTCTAGGATCCTATTTGTGAAAAGATTTGATTACATTTACATGGTGTCAGAGCCACGTTGTGTGAATCCAACTCAAATCAGTTTGCTCTAGAAAAATTCGTATGTTTCAAAAATCGAATTCACATCACATTCTTCATAATGTCAAGTGTGATCAGATTTGAAGATCGTCTTGCAGGAGCAGACAATTTCACATCATGGAAATTTAGAATCATGATGATCCTTAGAGAGAATAAACTAGACTCACTTGTGAGAGAAAATAAAAGGGAGCCAGAGGTTGAACCTGAGAAAACTCAATGGATCGAAAACAATGAAAGAGCCATGAAAATCCTAGTAGATGCAGTTAGGGATCATATAGTGCCTATCTTAGCAAAACATGAAACTGCATACCATATGTACAAATCTCTTGAGAGTACTTATGAAATCAACAACACCTGTAGGACTCTAGCATTAAAAAGGCAAATCAACAATGCTCAGATAAACAAAGGAGAGTCCATTAATGCATACTTCATGAGGATTATTGAACTAAGGGATCAATTATCCACAATTGGATATCAGATTGACAACAAAGAATTAACTCTAATTGCTCTAGGAGGCCTACCAAACTCATGGGAGTCATTTGTTCAAGGAGTAAGTGCGAGGTCTAAACTCCCTAAGTTTGACAGACTAAGAACTGACTGCCTTCAAGAAGAAACAAGACTTTCCACAAAAGAGAATAAACAGAAACACATAGATGAAGACATTCATGTTCTCCACACAACATCTAATAAGAGGAGTAAGAAAAACTCATACAAGAGAGGATCTTTTAAAAGAAAAAGAAATTCCAATGGAAAGGAATCTTATAAGAAGAAAGATATCTCTCAAGTACAATGCTTTAGATGTGATCAGTATGGTCACTATGCAATGAAGTGCCCTAATAGAACTAAACAACAAGCATTCTTTGCCAAAGTAGAAAAGTCAAAACTAGATCATGAATTTGAGAACTTTGTGTTCTATACAGCCCTTTTTATTCAAGTATCTGACAACACTCAAAATTGGGTAATTGATAGTGGTTCATCCCGACACATCACAGGGTTCAGAGAACACTTTGACTCCATGATTGAAAAGTCTGATGAAGAAGTAACCATTTGGGATGATTCTGCATATCCTATAAAAGGGGTTGGAACATGCTCCATCAAGTTGAAATCTGAGATTTCTTTGCAACTCACTGGAGTCTTATTTGTACCTGGAATAAAGAGAAATCTTATATCCATCTCTGCCCTTGAAGACAATGGTTATAGAGTTACATTTATGGATGGTAAAGTTCTAGTATGGCCTAAGAACTCAACTATCAAGAAAGCCCATACCATAGGCATAAGACAAGGGTACCTTTACAAACTATGCACTGAGGTTAAACAAGCCCTTACCCTTGACACTGTTGATACAAATGAAATTTGGCATAAAAGATTAGGACACCTCCATTTCCATGCCCTACCTTCTATGGAAAACTTGTTACAGGCTTACCCAAGCTAAAACCATCTCATGAGGGAACTTGTAAAGGTTGTGCTCTAGGAAAGAATACTAAGGGATCCTTTTAGAATAGCCTGAGTAAAACCCTTAATGTGTGAGAACTGGTTCACTCTGATCTTTGTGGACCCATGTCTGTACCTTCTAAAGCAGGATTTCTATACTGTCATATTTGTAGATGACTTCTCTAGGAAAACCTGGATCTATTTCCTCAAGTGTAAAGAGTCATTAAAAATCCTCAAAAGGTTCAAAGAATTTAAAGCCCTCACTGAAAACTTCTCCGGAAAGAAAATAAAAACCTTAAGGACAGACAATGGGAAAGAATATACCTCTAAGATTTTTAAAGAATTCTGCATGAGTGCTGGAATTAAGAGGGAGTTCACAGTTGCCTACAATCCTCAACAGAATGGAGTTGCTGAGAGGAAAAATAGAACCATTGTAGAAGCTGCTAAGGCAATGTTGCTGGACCAAAACATTGAAACATCTTTCTGGGCAGAAGCCTCTAGGACTGCTGTCTATATCCAAAATAGATGTCCTCATTCTCATCCTGATAACAAAACTCCTGAAGAAGCCTTTACCGGCATAAAACCTGACATTAGTCATTTTAGGATTTTTGGCGGTCCTGTCTATATTCATGTACCCAAAGAGAAGAGATTCAAACTAGAACCTTCTAGAAAGAAGGGAGTATTTGTGGGTTATAGTGAAACCTCCAAAGCATACAAAATATTCATACCCAGGTAGAAACAAATTGAGTTGAGCAGAGATGTCTTCTTTGAAGAAGACATTACATTCAAGAGGGCAAGAAGTTCTAGTGAGACAGAAACCTATTTCCCTAGTGTACTTGAAATGGAACTTGCTGCTGAGATTCAGAGGGAGCATCCTGAGGAAATACCACATGAACTTCCTGCCACTTCAAATGAGGATACAAATGACATTGGCAGAAAGAGACCACTTTGGGCTAGGAAGATGATCAAAGAAGCAGAGGATCATGCAGCACCTAAAGGAATGTTCAAGGAGAGTAAAAGACCCAAACGGTTCTCTAGCTATGTTGCTTTAGTGAATAACATCATAAACTTTGAACCTACCAGTGTTATAGAAGCCTTCAGACATCAAGCTTGGAAGGATGCAATGACGGAGGAATATTAGTCCATCCTAAAGAATGATGTATGGGATATGGTGCCTAGACCAAAAGAGAAATCTGTTGTCTCTTCTAAATGGCTCTTCAAAATCAAGCATGCTGCTGATGGTAGTATAGAAAAACATAAAGCACGTTTTGTGGCTAAAGGCTTTTCTCAAAAGGAAGGCATTGATTATGAAGAAACATTTGCACCCGTTGCTCGTTACACATCAGTGAGAGCAGTACTAGCCATTGCAGCAGCTAAAGGCTAGAAGATCCATCAAATGGATGTAAAAACTGCCTTCCTGAATGGAACCATTGAAGAGGAAGTCTATCTGGAACAGCCTAAAGGTTTTGTGATACATAAATCTAACTCACATGTGTGCAGGCTGAAAAAAGCTCTCTATGGACTTAAACAGGCTCCCAGGGTCTGGTATGAAAGAATTGACAGCTATCTCTTGGGATTAGGATTTTCCAAAAATAATGCTGACTCCAATCTCTACTTCAAGGTAATCAAAGGTGATATGCTTATAATTATTTTATATGTTGATGACCTGCTGATCACAGGAGAAGATCACCTCATTGCTCAAGGGAAACATGATCTAATTTCTGAATTTGACATGAAAGACTTGGGTATTCTACACTACTTCCTCGGTTTGGAAGTATGGCAGAAATCAGAAGGCATTATACTAAACCAAGGGAAGTATACTATTGACATTCTGAAAAGATTTGGAATGTTGGACTGTAGACCAATGTCTACACCTATGGAAACCAATCTTCACAAATTGAGAGAAGCAGCAGCAGAATCCAAATGTGCAGATCCAACCCTTTACAGACAGATGATTGGATCCTTGATGTATCTGGTTAACACCAGACCTAATATTTGCTATGCAATAAATGTTCTCAGCCAGTTCATGTGTGAACCATAGGAAATTCACTTAATGGCTGTAGAACATATTTTGAGATATCTTCAAGGCACTATTGGATATGGTCTTCTTTACAAGAATGATCAACTAGATCTTCATGGGTACTCTAATTTAGATTGGGCTGGAAGTGTAACCGATCGGAAAAGCACATCAGGATGTTGCTTCAGTTTAGGATCGGCTATGATCTCCTGGATTTGCAGAAAACAATCTTCAGTTGCACAGAGCTCAACGAAAGTTGAATACATTGCAGCCTGAATGGGAGCAAGAGAAGCAGTGTGGCTTCTTAAATTGCTTGTGGGACTCTTTGGTGAGCTCTTGAATCCTTCAATTATTCATTGTGATAATCAGAGTTGCATAAAACTCTCTGTGAATCCTGTCTTTCACGACAGATCTAAGCACATTGAGATCCCCTATCATTATGTAAGAGATATGGTGGAAAGGAAAGTGATCCAGTTGGAGTATATTAGTACAAATGATCAAACTGCAGACATTCTCACCAAGCCTCTCTCCCGGATCAAGGTAGAGCACTTCAAGAAGAAACTTGGTATGGTTGAAATGTAATTTGTTATTTATGTTTGAAATACAAATTGTTTATAATTGTTCTAATATATAAAGATGTTTAATGTGTAAACTCTTTTGTCTTGTGTGTGACTCCATGACTTTATGGGCCTACTCCCCCTGTGTACATTATCGAAAGGTGACAATCTTTCTGATAATGAACACTTGTATTTGACATTGTAAAGTGACGACTCTACAATGATAAACTATCATGATAGATATCATGTGACTTGATATCTGTGGACATGTCATGATAGTATCTCTTGGACACTTTGATGGATATCATGGGACTTGATATCATTTGAAGATCATTGTGATCCTTAAGAGATAATCATGGTGGATATTTATATCCGTGGATATGCCATGAATTATGGTAGACATCATGTGACTTGATGTCAGTGCACATACCATAATGAAGATGTGTTATGAAGAATGTCATGTGACTTGACAACATTGAGAAAGCATATCATATCTTCGATATCACGTGTGAAGGTGATATCTTGACTTATTTAATTTGAAATATCTTCCCTAGCTAAGAGGGAGTGTTGATGAATTGTAGCTTTGGTCAGATATAAAACTATGATCGCTATAAACACCTTCATCTTTTATATATGATAAATTGCTCTTCATATTTAATATTTCTAAAATAAGTAAAATCGAATTTTATAATGCATGTATAAAATCGAATTTTAATAAATGATTTTCGAAATTCATATTGAAATTAAAATCGGAATTCTTATGATATATATCCGCCATGTGTGAGGGGGTATATGTGTTAAGTTAGTTAAGCTAACTGATATCCGGTTGTAGAGAAGGCCCGCGTGCCCAAAGGGACATGTCCTTTGAGCGGACGTGTCTCCACATGTGGAGACACGTCCTCTCAAGGGACACATCCCTTGGAGGTGAGCCTCTCTACATTCAAATAGGAATTCCAACATTGAATGCAAATATTGAAATCAATTAATGTTCTGCAATCAACACATTCGCATTTAGAAGAAATTTGGAAATCACATTTTGACTTAGAACTTTCTTACATAGATTTTCAGACCTTAGTTTATTCTTAGGTTCTAGGATCCTATTTGTGAAAAGATTTGATTACATTTACACTATCCTTAATAATAAATGGCTACCACCCATCGCTCCTTCTTTTAAACTTACTGCCTTTCATTTTATTTGCTGCCTTTTCAACATGACAGGGATCGCTGCCCTAAGGTTATTGACTTTTGGTTGCTATTTCTTTAATCGTTGCCTCCCCTTGTGATCTGTTTAATCAATGCACTTTATTTCCATATATGTATTATCATATTTTATCAGTGTTCCACGGGGTTTTGGGGATGGGGACGAGGGACGGTGGGGGGACGGCGGCAAGGGGGCAGCAGGGTGTTGAAATACATATAGTACTTGAAAAATTAGTTATAAAAAGATGTATAAGTATAAGAATTATACATCTTGGAGACAACTAGGAGTCCCCTAGACATCTTGAGGACACGCCGACATCCTCGAAGTCCTAGCAACGTCTTGGAGATAGCGACACTGATGGCGGGGTGGTGGCGCTAGTGGTGGGCTGGTGGGGGGACGTCCCCCCAAGTCCCCAAGTCTCCGAGATGTCCCGGTCTAGGAAATGCAGGGTTTTTAGGGTTGGACGCGTCCCTGTGGAACATTGCATTTTATATATTATATGTTCATTAAAATATAAATAATATTAAATCGTTAATATTTGTATTTATGTTTTAATATGTATTGTATTAATTTATTTGCATTTCAATGCTTAATTATTTTAGTGTTCCATTTCTAAACCTTATAAGAGTACTTGCCAAAAGTAAATATAGAATGCCAGTCTAAACTGAAATGAAACTCTATCGACTTGATATCAACCTAAAGAGGCTTGTTTTCTTGGAATTCTTGTGATCTTGACTATTCAAAAGAATTTTGGCATTTCAAATGTCAACAATAATACCAAGGTGGTTGTTTAGATTATCAAGGTTAGGTTGGGACAAATTTCCTTTTCAGATGCTAACAAAGTGTGATAATTTGGAGCTTCAATTTGACACTGGCCATCAAGTTTTAGTGACAAGCAGTTAGGGTAGTGACAATTGTATAATCAAGTGATAAGCAAAAGTATATACATAATGTTGATGTTATAGCAGTGGGAGATATAATTCTCTCAAATTTAAAAATGATGGATAAATAATACCAAGGCAAGTCGAACTTGCTATATATAATAATTTTATGAAGAGTCACCTTGTTTCTTAAAAGAGGCCAACCCAAATGAAGAGTCACCTAGTTTTGTATAAATACAAGGTGATGATCATTCATTTGATCATCAAGTTCATTCATCATAATTCACATTCCTAGAAGTTCATACTTGAGCAATAGATCGTCATCTTGTAGCAGCAGATCATCATTTTGTAGCAGCAGACGGATTTGAAGGAGAAACATATTCATTTGCATCTTTGCATCTAGGAGAGGTGCTATTTTTTCATTGTATCAAATTCAGCATTGTGTTAGGCCTGAGTTGTAAGCAGATTTCTGCTCTTATATCTTCAATATATAAGAGATATATTTGCTGGGTTTTTCTCCCTCGAGTAGGAGGGTTTTCCCAGGGTATCTTGTTGTGTTCATTGTCTTATGTGTTTTATTTTCTGATTGCTTACATTTCTGATCCTAAAACTAACATGGTATTAGAGCGGGTCTAAGAAAAGATCTAATTAGACTTGTGTAAGCAGTCAAGTCAACTTTTCATCTAGGGCAAGTCTTTGAAGGTAAATTTTTGCGGAAAAAGAAGATGGTGAGCGGTGTCAAGGTAGAAGATAGGCTTGATGGAGCTTCAAACTTCAACTCTTGGAAACCCAGGGTACTCATTGCATTAGAGGAGAATAATCTTGATTTCGTGGAAAGTGATATGCCTTAGCCTTTCGATGATATTGAGAAAATCTAGTGGAAGAAAAATGGCACGAAGGCTAGAAAGATCATGATAGACTCTATGATGAATCACGTAGTACTAATCATCTCCAAGTTGAAGACAGCTAAAGAAATGTTTGATACTCTAAAAGGATTGTATGAGATCAACAACACCAGCAGAGCAATTGCTTTGAGATAACAACTTCACCATGTAAAAATGGCTAAAGAAGATTCAGTCATCTCATTCTTTATGAAGATCGCTGATTTGAGAGATCAGTTGAGCACTATTGGGGATATAATTGCAGACAAAGATCTTGTTATGTTGGCACTAAATTGTCTTCCTCAATCTTGGGAACCCTTTATTCAGAGCATCAGTGGAAGATCCCAGCTGCCCAAGTTTGATTGTTTTCGAGCTGATTGTATTCAAGAAGAGTGCAGGTTGGCAGCAAGAGGAATTGGGCGAAACTATCATGATGTAGAAAATCAAGTTCTTGCTACACATACTTCTAGAGATAGAGGCAAAGGAAGAAAGAGGAATAGAGACAAAGAATCAGATTCTGCCCTAGAACCGAAGAAGAAGGATTTCTCTCACATTCAATATTTCAGGTGTGACAAATACAGTCACTTTGCTCGAGGTTGCAAATTAAGGTCTACACAACATGATTCTTCTGCGGAAATTGACATAGGGACATCTCAAAAGGAGCCAAGTTCTAAAGTCAATTTAGAAGGTTTCTTATTCTAAAGTCGATCAGTTTCTTCGAAGAGGAGGAATTAACATTCAGAGGGAGTCTGACAAACCAACAAAGGCAACCTTGGATGAGTAGGTCAAGAGGTTGATGCAAGTACTTGGATCTTCAGAGGGAGTCACATCATCATGAAGATTTGTTGTAATGTATATTTCTCTGAGACAAAGAAATATGAGGTGAAAGCCCTTGTAGTGTATATTTCTTTGAGACGGAGAAATATGAGGTGAAAGCCCTTGTAGTGTATATTTCTTTGAGACGGGTAAATATGAGGTGCGAGCCCTTGTTCATCTTTGTGACCGAGATGAGACGTCATGTTGAGAGACTCCATGACGACATCACGTTGAGAGACTCCGTGATGAACCCTTGTACTTGTGTTTCTTTCCACACATGGGAGTAGCCATGGTGGGCATCATGTTGAGAGACTCCATGACGACATCATGTTGAGTGACTTCGTGATGAACCTTTGAGTTTTCCACAAATGGGTGTAGCCATTGTGGGCGTCATGTTGAGAGACTCCATGACGTGGATATCTGGAAAGATACCTCCCTAGCTAAGAGGGAGTGTTGATGTTATAGCAGTGGGAGATAAATAATACCAAGGCGAGTTGGACTTGCTATATATAATAATTTTATGAAGAGTCACCTTGTTTCTTAAAAGAGGCCAACCCAAATGAAGAGTCACCTAGTTTTGTATAAATACAAGGTGATGATCATTCATTTGATCATCAAGTTCATTCATCATAATTCACATTCCTAGAAGAAGTTCATACTTGAGCAGCAGATCATGATTTTGTAGGAGAGGTGCTATTGTTCATTGTATCAAATTTGGCATTGTGTTGGGCCTGAGTTGTAAGCAGATTTCTGCTCTTATTCCTTCAGTATATAAGAGATATATTTGCTGGGTTTTTCTCCCTCGAGTAGGAGGGTTTTCCCAGGGTATCTTGTTGTGTTCATTGTCTTATGTGTTGTATTTTCTGATTGCTTACATTTCTGATCCTAAAACTAACACATAATAGTATATAGATATTGTGGAATCGGAAGTAGAATGGTTCTTATCAGAAAGATAAAATCAGCTTGTAGTGTTGACAAAGATGAATTGTAGCAATATTTTTTTATCAAAATGAAGGCTTGTTTTGGTTCTATTTAAATTTCCTATATATTCTGCAGGCTTAATGCTTTGTTAATTGGTGAAAATCACTGCTTAAATGCATGCTGTACACTTGTTAGGGAACTACATTCCATTTAGGATTGCCATATACATGGAGATTCAGAAGGCCTACAAAGAGTACAATAACAATACATGAATGCTTTAGACATATATAGTGTAGCATTCCATTTATGTTAAATAGGTACTGGGCAAACTAATGCATGCCTCAAGAGAAGTCATGCCCTAGTCTTGTGGGCTTATCTTAATCCCTCCCGAAGCATGCCTCATGTATTTTCTCTTTAACGATCCAAATAGATTTCAGTAGCAACTGTCCCAATGAAAGGGAATGTTCCTCGTGCTTTGATTTTCCATTGAAACTTGTACCTATAATCTCTCAAATTCTCAACTCAAAGTCCATTAATGTTTTTAACTCTATCATCCACTTATACAGAAAATCAAGGGAAATTTACTTGAATAATAATAGCTGAAATTGTGGCTCAAATAGTTGCACTCTTCTTTTGTTCTAGCAGGTCTTTATTATCTAATGGAAAAATATTTAACACTCCCTTTACTGTTTTACAAATCTGCTAAAATAGTTAATCAATGAGAACATTTCAATATCATTTATTGTCTTTTGAGATGTAAGATTCTGTTTCAAAAGCATTTTTTTTACTCTATCTTGAGCTATTTGATTTAAAACCTATTAAGTTGAACTTTGCAATTGCTTCATTTGTCATATAATTTCCCTTTCACACTCTTCATATAGTTTTTGACACTGATCTAGAAATTGCAAGTATTGTTAAATCACAAATATGAACCAATTGATTCCCGTTTTGTAATTTATGATGTTTGTTCAACAGAGGAAAACTGTCTTTTTAATGACTTTCTTGAGCCTGAGGATTTTGTGATCGTAGAGGCCAACTTGGATAGTCATGAGGTTGAATGACTTAGGAGAGGCTCTGAACTAGGAGCTTCATCATCAAGACTTGCAGCCCTCTAGCATAGCTCTATTTGTAGCAGCAAGAACCGTTGGCTGCATTTGATTTTTTGGAACTTTGTACTTAGTTTATAGGTTGACTTTGTACAAACTATATTCTAATTGAAATTTTGTCAACTATAACCATCTAATTATTTATGCACTATGAAGTAGGCTTTGTGCAATGCAATGTAATTAGCAATATGAATATAAGCAACAAAATCCTATTTTCTACAATTTATGGGTTAAACTCTCTATTTTATTTGCTTTCTATATCTCTATGCTATGGAAATGCCCTTAAATTTCAAAATGGTAGTTTTTGTCTCTTTTCTAAAATTTTTTCCAAATTTTTCTCGATTTTTTCAAAATATCTTATACTTTTTGGTTTGCCGATTTTTTCCCCAAACGAATTTTTCTGCTATGAATCAGACAAATCCAGTTGGTTCCAAAAATCCAGATCTGGCTGGATTGGATCGATTTGAATAAAATCCATTTAGCTTTAGTAACTGTGCCAAAAAGATTTTGTTTCTTTTTTCTTTATATGATTCTCTTGTAAAATATGAACACAAACAGCTATGAAAGGCACATTGTTTGGTCAAATATTGCAATCTGTCGCTGTTTTTGTTGTTTGCTTAGAAGTTACACTCATCTGTGTTGTATATCTGGAAGGTTTCATATTAGATATGCTGTTTAGTGGCTGCAGTCTAGACATGGTTTATTTCCGTGAATTCTCTGTGACTTGTGTGGCCTTTCAGCTTGAATGGTGTCAACCTCCACATATAAGAATGCTCATTCTCAATGAATAAAACTCATGATGCTTCTTGTCACTTTTATAATTTCTTTCCCCCTCTATGAGTAAAAATATGCAATGGAGTTCCTCAACTATGTGGAACATTTATGTTTTTATGACCCTCATCTGGTTCATACCTGGATATGTTTATAGTTTTTATTTCATTTTATGTCTTGCAGCTATGTTCATAGAGTTGGTCGAACAGCAAGAGCTGGTAGGAAAGGTTATGCCATTACATTTGTGACTGAACGGGACCGCAGGTTACTTAAGGACATGGTTAGTTTTTTCTCTTTTGAATCATCACTAATAAGTGTCTTATTTGAATATTTAACATTTTCTGGAAGTTGAGTTATTGATTGATGGTGATTTTAATCCCCATTTGCCTTTGAGTATTTGACCATGTCTTGGGATTTTGGAATTTTGTTTTTCCAAGACTGATGTAGAAAATTATCTTTTTTCAAATTGTTTCGTAGCTAGTTAAATGCTTTATAAAGGAATCAACATTCTTTGTTGAGAAGGTTAAGAATCAAAAGGTGGAACTTGGACATTTGCAAATAATTTTTTGTTATGTCAATATGCACCAAGATACAGGTAAACTGTCAATGGAATTATACAAATGGATCATAAACCCAAAAACTGTCAATGTGGTTGAACTTTGTCTAAGGTTCACTTTTTTTTTATTTTCATTGGAGAAGAGTATGAAAAGGTGGTGATGTGGTTTGACAAAACTTTATAATGTATTTAAATTATGATAATAATTAATGATAAAAAATATATAAATTAAGAACTTATAAGAAAATACTGAGACAACGTAATATTACACGGAACACACGGATTTACATGGGGAAAACCATTATTGGTAAACCCCCCCACAAAATAGCATCTTATATTCAAGAACACTGATAGAGAGTGTTACTAAGACATAGACCAAACTTGGGTATACACTTTTCCACACTTCCACAGGCCTAAATATTTTCTGTGCAGTAATCTTCAAAAAGCATATCTTTCCATGGAATATTTCTCCCTTAAATATAGGAGGAAGGGGTGGCAAATACCCAAAGGGGTAGTTGCCATACCTTTTCGAAAACTACTTTAGTTTAACAACTAATGATTTAATGACCATAAATTAGCTATTAAACTATTAATTTTTAAATTGGTTTATAGGAATGCTTTTATAAAGCACATAATAAAATAATCAAGAACATTACAATGTTATAGAGGTTTGATCCCTGATGACATTATGTTCTAACAGGTTGCCTATGTTTCTTATCATCACAAATATATGTATGGAAGATTGTGAGAGGAAAGCTAAAGATGCTTAGCTTTCAAAGACTGAATAGTGGGATAGGTTTGTAGATGATATGAATGGCGATTGGCCTCATTGTGCTAATTAACTGAATAAATTTCTCAAGCATATCAATAGTATCTTAAAACAACTATAATTCACAATGGAGAGAGAACAAAGGCCATCAATCCTTTTTGGATTTTTTGTTTCAGAGAAACCAGATGGCTCACTCTACCATGTATTGTACAGAAAGAAGACACAGGGTGATTATAATCACAGGAAACTTCTCACGAAAATGCATGCTAGAAGCATCTGCTTTAAGTTCATTCATGACAAGATCTGTTACAAAATGATCTCTAAGCCAGCCAAGAAACCTGTGTCTGCATTTGAGAGTATTCTGGAGAGAAACAAAATTCACTGCTGGTTACATGAAAGGCACTTCCGAGAAGAAAGCAAGAGTTCTTAAGAAATATGAAATCAAGACAACTTTTACCCTATTAAACACACTCTGAATTGTATTCAATTCAACAAAGGATCTTGCCAACTGACAACTAAAAAATGGTGTGTACTGTTCCTGTGGAAGCACCATATTGGAGAAATCAAGCCATAGAGTTTAGGGTCAAATGACATACTAATTGCATTTTACGTGATACTCTATGGAACATTCACACAATTCAAAAAACAACATTAAAATGCTGGATCATTGCAAAAGAAGATGACCAAGAGCAATTGAAATAAATCACTCAAATGACCTTGACGAGGATGATGGTTTGGTTATCAATAAATGAGGGAGGTCTGCTATAAATTGTATTAACAATATCAAAATATGAAATATATCCTATGCTCTCCCAAGTTTCTGGGATGGGGATGACAGGGGACGAGGGGATTTGTTACTGGGACGGTTTCTTTTAAGGCCATTTTTTAGGGGAAACCTATTAAAACAATAGGGAGAATTTTAAGATATTAAGGAAATTTCAAATATTCATATCATAGTAGGAAAAATCTTTTGGGGAAAAAACTGGCAAACCAAAGGTATAAGGTTTAAGGAAAAAAATGATTTAAATGGGAAAAAATGGCGGAAAAATTGGATTTAAAAAAACTGTAGAAAAAGGGATAAAAACATGTTTTAGAGATTTAAAGGCATTTCAATAGCATAGAGATATAGAGAGCAAACAAAATCAAGATTTAGCCCATGAATTGTCGAATAGAGATTTGTGTTGTTTATATTCATAATGCTGATTACATTGAATTGCGCAATGCATGCTTCATTCTGCATAAGTAATAACTAGATACTGATAGTTTTCAAAATTTCAATAACAATCTAGTTTGCACAATCTAGATGCAGGTAGGTGAAATCCATCTATCCAAAACTTGTGTCTAGTAATGGCTAAAGGAATAAAGCAATCAAAATAATTGTGTTGATAGGATCATATGAACCATAGATCCAAATAAAAAAAGTGCACCAATATTATTGGATGCATTTAGCTATATTCTATGGAGTTTTCGAACGAGGGGATGAGGGGACAGGTTTTGAGTACAGGGGACCAAGGGCCTAAGTTTGGGGACGACGACAGGGTTGGGTCACAAATACATATAGTACTTGAAAGGCGATAGGGTTGGGTCACAAATACATATAGTACTTGAAAAATTAGTTATAAAAAGATGTATAAAGAATAAGTATAAGAATTACAAATGAAACTTTGGCATACTAAGTTAACCACTAAACTATAAACACATTGCAATGATTGCATTGAACATTAACAATGAAGGGTGGAGTTTTGGGGGTTGAGCCTCCAATGGGGTTGAGGGGCAGTGTCTCATCTGGGGGTAGAGAGGCAACACCCTCAATGGGGTCAAAGGGCAGTGCCCCTGCCACCAAGCACAAATTATGGCTTTCAAAACTGTAAAAACCTTCATGGCAAACATCCTTGTGAAACACTATAATATTAAACATGTTCAAAGGAAGTTTTGAAGGATTATTACACCTACTAAAGAAATATAGGGCTAAGAAAAATATAAAGCTTATTTGTAATTTAATACATTTTATATATGAACTTTTTCGTCCTATCTATTTCACTATAATATAGTTTAAAATATTTTAACAAAACCCTTTTAAAAGTTGCCCATTAACTCACTTTCAATGAATGTTTAGGTCAAATATGACATATTATCAAAAGCTTAAATTTAAAATCTAAATAATATTAAGTATAAATTATATATCACATATTAATTAAAATAAATTACTAGTTTAGTTTATAGAACTCTATGGGATAAAAGTTTCTTACAACTTTTTGCATAAATGAGACCTAACAATGGCCAAAACCAAACAATTGCTTTCTTGGTCATTTTTCTTTCTAAGAAAAATGTAGCAAAGTTTCTAAATGTGGGAAAAGCTTGGAAACCATGTTAAAGTAGGCAATGGCGGAAAACCCCAATGTTCGGATGCATGAAACTCGAAAAAATTGCGACTAAATGCGAAAAATACTGCAGCTAAATTTGAAAAGACCACGACTAAATGCAAAAATACTGCAACTAAACACAAAAAAACCAGAATAAATCGGGGAAAATGGGTCAAACATGGCAGTCATGTTTGTTATAAAAAACTGCATTCTTTTAAGGGTAAAAATTGGGAACTTTGCCCTTTGCCCTTTGCAATTTTGGCGATTTTTCCTGATTTATGCTTCTTTGAATCATATAATAACATTGATAGGGCATTCATCATAGACATTATACAACCTTTGTGAGCATAGGTAGTTGAATAGGAAGGATTATGTTCATATATATATATATATAAGCATGAGTTAATAATGAAATGCCTGATTGGTGTGTATATTTAGGTGAGAGACTTATTACAAAGATGAATGGTTTAAGTAAAAATATAATTGGTTATGTTCTAGTTTGACCTCAGCTAGGATACTGATAGATGAGATTGTTCTATGAGTTGTCTATGCAAGGAATATTTGATACATTTTGGCATTATGAAAGTGGCATTTCATGCCGAGTATGACTTAACTCGTATTCAACAGTATAATGACTGTAGCATGCAAACTTTGTCTATGGCAGTCCTTGTATACTCCTAAACAGGTTATTGTCCAATGTATGAAACAAGATCTTCCTTGACTGTGACTTCAATTGTGAAGATGCAAAGATCTGCCATAGGGGATATGTATTCTGTAGATTTTGTGATCATGATTAATTATTGGTCTATTACTTGGTCAAACTTATAGTTTGGTGGGGCTTTGGGGGCAACACCCCCAGCAGGCTTGAGGGGCAGCAACTCTCATGGGGGTCTATGGGAAACCCAAATGAAGACCTTCAAAACCACACAAACCTTCATAGCACACATCATTTTTGTAATTTTTAGTAAATCTTAGATGGGCATGTCAAACCAAACAAGCATTGAAAGGTTGTAAGTTTTTTAAAAAGAAGTAACTAAAATGTCTTTTTTGGGTTTAGGTGTCACCTAAACAAATTTGTGCATGCTAGGGACATTTCTGATTTTTTTGCAAAACAGGGGGTGGGTTGGGGACGTTTCCTATCCGTTCTAAGAAATTGGTAAAGCAATTCTCCTTGTAAAATAGTCTTTGAGGAAATGCCAGTTTTTATAAATTTCGTGTGGAAATCTCATAAGAAAACACTACCACATATACAAAGTATTTTCAAGAATAAGGACTCAGGGTTTGCTTGCTATATACTGTGGCCATCAGCCATTCTGATTTTTATATCCTCTCATCATTCTTATAACTGCTAGGTCTATTAATCTCTGTGTTACGCTATCTGAAAAGAGATAGCCTCATTATGCTTGGTTACCTAGCTAATTATGTATTATTAATGTAAATGGATTATCATGCTACCTCTTTAAGGTATTGAGGGATGCACCATTACAACACTTGTCATAGTTTATTAATTTATCATTGTCAGGAATTATATGCTGATTGGTTTCCAGTTGGGACTATGGATCTGTGCGTTAGATTTCATTATCATTTAGTTGTTGTGCTGGTGAAAATAATGAATAAACAAAGATTCTTTTCAAGATAACTTAAAGAAAAAAGAAGTGTTCCACTCAAGCTGTTTATTCTTTTGAAATATTCTTGTGAGATGGCCATCATCTTAGTAACTTTAAACTTTAAAATTAATAATTTGTAGATTGCTTTTAACTCTTTTTGAAATTATCGTTTTTTGTAGCTCTCTATGCTATATTCTTTTTCTTTTCCAACTATTGAGTACTCCAATTCTATTAATTTGAACATTTGGGTTTGCATCTTATATCTTGGGTCATAAGGCACTTTTGCAAATGGGTTAGCAGGGTAAGTCGGCCTATTTGTGGGGGAAACTCCACATTTAAGCACACAGGTATAGTACTGGGGTAGGCTTCTTGGGAGGTGGTTCACTCCTGTGAGCATCACCTATGTACAATGAATTCCAGGTGGACAACTCAAGCTCATGGAGATGTGTTGTCAACCACTGTTCATGATATTAATATGCAGCTGTTAATAGTATAATGCTTCACTGCAGAAAAAACCAAATCCATAAAATAGGGTTGAGTTCTTTGACTTTTGTGTGAAGGCAAAAACTTTATTTTTTGGTTATTTATACCTGAAACTGTTCATATTTGTTGAAAACAGGTAGCTTCGGTCAGATATAAATAATGATTGCTTTCATGCATTATCATTATTTATATCATATCTCCAATCCTAAGTATAATCTGCTTTAAATAAATCAAATGCATATATGTCTTGATTTATGGTTGATGACAAATCGTTGGCTTTGTTAAAGACGAAGGGATTCAACATAAGAGACATGTTGATCATAGAGACGTGTTTCCATGAGACGCATCTCCCTAAAGTCGTGCCTCCCTAAATCTTAAAGACGTGTCTTCCTCACCCATATTTATGGGAGTTTTGATCTTCAAAGCAGATTATGGAAATTGATAGATATTCTGCTCTTGTAGATCGAATCTGACCCAGAAGAACTTCAGACTTAGTGAATTATGATTCTCGACAACAATATTCAATGTTCTTTTTGCCTTGCATTCATGTCTCAATTGACCAATCTGTATATTCTGTTAAGAGAATTATTTGTATGTCGTCAATAAGGAGGCAAAGTCTTGGGTTTAAGCAGCATATACTAGCTCTGTATGTATTACAGATGCCTTTATGCATGAATCTGCTTTCTTACTATTGTGCATCATTTATTGTTTTAACTTATTTTTGGTTTGTTACAGGCAAAAAGGTCTGATTCTAGGCTCCTCAGCAGGGTAGTTGCAGCACAGTCCATTGACAAGTGGTCTAAGACTATTGAAGAAATGGAAGAGCATGTGGCTGTGATTATTCAAGAAGAAAGGTTGCTAAATACAACCTTGTCATGATTCCAAGTTCACAATTGTTTCGTGTTAGTTAATAGAGATCAATACCTTAAATTCTTTATTCATTGCAGGGAAGAGAGGGCACTTAGGAAAGCAGAGATGGAAGCTAATAAGGTATTTTTCTGTCCTATTGTAATAAAGATGCATGTCTACATGTGACTACATGCATCAAAGCACTTTCTTTTGAAGTTAGAGTCTAGCTTTATGTTTTTTGTTTCTTTTCATGAGAATTATGCAGGCACAAAACATGATGGAACATAAGGATGAAATTCATTCACGTCCTAAAAGAACATGGTTTGAATCACAAAGGGACAAGAAACTTCTTGCAAAAGCATCCAAGGTGATGCTTGAATTATTTTTTTTGTTATTGCCACTTAAAGTTTTGAGTGCTTTTATTGGATTTTCTTTTGTATGCATTATGTATATCAGTGAATGGACATTGAAACAACGGCAGTAGACTAATATTTTTGTAATGTTTTTTCTGCATATCCTTAGTTTAGTGTTGTTTTTTGAGCTCTTTAACAATCACGAATGTAGATGAGAGTCCTGTATAGATTCTGCAATTCTTGACATCTATGTGGCTAATTTTCGTGAATTAGGAATATGAATTACTTCGATGATTGAGAACAGCAACTGATTCAGAACTGTTTTACAGAAGATAGGCTAGTCATTCATTTAAAAATATATACCTCTTCTTTAGTAAAACATGCATAGAACATTGGCCATCAAGTATAGATTTTCTATCTTCACCGAACAGAAGGATCTCATTTATAATCTTTCATGTACAGGGTTAAAATCTACCTCTTGCCTTGAACTGATAGTTGATGGTTTGAGTGCTTATCCTTTCTTCATTGTCTAGTAACTGCTACAGCATTACCCCATAGCATACCGCTATTATATTGGGACATTATTTTCTGTACTCAAACAAACTGACTCTTGTTTTTGACTTGTAAGAGGATATTAGGTAAAACATTTCCTTGGTCAGCTATCAATCATTTATCTGCTTACCATGATTGTTGCTAGGTACTAGGAAAATGTTCCTTTTTGGGATTTACTTTTGTTGATGGTGCTCATTTCTTAAAGAAAATTTGTTCTTTGTTGGGTGTTGTCCATTGCAATTCTCTTTATTGCAGAGTAAGCTTGTTCAAAGCTTGAGTATCGTGTTCTTGTCAGACTTTATTTGTAGGAGGGTTCCTTTGAGACAAAGAGTTTCAATTCTTGTAATCACTTTTCCCATAATTCAACTTATTTTATTGTCTACTAACAAGTTCCCAGATTCAGAAATCACACATTCAGCCAATATATCCCTATCCTATTCACCTAACATTATTTTTCCAGGTGATTTTGACACTGTAATAATAATTGTGGAAACTCTACTCCCATGATCTGAACTTTTGCTCTATTTTCAGTTCGTAGCATGCTTAGAAGTTGAAATTCATATTTCTGATAGTGTTAAAAAGAGTCTTAGCTAAATTATCTGCCATTATTTGAGCTTGTCATAAGTTTTGTAGTGCATATAGCTTCCACCTTGCTTCTCAATTTAGATTTTTCTTGCAAACACTTTGACTTCCTTGTTTTGCACAGTTTTTCTGTACCATTGTTCTTTAAGTACTATTTTCCATTCGCTTTTAATATTCAGCACTATTCACTCATGAATTGAATGATTTTTTGGTGCAAATCCTGATCATTGTATCATTGATGATTATACCAGGCTTCAAATAATGAAGAACCCTCTGCTGGCAAAAATGTAACTAGTCTGGAAGAGGCAGATGAGATGAAAAGGAAAGAAAAGCGACGAATTGAACGTGAGGTATGACCTCTGGACACGGTTTTATAATTTTCCATCTTGTTAAGGAAGAAAGGGTGCATTCATTCTTTTTGTGGTTTAAATGCTTCCAACATTTTCTATCCAATTGTTGTTTATATCACCTTTTCCTTCGGCAGAACAATCTACCACGAAAGAAACGTCGGAAATTAGAAGCTGCCCGCACTATGCTAGAAGAAGATGATCCAAATAATTCTGATGAAGAACAGGTTTACCTTTCTTCTATTTCGTGTAACTGTCAGTTCTCAGCCTATATATGCATAATTTGGGCAAGGAAAGGCATTTGATAAAATGTTAAATAACAAATATTTTTGATCTTTGCTTGCACTTGTAATTTTTTCTGGCATTCAAGCTACTTATTGCTGTAGCTCTATGTTTGAAAAATTGAAACATGCCCAGTAAATTTGAACATGTTAAATGGCAATTCTCTGGATTGATTTCCCTTGTGAATTTTGCCAGTCTGAATGAAAAATAATGTTTTTGAGTATATTGTCATTATCAGGGATAGATTTTGGGCACTTTATTGACTATTATCCTGTTGCAGGGGACTAAGAAAGGAAGTGGAAAGAAGGCTGGAATGTCTGTAGTTGAATTGGCATATAGGCGAGCAAAAGCTGTTAAGGCTGTTGGTAAGGCACGGGAAGCTGGTAAATTCATCAAGAAAGATCCTTCTATGAAGAAGAAACCTCGGAGAGACAAAGGGAGGAAAGGAGAGATGGAAGAACTCTTCCAAAATGACATGAGTACCAAAAAACAAACACATAATACCTCAGGTGGCTCGCAATTAAGTGGAGGGAAAAATAAGTCAAAGAAGTCATTCAAAAGCAAGTCAAGGTATGGCAGTTCACATTCTCATTGTTTTTAATTTTTTTTTTTCAGGAAATGGGTCCATGTATCCATATGGATGTTGTTTTCCTTAAAGTCATACAACATGCCCAGTATCTTTTTGCACACAGTAGAAAATAGGAGCTGGACATGCAAATCAGTCTTTTGTATTACATTGTTTTTGAAAACTTTGGCATGTCATTGAAATATCTTAAGAGACATAATACTCACAGTCTCAGACATTTAAATACCTGAATTAGTAGATTTACTTTTGAACTTGCTGTGTATGCTCTTGTTATGACAAAACTAACACAGTACTGCAGAATGTTATGGATCAAGCTCTATAATTGATGTATCCTTTCATTAATATGTCTCTTTTTGCCAACTCAGGTGAGGGTTTTTAAGCAAAATTTCTCTGCTGTTTGTCTTTAAATGGAGAAATGTTATGTGCTGAATTCCTTTTCAAAAGTGATTGCAAACAGTTGGCCGTTTGACTAATTAATTTTCATGTGTATTTGTGTGCACATATCATATTGAACATGATGCGCATCTTTTAATTCACTATACTGTGTCCGATAAGCTATTACTGTAATTTGGAAAGTTATAGCAGGACTACTTGTATATATGGTAAATACCTGTTATAACAAGTTCTGGGAAAAAATGCACTTGTGTATGTTCTGTTTGCTGGTACTACATGCCCTGGTTTTGTGTACATGCTTCCAAAATGGGAGTGACTAGCAAATAAACCCATACATGTGGTAGAACTTAAAAGAACAGTAAAAAATAACAGGAACATAAAAAAAGGTCTAACAGTGACTAAAATCTCACCCTCAACAAAACAAATTATTATTAATGTTTCAATTGTTCTCTATTTATAAATGTTGCTAGACTTATTTTCTGAATTTTGATGTTTCTAATGTTGTTTTGTGTGATGCACATGCCTACAAATATAATCCTGTACCCACATACCCAAGTTTTGAAGACCTGTGTTAGGTGCTTTTCACCCATTTCTTGCTTAGATTCACCCTTGAACCCTATAGACATTGATTACACTGTACCTTCTTAAGGTGCTCGGTAGAGATCTGGCTAAGGAGAGGTATGCTGAAGTCATCTGAGAATGTGGGTACTATAGATACCCCAAGAAAAGAGAAAACACGTCTCCATGCTTAATTGGGTGGACAGTCCTCTTCACATATACCACCTGCATCTGGAATCCCAAACGTCTGAGAAGGAGCTTCCTTGGGCTTGTGATGCATATCTGGAGATTACTTGAACCATAAAAGAACTAAATCTGCAGCCTTGTCATCTGTGTTGAACTGCTGGTTTGTTGATATTGATAATTTGATTATGTTGTAAAATTTTCCAACTCTTTTTCTGTTGGCTGTTAGCTTTTAGTTAACCTTGGACTGATGACTGTCTTTGCTTTCTGTTCTCTCTATTACCTACCCCATCTACCCAATGGGGCTTTGGTGTGGGAGTTTTTGTAATACATCTAAAATCTTTCTATTAAATATACATATTTCCCTTATTTAAAAAAAAGTTACAATCTAATCCGGTTCTCAGAAGACATTAATTGCATTGTGCAATTGTGAGTGAGAACATTTTGTCATTGACAGTCCCATTATAAGTTTTTTTCAAAACAATTGTGGGCCCATCAAATGCCCTATTTCTGGATGCTTCCATGCAATGGACATGGAAAAATTTAACTTGTGTGTTGGGCCTTGGGCTAGTTTAAGCGCTTATCTTAACCAACTACTCTCTGACTGTGGGCTCACATTGGCACTTTTGTAATATTTCAAGTTGTAGTCAATGTAATATAACAAATGAGGTACAATTTGAAATTTTGAACGACTTTTTCAAAATGCTTTGTGTTCCTGTTTTTGGGATTTTTTACATTTGAAGTTCTATAATCAGTATGAGTACCAAATTGCTTTGCAAGTTGCAACGTTGGGGGTGTCGGTCATTATCAATTGTTGGGGATGGTCAATTTAAGGTTGCCAACTTAAGAATCCCATCAGTTTGAATAACTTAGCTGCAAATCCTCAGTATTTCCTATACTTGCAGTTGTTGATTGTAAATTAGATGTAATTATTTGACAATACATGTACCAGTTCTCCTTGAAGTTTTGTTTGCTAGAAGTTTTTTCAAATAATTACAGAGGTCAAATTGCTGTGTTCGTGAATAAATCACATAAAAGAAATGCTGAAAAATATAGGACAATGAATAAAGTATGTAAGATGGGAAGTGCTTGCTCATTGGAGATGGATTGTATCTGTAAATTCAATTTTAACACAAAAGCTCTCATGCAATAGCAGTTCTTTGTATTGCATTGACAAAATAAGTCTCAGAAGATAGGAGATAAATTTTTTAGGGCTCTTTCTTACTATATACTCAAATTGGTAAGGAAAACCTAATCAATACCTAAGTTGCTGGTTCGGGTACGGGTTCAGATACGAGTTTGGTGGTACAATTTTTTTTTTCCTTGGGTACAGGTACGGGAATATATTCAAGTACCTCATTAGTTTGTTTATCTTACTATTTCTAGAAATTTGTCTTTTCATAGTTTAGATTCCTATTCAGTTTTGCATGGGATGTGTTGTTGGGAGTAGGGGAAAAATGCATTTTTAAGAACCTGGTTTTTTCTTTTCTCCTTTAGTTTTAAGAACTTTGTTGTTTGCCTGGGTTACAGTCCTATTCAACTTTTCATGGGATGTGTTGTCGAGGGAGGGTTGTGTTGCATTGTTCCTTCAGAAGTTGGGAGATTTATTAGGGACGCTTCTAAGCTGTCCACTTGCCAGTGAGAAATGCTATAGCTAGAATTGCTTAGATGATAGATGTCTTGAAAGTAGACTTAATGCAATGTATATCTGCATACTTCACTGGAAACACATTGTAAATTATTATTGATCCCATAAAGCACGGAAAAGATCCTCATGTGCTTAGATTGAATGATATTCTGTTTAGATTTAGATTGTTAGAATAATATTTCTTTATACTGTTAATGGTCAATAATGTAATTAGTTAGTTGACATCTTAAATGTCTTCTGTAGTAAGTAGGTAGATCTTTAATGCCTTCTTAAATGTCTTGTCTGCTGTAGTAGGTAGAGGTAGTTGGTTTCATTAATTTCTGCAGTAGCTTGTAACTGCTATATAATTGTAATCTTTCCTTCTTGTTAATACAAGCAAGTAATAGAATTACCAGTTCATTTCCAAAACATGGTATCAAAGCCCAGGTAATTGGTCTTCTTTTCGAAATTTTCAATCTTTTTAAGATCAATTCTTTCTGATTTTCGTGGGCTCTTTGGTTATAAAATTCGTGGTTCTTTGATTTGAGAATTTTTTGTGAGTTTTCTCACAAAAATTGTGTCCCTTTTGAAAACAAATCGTGGGTCTTGTTTTTAAAATCATTTTTGCTTCAAAAACGCGTTTTTTCCTGGTCGAGTTCGTTCTTTTCTTGGGCACGATTTTCAGCTTGTTTGCTCTCTGTATCTGGCGCATGATCTTTGTATTCCTTGCCCATGTGTCTCCTGTGCATTTGGTTGTGTTTTAGTGCTCATTCTGGGCGCGATTTTTTGTGTTTGAACACGTTCTGGGTGTTTTACAAAACCGCATTTCTACACCAGTTTCAGGCACGTTTTTCACTGATTTTTGGCTCTTATTGAAGTCGCTTTGTTTGCCCTAGCTCAATCACGGACCTTCTCACTCCTGGACGCGATTTTCAGCACCTTGTTTTTCAATTTTTTTCAAAAAACGTGGCCATTTTCTGCATTTTCTCAAAACCGACTAGGGTTTTGCCGATATCTTCTTCATCTGAAGTCAGATTTTTTTTTTTGATTACAGATTCCTCGTGGGTTTTTCGAGATCTCAATTGGGTTGGTCTCCGTTTTTTCTGGGTACCTCGTTTTTTGTGCCTCAAAATTTGTGCATGTGGGTGCTGTCGAATTTTTTTGGGTTGTCTTAAAAACTCTGCATTGGTTTTATACCTCGAAATTTGTGCTAGGGTTTCGATTTCTGCCTTGAAATTTGTCTTGCATAACTTGTTTTGTTTTTTCAATGTAGTGGTTTTTTGCCTTCACCAATTTGACCTCAAGGTACGTGATGGCATCTCTAACAAATAATGCTCGAAAGCAGCCAGAAGTTCAATGGGAAGAATTACAACACCTAGAAGTAGTGCATGCTTACGATCTTTGAATATCGTTGCCTTGATCAGGTCGTTTTGGGGAACTCAACTCGTCCCATTGTAGTAAAAAAGGACCAGGACAAATGGGTGGAATGCAACCGGGGAAGCTGTCATGCTCATCAAACTCTCAGTCACAGATGAGCAGCTACCTCAAGTATCGTCTGACAAAATTGCTCCGAAAATCTGGGATCATTTGAAGGCTCTTCATGAAACCTTTGACAAGAGTAGAGCGTTTTTTCTCAAGAACATGCTCTTTTCCATCATGATGGATGAGAAAATGTCCTTACAGGAACATCTGACAAAGATTAAGGACATTCGTGATCAGTTGGAGGCGATTGGTCGAACAATGGAGGAAGAGGACATGGTCGTCATTACTTTGAAGAGTTTGCCGAAATCTTATGAGCATTTCATTGAAACGTTGAATATTACTTCAACAAATGTTGATTTGAAGTTTCCAATCTTGTGTAACATGTTTCTACAACAAGATCGTTGGAGACAATAGTTTGGAAGTAGTACTAGTTCCACCTCCACAGAGCAAGTGTTCTCTGCCAAATCTTCTGCTAAAAAGAAAGGGAAGGCTCCATCTTCTCAGCCAAAAGGCTCTGGTTCTTCTCAGGACAACGAGAAGAAAAAGAACGTTTAGTGCAATTATTGCCATAAATATGGTCACATGAAGGCTGATTGTTGGGTACGACTGGCTTTTGAACAAAAGAAGCAGGAAGGGTCTCAACAAAAGACAAATGTCGCAAAGCACTCTAAGCAGAAAGAATCTACTTTCTATGCTTTTATGGCCAAGAGAACAATAGATCGGTACAATTTTCTGCCCGGTATATTGATTCAGGGGCTTCTCGGCATTTTACTCATTGTCGGGATTGGTTCACCAAATATGAACCATTCACTGATTCAATGATCTTTGGAGGCGGCGAAGAGTACATCGTTGCTGGTAAGGGCAATTTTCAGATTCACTCTTGAGGGAGAAATCTAATATTTCTCGATGTCTACTATGTTCCAGGCATGGAACATAATCTTCTCTCCATAAGCCAGATCACGAGGCATTCTCCCCAATTGGATGTTGTTTTCAGTTCGTCCACTTGCAACATTGTTGACAGGGAGACTCGTACTACAATCACTATGGGACTTGAGGGTCATGGTCTATATAGACTTGTTGATTCCGGTGATTCTCAAGAGCACGCTTTGGCAGCAAGGAGTACTTCTATTAGTAAACTTTGGTATCAGTGTTGTGGGCACCTGAATGTGCACTATCTCTCTCAACTGTCTCGGGAGGGTTTGGTTGCTGGTCTACCTGAGATCCAAACTCAAAATCATGGAGTTTGTGGAGCTTGTCAAGCTGGGAAGCAGCATCAGACACAATTCTTAGATGGTGATTCTTGGCGAGCCTCCAAAGTACTTCAATTGGTTCATGTTGATGTATGTGGACCATAGTTGAAAAACTCGGACTCGGTAATAACTCGACAGACCCAAATTTTTTAAAAACTCGGGACTCGAAAAAAACTCGAGGAAAAACTTGGCAATAATTTGGCAAATATATTGAACATTTGAAAATACACAATTTTTTAAAATATTCTTAAAAGCCACACAATTTTAATAATGTTTTAAATTTAAACACATTATTAGAATTTTAGATGTAATTTAGGACAATGATATATTTAAAAAATTTAGATGAAATTTTAAATTTGAATAATGTTTTTTTCCTTTCAATAAAAATTGAAATGAATAAATAATTTGAAATTTTTTAATTTAAATTTAAATACATTATTAAAAATTTATACAATATAACATATAAAGAATTATTATAATAAAAAATAAATAAATTTAAAGTTTTAAAAATATTTTTGTTTTATTAAAATGTAAACCTATTTAAAAAACTTTTAGATGAAATTTTAAATTTAAATAATTTTTTTTTCCTTTCAATAAAAATTGAAATGAATAAATAATTTGAAAAACATTTATTTAAATTTAAATACATTATAATTTTTTTATACAATATAACATATTAAGAATGAATGATTATAACAAAAATAAATAAATTTGAAGTTTAACAAATTATTTTTTGTTTTATTAAAATGTAACACTATTAAAAATTAAATGAATTTGAAAGAAATTTTTCAGACTATGGTCGCACGCACTTACTTGGAATGAATGGAAGAACGAAAGATAACGCAAAATCCAGATCAAACACAATGAAATTTTTTTGCCTCCTGCATCGATTTTTTTCTCGCCATTGGATTTTATTCTTTCCCTCGCAGATCAATCATCAAACACATAAATTTCTTTGGCTCCTACAATTTCTCTCCTGCTGTCGGGTTTTTTTTTGTCCTCGCTTTTGCTCCTGCCGTCGTATTTTTTTGCTTGCAATGGTCGCAACATGAAATGAATGGAAATTGAATGCATTTCGTTTAGTTAAATACGAAAAAATTAGGGTTAAAAAAGCTTGCCATGTTTAATCTTTCTGTGGTCGTGTTTTACAGAAACACTCGTGTTTTTTTGTGCGTTTTTTCAGAATAAATCGCCGTGCGTTTTTATCAAAACATGACAACGATTTTTTGTGCGATTTACTCGCCTAGGTATTTGACACGCGATTACTTGCGAGTGGAGCGATTTTTTGGCGAGTTTTTCAACTATGATGTGGACCAATGAACACTCCATTTGTTACTGGGTTTGGGTACTTTTTATTATTTGTTGATGATTTTAGTAGAAAAATGTGGGTGTATTTTTTGAAACATAAATCAGATGTGTTCAGTCCATTTCAGCAGTATAAGGACTTAGTTGAGAAAGAATTGGGTTCTCAGATTGTCACTCTAAGGTCAGATAATGGGGGGGAGTTTTGTTCAGCTGACTTCTCTACTTTTTGTGTTGCACATGGCATTAACCGCCAACTCACCACACCATACACCCCTCAACAGAATGGTGTCGTTGAACGTAGGAATTGCACCATTATTGAAATGGCTCGTTCTATGATGGAGAATAGAAATGTCCCTAAGAAATACTGGGTTGAAGCAATTTATAGTGCAGTCTACCTCCTGAATCGATCACCTACACAGGCCTTTAAGAAGATGACTCCTGAAGAAGCCTGGTCAGGGTGTAAGCCTAAGGTGGGCCATCTGAAAGTCTTTGGTTCTATAGCTTATGGATGGATTCCAGAAGCCAAGCGTGCCAAGTTGGATTCCAAGAGCTAGAAACTTATGTTTACTGGTTACAGCGACAATCACAAGGCATACAAGTTGATTGATGTGGAGATGAATCGTCTCATATTCAGTCGTGATGTTGTGATTGATGAGACTACTGGTCCATTTGTTCCTACTACCAGCCTTGAGGATCAGCCTATGAAGGTTTCCGATGATGGTGTTCGTCTTCCTCTTGGTTCCCCAAATGGGAGGGCTTTAGAGCATTCTGACTCTGAAGATGAGGAGTCTACTAGTCATGATCTAGCACCACCTAGTTTTCCTCAGGACTCACATCCAGATGACTTTTTTCCAGAAATCCCAAAAGATGCTGTTTCTCCTACTCCAGATGTCGGTACTTCTACTCTCTAGCCTAAGTGGTGGCTCAAGACTATTAGAGATCTTCATGATGATGAACTCATTGAGGGCAAATTAGCTCGCAAAAAGTGCAAGCAACAAAACACAGTTACTTTTGCTCTTATGGCCAACATCCACAGCATCTATGAGCTTCAAACATATTCAGAGGCTAAAGGAATTCTAGAGTGGGAAAAGGCTATGGAGACCGAATACCATAGTCTTTTGAAGAATCACTCTTGGGTTCTTTTTGATCTTCCTCCTGGGAAGAAACCTATCAGCTGCAAATGGGTTTATAAGGTCAAGTATCATGCAGATGGTACTTTGGATAAATGCAAGGCCAGATTAGTTGCTTAGGGATTCACACAGCGGGAGGGCATTGATTATGAGGAGAATTTTGCTCCTACTGCCAAGATGAGCACAATTCGTCTTCTTCTCGCTATTGCAGCCCAGTTTGGATAGAGTGCCTTTCTCAACGGTCAGTTGCAGGAAGAAGTCTACATGACGTAGCCTCTTGGTTTCAAGGTTGCTGGCAAAGAGCATCAAGTTTGTAGGCTGGTCAAAGCACTCTATGGATTGAAACATGCTCCCCGTGCATGGTACATCAAGATTGATCAGTACTTGGTTGATCATAGTTTTCAGCGCAACCCTTCTGACTCTAATCTGTATGTCAAGCCCTCTGGTGATGATACTTTGTTTCTTGTTGTCTATGTTGACAACTTGATCATTACTGGTAGCTCAACACATTTGATTGCAGCAATCAAACAGGATTTGTGTTAGGCTTTTGACATGACAGATTTGCGGCTTCTCCATTATTGTTTGGGTATTGAGGTTTGGCAGACCGCTGGTAGCATTTTTATCTCTCAGTCTAAATATGCCAGAAGTCTGCTTGACAAATTTCAGATGCAGGATTGCAAACTTGCCTTCACACCTATGGAGAAGGGGCTGAAGTTATCGGCCAAATCTGATTCACCTGCAGTAAATGAGATTGCATTCAGGCAACTAGTTGGCAGTCTCATCTACCTCACTGCCACTAGACCTGATATCAGTTTTGCCATGAGCTACATTTCTCACTTCATGACAGCTCCAAAAGCTGATCATTAGATTGCAGCGAAGCGAGTGCTGAGATATGTTAAGGGCATTTCAGATTATGGCATTCTGTATGGCAGATGCAAGGATCTAAAGCTGATTGGTTATATAGACTCAGATTGGGCAGGTTCAGTGGATGACAAAAAATCCACTTCTGGGTATGTATTTAGTTTGGGTACAGGTGCTGTAACATGGACCAGCAAGAAGCAACAGGCAATGGCTCTTTCCTCGACTGAAGTTGAATATCGAGGAACCGTTAAGGCAACATGTGAGGCAGTTTGGCTCCGCAGGATGCTTTTTGACATGCACATGTCACAAGCAGGACCTTCTCCCTTGTACATTGATAATCAAGGGGTGCTCAAATTGGCCAAAAATCTAGTCTTCCATGAACATACCAAGCATGTTGAGCTTCATTGTCACTACATCTGCAAGCTGGTAGAAGACGGATCAGTTCAGCTGCAGTATGTTCCAACAACAGATCAGACTGCAGATATTCTCACCAAGTCTCTGAGCCCAGATAAATTTGTCAAATTTAGGGGGCAACTTGGTGTTTTTGATAGATTGACTATTAGGAGAGGGTGTTAGAATAATATTTCTTTATACTGTTAATGGTCAGTAATGTAATTAGTTAGTTGACATCTTAAGTCTTCTGTAGTAAGTAGGTAGATCTTTAATGTCTTCTTAAATGTCTTGTCTGCCATAGTAGGTAGAGGTAGTTGCTTTCATTAATTTCTGCAGTAGCTTGTAACTGTTATATAATTGTAATCTTTTCTTCTTGTTAATACAAGCAAGTAATAGAATTACCAGTTCATTTCCAGAACATAGATAACACCTACATGAAATGAAGGTTGCAAACAAAATATCCACTTCAATTTCTGCCTCTTATGAATGGAATTGTAGTGAGTTTATTTGGGAGAAAACATGATGTTACCTATCAATAAACATATATCAAACACGATACATTGGCATTTCTGTTGTATGATTGTATCATTAGTTTATAAAGGCTTTCTTTTTGTTTGTATTTTTTTGTGCAGCCGTTTTCTGTGCCTTAGAAATGATTATGTGTAGCGGATTCCAGCCATCCTAGATAATCATCATCGGGTTTCCCCATTCACTATCCAATAAAAATTATTCACTCCTTACCCACGGAATTTAAAGGGAATAGTTTTTAGTTCCCAGGGAAACTGGGTTATGTTGTAAGGAACCAGTTCAAAGTTACTGCCCTCGACGATTGCTCAGCCCATATTGCATATGCATTACTTTTAGCCTTCACATGTTAACCCCTTTAACTTCTTGAAGTCTTCTCAATTATTAATCCTGCATTTGTGAATTATTGTTTCCATGGATCAGGATAAAGAAATTCAATACTGCTAAAACTAAACATACCATTGATTCATAGAACGTAACTTGTAAGGTATCCAATTTGAGTTTATTTTATTACAATATTCTGATGCTTTTCTGTGAATATATTTCATAAGATCCATTGAATGTATGAGACAATATTTACTTTATACACAGTATTTTTCTATTTGAATATTTATGTGTCAATCCTTCGGAGTTTGGACTGTGATAATGGGTTTTCGTTTTCTTTGATTTATTGTTTCAGCAATTAATGTTAATCCTTGCTTACGTGGTTGTCATTTTGTGGATTATTTATGGGTTATTGGGCTTGTATATGCATTTGGTGATCTTTTATTGGAAAATTTCATTGATCTACCATTCGGACCTTTGTTCATTAATGGAAGATAAGAAGTCCTCCATAAAAATAAAATCATTCTATGGCCTTTTATCTGAGCTGCGGATGCATACAGAGCTTATTGATTGTCTTCTGTTATTCTCCAATTTGATTCCACAACCCGACCTTAACAACTATAATTTGGCTGATTTGTACAGGTACAAGAGGCGAAAATAGACATTACAAGAGACTGGAGTGGACGTCTCCAATTTTGTAACATGATTTGCTTATGTAGTAGCTTCAAATATTTTTCTACACCTTTAGCAGCATTTGTTCGGAGCTTGTTATTTTCCCAGCTTTGTAATTACTGATGGTGGTTGGCTTGTAGCACTTTCCTCATAATTTAGTGGCCTGAAAAAGAAGACACACAATATAGACTGTTGCATGTCATGCTACTGAGGAGTGCAAAGTTTATAATATCAGCATGATCATACTCCATTTCTAATTTATAGTTATTAGTCATTCTACTGTGAAGACACATTTGTCACTTGTGTATGATCATGGTTCAACCAATCTTTCCATATTATATGGTTCAATGCTGCTGTTATATATTTGAGTTTCAGATTGATTTGAAAGCCCATCGCATGCTTATACCTTGGGCTTGTTTCTTGCGGAAATTCCTTAAACCTAGTAGGCCAGTAAGCAGCTTTTTGTATGTTACCAGGAATTTTGTAACAATTAGCAACTTCGATAAACCTAGTAGGCCAGTAAGCAGCTTTTTGTATGTTACCAGGAATTTTGTAACAATTAGCAACTTCGATAACTTTGAGTGTATCAATAGAGAATTGTATGAGCTCGTGAAATTCTCCAGTGAAGCTAAATTGTGTATTTGTTTCTTGAAACTGCTTCATTTTCACATTTTAAGGGGAGTATGGTTATATAGTTACTGCACATGAATGCAAGCTTTCACGTCTCACACATATATAGGTAACTGGCTATGTGGCATTACAATCATAATTGTACGAATCTACTTCATGGTCAAAGGCATATCCATTTGAGAACCTTGTTTGGAATGGGAATCAGAACCAATAATAGATTTGTAATTGTATATGCATGAAATTTAATTGAGAATAAATCCTTGTTGTGAAATTCATTGCTAGTAGGTGTGAGGGCTGATCTGATTTCTTAATTTGTATAGTATGCATTTGGAATCTATTCTAAACTAGAAATAATACAACCATGAGCAGAACAGAAAACTAACAAATAGGGTACACCACAAGAGTCTAGCTTACCTATGAAGTTACTGCCAATGCTGTAGGTTTCTATTATACCTGTTCATAAGAATGGGTATATATCAGATGAGCGACATTTTTTATTTTATCCCTGTAGGTACATCTGAATTGAAGTCTTTGACCTTCTGGCTGCCTTCAATAAATGAGTAGGTGCAAGTCAAATAATGTTGCTTTGCATCACATTTTGACATTGCCATAGTATGAACTTACATGTTAATGTTGTAGGTTATTTTTTAACATATGAGTTTTGGCATATCAATATGTATTTTAAGTGGAAGGTCTCACGGAAATGCAAATTGGCTATGTCAATTGTGCCAGAGTGGACTGGTGTCACCTATATGGGTACTATTAGCATGCAACCCAGATGACTAATGTTGGCCACTATAATTTAGATTTTAAAGATATTAGAAGTTGAGTATGCCTGCATATGATTATCGTTTTGAAGTAGGTTGGTGGGTGGGTGAATTTACTAAAGAGAATGAAATTCCAATAAATGTTTCCTTTTGAGGTTTTGCTTAAAAGCTATTATCAAATTGTTGAAATCAAAGTAATTTTGTGATAAATTCTTCATGATCGATCACATTTCTGTTCCATTTCAACTACACAATTAGTCATGACTTGGGGCAATCATGATGGCATAAGTTTTTTATCAAGTTGAATAGTCCATAAGTGGTCTTAAGGATTTTTGAATGTAGTCCATTACCTGCCAGCGATTCATGTTTGAGTACTCAACCATGCTTTGTGTCCTAGGGTCTGCTTGGAGGTTTGTAGGCAAGAGCCATCCACTCAACAAAGGGTGGTTATATCGATACTTAAATAAAAGCCTAGGAATGAAAATTAAGTTAAAGCTCCTCTATTTGCACTATGTTATCATCTTTTGAGTAGTCTTCTTGTGATCATAACGATGATTTAGGAATAATAGTTTTGGTGAAGGGATTGGTTCTCCATCCAACAATTTAGGTAATGTGGCAACTATTTTTTATTAGATAAAATGGGAAGGATCTCAACCCCAGTACAAATGAAGGTTGCAAGTAGAAACAAATACAATGGCCTCCTAGATGCGAGTAAGACCTAATTTGGTCAAGCTGCCAAGCACAAACCATTACAACTACAACCAAAAAGCATGAAACAACACAAAACCTAGGAATCTAGCCTTGGCAATGTTAGACCCAACCCAAGTCAATCGCATCCTTCCACCTAGTATGAGATTGGGAGATAGATTTGGGAAGACTTTTCTTGTCTTTATACAATTGTCTAAGAAATATAATCTTCCAAATCCTTAGATTTAGGAATGTCTAGCTGGAGTAGCCAAACATCGATCAATTGCCTTAGGAGTAGGTTGAGCCAAAGTTGATGGAATTTCAGATTAAGCAATCAAAGTAGGTAGGTGGGACTCACCAATAGGAGTTGGTGGAGCAAAATAAGCATGACTTGTTAGAGTTGCATCACTTGCATGAGAAACCCCCTCAAGAAACTAAATGTATAGGGTAATAATACATCTTATGCTAAAGAACAAAGGGTTGTATAGTGTAACAATAGGCATTGAAAAAGAATCTAATATTGATGAAGCAAAAAAAAATGGTTTAATAAGCGTGATCAAGCCTTTAGATTTCTATGTTTGAATGTGTCTCTTGAACTTCTCTTTCCTGTAGGATCATTTAATACACCCAATGAAGTTTGGCTTGCAGTAGAATTTTTTTAGATGAAATTAAAGGTCACGAGCTAGATAATGAGCTTATTAGTTTGAGCCCCAGTCCTTCAAGATTGTAAAGGATTTCTTCACCAAGTTAAAATTAGTTAGGTTGCAATTATAAGAATGTGGAATAGGGAAAAAAGAGGATCAATTACTTATTTCTATACTCCCTAACTAGGTCCTGACAATTCTGTGTTTGTATCTACATTCTACTCCACCAAAAGGGTGCTTGGGACAACATGGAAGATGCCTTTAGATAAATTTAGTGCCGACTTGACTAGGGATCATAAGTTAATACAAATGTGCACATTAAAGTCTTCAAAACCTCAAGCCCTTATTACTAGGAATGGGAAATAATAGGCTTCAAACAAAAAGGGGAAGAAATAAAATAGTCATAAAGATAAGGATACCAAGAAATAACAAAAAATAGAATGATCCAAAACCAACATTGAAACAATTTTAGTCAAGGGAAACCAAAGAAAGAAAAAGTTAAGTGTTCATATTGCAAGAAACTTGGGCATGATGAGGTAAAATGTATGAAGAAGAAGATTGACCAACTCTCACATCTTCTTAAGAATCACAACATAGGGGTTTGATAATCTATCAAATAGTCTCCATCAACTCAAGAATTTACTAAGGCAAAGGAAAAGGGAAAAGAGAAATCTAAGGGCAAGGCTTTAGTTGCCACTGTAAAATCATCATCTACTCCATCTCAGATTATTGACTTGGGTGCCTTACATCACATGGGTTATTTAAAGGTTGATTTCTCTTCGTTAGAGACTCAATATGTTTTCTACCACTTTGGGTGATGACACTTTTGTAATAGTTGTAGGGAGAGGGTTTGTTGAAGTTGAAGGTGGAACATTCACAAATGTTCCAAGTTTACCTTCAGTTTCAACTAATATCTTATCAGTGTATCAAATTACCCACATAGGTAAGGGCATGGTAGTTATTTTTTTCCAAACTCAGTCAAGATTAGAGAGTTGCATAGAAACAATTTGTTAGCATTGTGAAGGGCAGATCACCAAGTTAGGTTATACACTTTCTCACACTTTGCACTTGCTATTTCTTCTACAATATTGCTTACTCATTTAGATGGAGTTAGTAAATTATGACATGAGTGGTTTGGCCACCTTAACTACCACTACCTTGATTAGTGGAGACAACATGATATAGTCAAAGGTTACCTACAATTATATTCTCTATAGGTCTTTGTGAAGTTTTCAGTAATTTTCTAAACTTCAAGGTTATTGCTGAAAAATATCAAGGGAAATGTCTATGATTGAAATGTCTTGCAACACAGTGCAACCAGGGCATGCATACAAAGTCAATCTTAGGCCCTTAATCACCATTACTGTCTTGACAACAATACCATCCATTTGCACTACTTTTGTCACATGTTCATACTTGATGCCAAGCATATCAATAACCTTTTTGGGCATAACAAAACCGCTAGCCTCTGAATCTATCATATAGTTATGCACTATGATTTCCAATGATCAAAGATAAATAGAAGGGAGGTGGCTTACTGATTTTATTCGAGTTCCCTTCTTTGGGTTGCACTAGGATGATTGGTGGAGTAGATAGCTCCTTATCTAGCACATCCTTTGGTTACTTGAATTATCCCGTCTTGTTGCAACAAATCCCTTTGAGATGGGATAGACAAAGCCCCCCACATGGTGACATTCAGTTAGCCTTCTTCATCTGATCAACTATATTAAAAGGAGGTTGACTAACCTTAGATGAAAATTTTACAATAGTAAGATCCAACTTTGATGATTGGATGACTTTAGGTTGCTCCAATGCTTTGTTAATCCTACGAGTAGGCTAATCTAGTCATAGAACAATTGTAATACATGTTCCAACAATTGTAGTCTCTTGAGATGGTTGGAGGGTTGATGCTTAACCAACAATAGAAGATGTACCACTTTGCATTGCTCTTTTCTTTGACCTTGTAGTATGAGCTATTGCATCAACATTCAACTAATTTACAACACAAAAATCCTCTTGATGCTAGTTGACCAATGTAGAGTCACCTTGCAAGTGATCTTGTCTGGTGGTAGTTGTTTGGTTTGCATCAAATTATTGTCTTGAAGTTGAGGTTTCGTTTTGAACCACTAGGGTTTGTACAAACTCTCCATTTTGACAAGCATTCTGATTATGGGGTTGTTTGCATGGGTAACACCATTCATGCTCTTGAGCTAGGTTGTTCTAGATTAGAACCAATGATTTTGAAGTGCTAGTAGTAGCTAGATTTACACTATTCAAGGGTTTGACATAATTCCATTGATTTTACTCTTGATAGGGTTTCCTATGAGGTTGATAATTTTGATTATGAGGTTGATAAGGTTTGTTTTTTGATTTTCTCTGTATTGTCACCAACTCATTATTCAAATCCTCAATTGAAGTTGCATAACATGCCATTGATTTGGAAGAGCAATAGGAATAGATGATTGACTAGTTCAAAGCTAATGGAATAGGAGCCAATGTGGGCTGCTGAGGGAGAAACTTTGGAAATAGAGGCATGGGTGGTCTTGGAGCTATTTTCCCAGTTAGTATTAAACAATTTTCTACCCTAATCACAATGTCATATGCATTTTGGAAAAGTTACCCCACCGATAAACTAAATCATAACAGTTATATCACTGCTAAGAGCTCTTACATAATATAGGGAGGCATATTTGGAAGAGGGTTTCACCAAGGAAGGGATTCTATCCCAAGCCTTTTGAAATTTGTAGTTGAAATCTCCCATGAATTCATGGGATGCCTTCTTTATTGTGGTCAATTGCTATACCAAAGACAAACGATCACTCTTGTCTTCAAAATGTTTACATAGTTTTTCACCTAACTCATCCTAGTTATGAATAGAGTTAGGTTGTAGACCTCTGTACCACTACAATGCTTTTCCTTTTAAAGAGGTGGCTAAGAGTCTAACAACCACATTATCTTCTGTAACATTTTGCACAAAACAAATATTTGCTACATCAAGGATGTGTTCTGCTGGAGTAGTGGATGTTTCACCAATGAAATGGGGAATAATTTTCAAGGCATTTATAGGTATGCCATCTCTTTGGGCTAATACTAGAGGACTACTACCATTGAAAGATACAAAACCTTGATTTCTAGGGGCAACCATATGAAATAATGGTCATTTTATTTAAGCAATAGGTGTCTTATTTTGAAGCAATCTACCAAATAGAGGTGTAGACTAAACTCTAGGAGATGGAGTTACAACACCTCTACTTCTCCTTATTAGTGATAAGGATTGTCTATTTCTTCTTCTAGATACAGAAAAATGATAACTCAGTATATGGAAAAAACCTCTAGAAGATGCTCTTGTTTGAATCCTTGGCATGAATTTGTAGGTTTGATATGGAACCAAGACTTTTGAGTTGCATCAGAGTCACAAAATTGATTGTAGTGCCTCTTACTTTATTGTAGAGTCACCAAGTACTTGTTGAATGCCTCTTCAAGGCTAAAAGTGTTGACATCAACACCACCCTCTCAATAAAATGGGATAAAGATCATAAAATTAGTTCCATCAGGCGTGCCAAAAACAATTGTCACATGAAATTGTACCTTGCTGAATATTGGCTCAACATTCCAATGACACAATGGAAATGACCTCAAGGTTTGGGACCTTGCAAGATGAGGCCAAGTCTCTGGAGAAGGTCAACTTCCTCTTTCGATCTAAGTGCAGATGTGTTCGTCCAACCCAACGCATGAAATCCTACCACTACCCTAGTCTAACCAACTCACAGGGTAAAAGGGATAGAAGGAATACATAAAAAAGGAAAGGGGAGGTGATACACCAAGACAAGGCTTGTTTCTTCCCACTTCAAACAACACAATATATCAGTGAAGGGGGCCAAAAGGCTTACACAACTCTTTCTTTGTCAAATTTGAAAGATAACATGAAGGTTAGGGCTTGTTTAGATGCTAAAAAGGAAGAATATTCACAGAACAATAGCTACAAACATAAATAGCATAGCATATATGAATGAAAAGGTAGAAAAATAACACTTATACATGAAGGTTATTATAGTTTATAGAACACGTTCAAAGAGAGAAGAGGTAAATGTGGCTAGTTTCATTAACATAAAGGCATATAAGCCAATTTTATAGTGGAAAAATGCAAGAATTGCATAATTCTACTAAAGAAAACCTAGGAGGAGCCTATGGAAGAACCCTTAAAATGAATATAATGCTTTCCTTTATAGTTCAGGAACATTTGATGATTTATCACAAACCCTCACTTAACACTTGGGTTAGCAACTAGGAGAAGATTTGATCAGATTGGATGCAGATGTCACTGCCCCTCAAATTCAAAGCTAAAAACCTACAAGAAACAAGTCTGATGTACTCACCATGCCTCTGCATTAATAATTTTTGTAAGTGCTGAATTAGAAACCCCCACAAAATTTGCTATGAAATTTGGTCCAAAATGGTCTACAACAAAAAAAGGTCTGCAACACATAAGGAAGTATGGCTCCATTTTTGCATTCATCAAGCAGTATGGAGAATCACATTGAAATGAAATGAAATGAAATATTTTAATGACGTCCACGAGGCCAAAGAAGCCTATGGGACCCAAGGACAGCACAAGAGCCCCCAACAGAAAGGCCCTAGTCAGTTTGTAAACATCGGTTGAGATCAATCCTTCTGCAGTGTATTTTGATGATGAAGTTTGCAATTTTGTTTAACCTTGACTCTTCAAAAAAGGTATTCAGATTATCAACCTGCACAGTATCCCCATAGCTATCCTGGATGTCTTTATATGCTGAGCACTCCATGATGAAGTGCCACTCCGTCTCCACCATACCCTTGTTACAAAAACAACATATTCAATTTTCCCACTCCTCTTTAGGAACAACCCACCTGCCCATTTCACACCTAAGATGATGTGAACTAGTTCGCAATTGAGCTATCAACATTTTTGCTTTCCATTTGATATTCGCTCCTATATAGGCCTTTTCTTCATGCTCCTTCATGGGATTGGATTCTTTGATATAATAATCTTTTTTACGCCCTACTTTTTTCATCCATATTGCATATTTGAATTTTTCTCACATATTTTTTTATTTCTTCATTTGTGTTTGGGCACTCATGCATCTCCACATCCCACTTTTTCATCCATTTGATATTTTGTTTCTTCCAAGTGTTCTTTCTTCTAGTTAGCTCTTCCTTCACAATTAAAAATGAACTAGTGATGTGAACTAGTTAAAAATCACTATGTAGCTTGAGAGATCCAATCCGGTAGTTGGGACGTCACTCAGACATTACAACAAGCTCTCTCGCAAATATGACCATCTCCTAAGCATTGCCTAGTTTGAACATGAACCGTAGATTTGTTGGGAAGAGACATAGATCGGTGAATGAATGAATGAATGAGATTTTAATGACGTCCACGAGACCAAACAGTCTAAGGAACCAAGGGCCAAAAAGCTAAGAGATTTCCATATTATTTTCAATGTTGGATCTTTTGTTATGAATTTTGACCAGAAAACTAGCCGTCTTGCTGATCCTTTCTTCCTCAAATAGCTCATGCAAGTTGTTGGCCTTTAAGTTGCCCTCATATTGAGTACAAATATCCTCATAAGCCGTGCATTCCATGATAAAGTGCCATTCAGTCTCCACCACCCCTTTTCTACAAAATATGCAAATTCTATCCCCCCATACTTCCTTAGGCATTGTCCACCTTTTGGTTTCACATCTAAGATGATGTGATCGAGTCCTTAACTGAGTTATTAACATCCTTGCTTTACCTTTAATAGCAACTCCCAAATAATTTTTCTCATCGTGATCCCAAGTTGGGTTGAACTCTTTGACATAGTGAGTTTTCTTTCGCCCAATTGGCTTCGTCCACATGGCAGTCCTAAATTTTTTTACGACATACTTTTTTATTTCCACATTGGTGTTGGGGCACTCGTGCAAACTGATGCTCCATTTGCTTAGCCATTTGTTATTTTGCTTCATCCAGGTTTTATTCCTACGGTCTAAAGCCTCCTCCACAACTATTTTGGGCCAATGGTGATTATCCATGTTTTCAACCTTCTTTAGGTAGTTTAGCAACCGGGTAATAGCCGATGCCTCCAAAGGCAAGGTTCCCGATTCAACCAAGAGAATATCATAAGGGACTGTAGTTTTGACTTTGATGTTGCACGTGATTAGATGCTTTTGGATTCTTTCAAGTTTTCTCCATCTATGATTTGACATGCTACTTCCCCACACCTCGCAGCCATAAAGAACCATTAGTGTGACCAACAAACCAAAGAGGGTCTTTTTGGTTTTCCAATCCCAAAGCTCAGCCTTCTGACATCTATTTTGAAGTAAGAAAGAAGCCTTCCAGCTCCCTTGTATCCTTTTAGTTCTATTAGTCTCCCAATTGAGCTTATAGTGAAAATCAATCCCAAGATACTTGTATTCTTTCACTATTTCCAAAGGATTACCTTAAAAAAGAAAGATATCTTGATTCATTTTCTTCCTTAGGGAAAAAATCATATTTTTGGTCTTGGAAGTGTTCACTTGCATCCCAACATCCTGACAAAAGAGATCCAGGGCCTTCAAAAGTTCTTTCAAACCATGAGCAATTTTATAGATTAGAATAAGATCATCGACATACAAAAGCAGCTTCACCACATACCCAGCCAAATGGACACCTCCTCCGTCAATTTTGCTTATCCAATCTTCTAGTTTGTCGATGTATAACCCAAAGAGAGTGGGTGATAGAGGACAACCTTGTTTCACCCCTATGTCGCTGCCAAAACATTCAAACATTCCCTCACTTGTTCTGATTTTTGCTTGGACCTGTTCATATAGTCTATGCACCACAACTCTGTACTCATATGGTATACTTAATTCAACCATTCTATTCCATAATTTGTCTCTAGGCACCGTATGAAAGGATTTTTTAAAGTCAGCAAAGCAGCAAAAAGCTTCCCCGCCTTGAGTGTCCCATGCTTTTTCAATTAAGTGTCTAAGAGTGACACAATGGTCAATGGTAGAGTACTTAAGCCTAAAGCTAGCTTGCCCTTTCGCTCTTTTTCCTTCTTTTTCTACCCAACTGCTGATTCTACGTTGTATCAAGCTCCCAAAAATCTTGCCAAGAATAGGGTTGACCATAATAGTGCGGTAGTTAGATGGGTTATTGATTTCACCACTTTTATAGAGAGGGATTACAACACTATTTGTCTACTCCGTTGGGAAGCCAACGCGGGTGACATCATTGAACATTCTTTTGATGTGGGGAGCAAGGATTTCCACTCCCCATTTTAAAAATTCAGTGATGCACGTTGCTTGACTAGGTTTAAATAATCTTGAAAAGTCTCATCCAATTGGGAAGTGCCATGTTGAAGTGATTTTACATGTCATCAAGGTGGGCCCACGCAAAAAAGTCATCGAAGAGGTTGTTGACATCATCAAAGGACACATGTCAACTTTTCCATGCCTCCATGACTAAAAAAGGGTCCTACCACGAAGATCTTGTTGACTCGCGGAATCCATGCCATGTGTCGATCTCCAACACATTTGCTGTCAGAAACTTGGTCCATGCTAAAAACTTGTGGGCATGCAAAACTAACCAAAAGCTGCCAGGTGTCCACATTTCTACAATCTTGTGACGTAAAATGGGACCCTCCACAAAAAATCTAAGGGCGAGCTAAAATCATGCCAGGTTTCGCCTTTCACACTTCCATAGCTTAAAAATGGAGCTCTCTGAAAAGCTTGTGGGCTTGTGGAATCATGCTTGATAGGTGTCAACATTTCCACACTTCCACACTTTAAAATAGGAATTCTTTAAAAGGTTTGTGGGTGAGCGAAAACAATGAGATGCTACCACATAGAATTTTTTTTGCGTCTCTACAATTGAATCTTTCCTTAGTGAAATTGCTCTCGTGGACATGCAAAGCTTGCACCAAATATTACCTTCTCTACAATCCCGCACCTGCAAAACTCTTTAATAAAAATTGCCTATGGGGATGTAGAAACCAATAAAAATGCAAAGAGACAAAAGATGGCGAGAGTGAGGATAGAAACCAAACTTGGACTTTTGGTCCAAAAGTCCAAAAATCCAAAAAGAATTTGAAGCTCCAAAGAACAAAGAAGTTGGGCTCGGGGAACCAAAATGGATTTGGACTTTTGGAAGAAAGGTCTAAAACTCCGAATGAAACCCGAAGGTCCGAAAAGAATGAAGGAAGAAAAATGGATGGATGTTGGGATCAAAGATCTTGGCTAGATTTTGACCTTTGAGCAAAAAGTCCAAATTTTTGAAAGAAACCTAGTTCCAAAATAAAGGGGATCAAACTTTTGAAATGAAAGCGGACACTTGGATGAAAGGTACAAATGTCTGATCGGGTCTCGAAATTCCGACAAGACCAAAGAAGAAAGTAAGATCTTAGAAGAAAATAGACTTTTGGAATTGATTCAAAAGTCAGATCAGGGCCTAAAGTTCTGAAAGGTTCGAAAGAGAAAAGAAAGAAGGGAAATCAGGAAGACCATGAACATTTGGACTTGGTTCAAATGTCTGTTCAGGGCTTGAAACTCCAAAGGGAATTTGAGATGAAAACAAAGGAAGAAAAGTCATCCTTTGAACATTTTTGCAAAATGGATTTTTTCAGTGTAGATTGGCAAAGGGGAAATGCAAGTATTAGAGGCCTTTTTTGAGCATGATAACCCATATAGGATCTCTTAGACTAGTTATAACTAATGGGTTATGCAAAAAAAGAGGGGGTGTCACAAAGTGACAACAATTACCTTATCAAGCTTAATTGTCAAGACCCAATTTCATTGTGCACACCTAAGATATGATTAATAGTGTATATGTGCATTATAGAACATGGTTATACACATTTCATTAAGCCTAGTTAGGTGCCTTAGTTAGAGCTAGTTAATTTTCCACCTCTTATGAGTTTTGAGGAAGTTAACTTGTGACCACTCTTTGTTAGTGAGAGTCAACTACCTAGTCTTATTCACTAATTGTGCTAGAAAATTCTCTCATTTCTATATGTACATCTCCTTTTTTGGCTAATCAATATGATAATTTATCAAATTCATGTTCTCTTTTGCATTGCATTATTTTCAATTTCATAGGTTGAAAATGCACTTGCTTGTATCATGTGATTCTTTAGTATGAGAATTCGTTGCAAAGATTCTTGGGAATTTCACAAGTTGGTCATGGTGCACTTATGGAAAGAAAGGTTCTATAGAGGAACCTATAAGAAGTTAAAACCCAAGTAGATTGGTCCTTGATTTTTTTGAATAGATTCTAACAAAATGTGTATGATATTGATAATGCCCGAAGGGATGGATTTATCACCAATTTCAATGTCTTTGATTTGTATTACTACCATTCCCCCAATCTTGAAGATAAAATGTAACCACATGAAGTAAATACTTGAAAAGTAACAGATAATATTTCATAGATTTTACAGACACAATGCAAAGAAAATTGAATGGAATAATATATTATTTGTTGGAAGGGAAAGAGGCTAGAAGAACACTCATGAATTTTTGAAGTAGAACTAGGTTGTCTTAAGTGGATGAATTATTTTCTCCAAAACAAAAATTCAAGTGTACAACTTATTTTTTTACATATGGTGTTTGATGTATGAGAATTTTAGGGATTGTGTAATCTTGCATTAAAAAAATGTTACACACATGCTATATATTTGTGTGAATAGTTTTTTATTGTCTCATGTTTTGTGCACATGTTTTCTAGGTTCTTATATAGAAGGATCTATCAAAAATTCCTATCCATGGTAGGTGTTTTAATTGTAGTGACTTTTGATTTTGCGCATAAGGTTTTAGCTTCTTGTAGATGGTTTATTTATGTGTATACTTGAGGGGAAGAACTATTAGAGCAAGAATCCAAGCATGCAAGGTAAGTGATTAGTTTAGAGTGGTTATGTTGACTTGGGAGATGTTTTTGATCATTGGAAAGGAATATATGTATCATGAGATAACTAATGATTGTTGAGAAAATCTTATGGTGCATTAGAAATCAAATTGTCTTGGGAATTGTAGTAGGTTTTTAACCTAGGATGATGCATTACTTTTCTATTACCGAGTTTTCTAGATTTTATATGAAATGCTTGAAACAAAAGATGACTGGTTACTTAGTAGGAGCTAGTAGTTTGCAAGTGAACAATTAGTTGGAAGTTGAATGGTTACAATTGGTAAAATTGAAGCCCACAATGTGATAAAAAAGAGAGGCAAGAGAGGACAACACATGGATCACCTAAATATTATTATTGGAGGCTTGCAAAACTATTAAAACAGAGCTAGATATATTGTGTAATGAGTCTTTTCATATGTTTTCATCTCCATGTGAATGTGTAGCATGATTGTAACATGAAATAGTTCTATATATTAATAAAAGTCATTGTTTGTATTCTCCAAACATCTTGTTTTGTCTTTCATTGTTCACTCTACATATGCATTATCTAATTTTTCATTTGATCTATTAGTGGTAATGAATCAACTTTAAAAGATGGTGGAAATAGTATCAAGCTTTGGGTATGAGCATGGAAATGGGGGACCAAAAGGGGGTCTTAAGTGGTCACTTTTTTTCTTCTTCTAAAATTAGGAAAAATTGATATTGGATGAGAAATTGAAGATAGTTACACTCAAAATTCGAAGATGAAACAAGAACAAGAGTTGTAGTGCTTTGAATTTATCTTCTAAACTACTATTTTTTTGAAAATGATGGAGATTAAGGGGTTCAAATAGGGGGCCACATAAAGTGCTCCTAGTTTTATCAAAAAATATAACATAGCGTTTGGTGTGGCCCCCCTAAATAATTTTTTTAGTATTTCAAAAACCACTTTAGTAAAAATTTAGCTAACACCATGTAGTTTATGCTTGATTTTTGTTAATTGTTTAATGAATATATGATTTTTTAATTTTTTTTTAAAGTGGACACATTTTGAAAAATAAAAAAATGAGTGTTCACTCCCTTAATTTTTTTGGAAGCTAATCAAAAATCAATTTTCTTTTTGATTGTGTAAAGAAGAGAGTGTAGTTTGTAAAATGCTATTTTGTTTTAAATTTTGATGAACGGGTAAAACATGAAACCAAAATATCAAAGTAGGTTTTTGACACAAAATAAAAACACTAACAAAAGAAATTAAAGATCAAAACCTTAACATAATTGAAGTGTAGAAAAAGTTACATGGTTAAAAATATAAGAGAGAGCTCAATATTACTATGCTATTTTTCAACTTGATATTGAAATACATGCAAACCAGATGGATAGCACATTCAAGATTTTTATTTTATTTTAAAAATTTATAAAAAACACACATGTGGGTATTGAAATGCAAGTCCAAATTGTGGGTTGGAAATACCCAAAATCGATAATAATACAAGAGGTCTATAACACACTTGCATTTTCAAGAAATAAAAATACCTCTCTTTCTCTTCCCATCTCTCTTTACCTCAATATATAACTCACACTCCCCCTCTTCCTCAGACTACATACATGAAATAACTCTCCCTCTTCCTCATACTATATACATGAAATGCACATTTAAGTATAAGTGACGTTTATGTATGTAAATTTACTTCCTTATACTTTAATTTATATTTCATGTATGTAGTTTTAGGATGTTTGAGATTTTATTTTGGATGTCTAAGAGTTATAATGTGGATTATAGGTTTTGGAGGATCTTATAATTTCTCAGACTTAGTCAAAGTTAAGTAATCAACAAGCTCCTATCATCTTTCAATTGTCTAAGGGTAGTTGTAACTATTCAAAAGCATCATCAAGCCTCTCCTTATAAATAGGAGGACCTATTCTTATGTAAGATACCAAAAAGTGGGTGGGGCAAGCCCCCATACCCGCCTTCATGAAATACGATCCAAATTCAACTAAAACAAAAACCTCTAAATCACAAAGATAATTGGGGTCTTTTACTAACACTACCTCACTACTCTCTATATATTTATCTCCCCCTCTATCTCTATCTATCTCTCATTTATTTATCTCTCTCTACCCCCATCATCCACTCTTTGTCTCTATATCTAGATACCTCTCTCTCTCCTCCCTCTTCTTAGACATCTATATCTATATATCTATTTGCCTCTATCTCTCTCCCTCAACTCTATCTCTCCATCTCTTTATTTCTATCTCCTTATCCATCCATATCTCTCTACCCCTATATGTTCCTCTCTCTCTCTCTCTCTCTCTCTCTCTCTCTCTCTCTCTCTCTCTCTCTCTCTCTCTCTCTCTCTCTTCCACTTACTCTCCCTCTCCCTCTCCCTCTCCATATCTCTCTACCTATCTCTCTCTTTCTCTCCCCCCCTCCATCTTTCCCAAGTTATATATATCTATCTATATCTCCTCTTTCTACCCACATCTCTCCCTCTCTCTCCATTTCTCTCTATCACTCCCTATTTCTATATCTCTCTACTTATCCTCTCACCTCTCTCTATTTATTTCCCTTGGAAATAGAAGTGGGAGGGGCAAGATCCCCCACAACCCCCATAAAGAACTAAGATCCAAGCATAGATGAAGAAAAAACCTTTGAATCAGGAAGATGATCAAAATCCATTACTAATAGGGAGAGAGATTGAGAGGAAATTAGAGATAGATATGGATAAAAATATGTAGATAGAGAGGGATAGGGAGAGAGGGAGAGAGGGAGAGAGAGATAAAGATAGAAATAGGGGAGAGAGGGATAGTGATAAATGGAAGATATAAATATATAGAGAGGGAGAGATGTAGAAATAGTAATATAAATATAAATATAGAGATAGAGAGAGATATAGGGGTAGAGAGAGATGGAGATACAAGGATATAGAGATAAAGAGAGGGAAATATAGGATAAATATTGAGAGAAATTGAGAGGAAAATAGAGATATAGATATAAAGGTCTAAGAAGAGAGAATGGGAGAGAGAGGGAAATATATGGAGGGATAGAAAGAGGGAGACATATTTAGAGATAGAAAGGGAGAGAGGAGGATAGAGAGATGAAGATAAAGGGAGAGGGAGAGAAATATATATATAGAGAAGTATAGGGAGAGATAAAGATAGAGAATTATGTATTTATGAATAGAGAGGGGGAGAGAATAGAGAGATAGGGATAGAAAGAAGGAGAGATATATAGAGATAGATATAACTTGGGAAATATAGAGGGGAAGAGAAAGAGAGATATATAGGTAAAGATGGAGAGAGAGAAGAAGAGGGGGAGAGAGGTCTAAAGAGAGGGAGAGATAGGAATAGAAAGAGAGATATCTAGAGATATATATATATATATATATATATATATATATATATATATGTAGGGAAAGATAAAGGGGGAAGAGAAAAATAGATAAATAGGTAGAGAGGGAGATAGGGATATATATATTGATGCAAGAGCATCCAATGGTGAAAGATAAATATTTTATCACCGCAAAAAAATATTTTTCTTTTTTCATTTAGTTGTTGTGTCCCATGATAACACTTAAGGGACATAAGATAGTCAAAAGTTCAAAAAGGTAAAAAATGAAAACCTACTATCTTTAGTAAGTCAAGCTATAATGGAAAGTATAGACTTGTAAATTTATCCCAAGGAGTGGAATTACAAAATGAGTTTTATGGTGAAATAATCATTTCAATATCTTGTACTGTTTGGGAGATATTAAATTTTTTGTCTTGGGAAATTACCCCAATAAAGTTTCAAAATCAAATTTGAAGTCATTAAAAGCCTCATAAATATTGGGAAGTGGATGAAACGATTTTTAGATGATTACAATGTTGTAGATATCTTTGAAATATTTCCAATGATATATTATAATAATACATTTGGCACCCGAGTCAATAGTTATAGCTTTGGGAAGCTATGCCACCAAAATGTGAATTTAAAATGAAATATCTTCCTAGGCAAGAAAATGAATGGTTGGAATTTTGGACACCAAAAAAAAGGAGTTAAACTTTTTAGAACATTCTAAGGCAATTATTGGTGCAAAATAAAGGGATGAATGGAGGTTATAGGAAATGACTCCAGTGGTGTAAATTGTGGCTCTAGATTGTAGAGTTTTCTTAAAGAGTTGATTTTATTTTTAGTGAGTCACACCCATGTAGTTGTATCATTGTAATTTTTTAAATATGTAATTTCATTTTATGGAATAAATTGAATGTGGGTTATTTTCCTTAGTGCATTTTTTGTGTTGATATCTATTGTTGTGTTATGTGTGGGTGTTGGGTTGAGTAGCCTCTCATCAAGTGGTATTAGAGTAGGAGTTCTTGAGTGTGTAAATAGATCGCCGAACATGAGGTAGTTTGCACTAGGAATTGTAGTTGTGGGTTTGTGAGAGAAGTGATTAGAATTCCCTCGTGAAGAAATTGTGGTGGTGGAATAAATATTATTGTACCAAAAGAGGGTTTAGAGCCCCACAAAGACAAGTTCAAGCACTACAAGATGAGCTACGTAGAGGGTTTGAGCCAAGAAGAGGAGATGCAAGTGAAGATGAAGCTAAAGAAGAAGAAAAATTCAAAGAAGAACATGATGAAGTAGATTTTGAGAAAGTCAGATTATTTAAGGCCATCTCTAAGATTGGAAAAAGGCTAAAGATTTATGTTTCTACAATTTATATAAATCTTAACCCAAAAGATTTGATCATTTGGATCAATAATATGGAGGATTAATTTGAGTATGAGGAGGTGGAATATCTTGAGAGGGTTAAATTTGTGAAGACCAAGCTAAAAGGTTATTCTGATATTTGGTGGAAGGAAGTACAACTAGAAATAAATCGAAGACAAAAATAAAAATAAAAAGATGGGATTAGATGGTGGAAAAGCTAAAGAGACAGTTTATTCTTGTTGATAATCTAGAGTTGTTAAAAAGGATGTAAGGTTTGAAGCCGATAGGTAGGTCTATCAAAGAGTACATAGAATATTTTTACAGGGTCATGATCAGAACAAGCCATTTTGGGGCCAACAAGGAGAAGGTAGCCCATTATATAAATTGGTTGAAGCCAAGCATTGAAGAGGAGCTAAGTTTGGTCAAGATGAATAATATTAAAGATTCTTATCAATTTTCACTAAAGGTAGAAGATATTTTGAATAGAAGATTTGACAAAAAGAAGAGAGGAAGAGGTTGTGGTGAAAGGATTGGAAAAAGATAATATGGAGGAAAAAATGAAGACCTAAAGAAGAAAGAAGAAGCTAGCAGTAGTTAAAACTAGAAAGGAGATAATGCCTACTCCCTTGTGAGAAAATAATGGTGACCAAAGAGGAAGATTAAGATTTGGATGAAGCCTTGGAAGAGAAGGATTTTATGGAACTTGTTTCCAATGTGGAGAAGAAGGACATCAAGCATATGAGTGTCCACAACATCAAGGAAGGACAAGTAGAAGACCCAAAGGAAATACACAAGTTGCATGTGTAGATGAAGATATTAAATTTGATCATTCTAAAGATGTATAAAGAGGAGAAGTTATTGTCATGAGGAGAAAGCTCTAGTTCAAAGGAAGAGTTTTGGTGTAGTCACAGATGAAGGGTTCAAAAAGAGCAATCGAAACCATGCAACTTAGAGTCAACACAACAAAAATAACACAAGAAAGTATTATGCAATTATGAAGATTTATTGAATTGGAAATATTACAAGAAACATATACCTCATGGGTGAATAAATAGGGATCATAGGCCTACCGTAGGGGAATTCAATGTTACAACTACCAAAAGGCCTTATTATAGTCCCTCAAAGGGTGATGCGAAAAACTAACTATCTATCTCTAACTACTGATGAATAAATAATGTTTGACTTCAAAATGATTACAAATGCTTTTACATATGATTCTCCAGCTCCAAAAAGGGTCCACACTAGCAACAAGGGTTTAAAAAAACCGATGAATGATCAATGTGAAGGTTGGCCTCAAAACATGCAAAGATAATCCTTCACGAAATGAAATAACTTACAAATCTCCAAGATAGATCCCATTGGAACCAAAATTATCGTATGATGTTCCATTAAGCTCCACATGTTTTGGAATAGGTATGCACTAAGAAATCTGGAGTAGGTTGACCCTAAATGCTTCGACTATGATTTACAATGAAATTATAAGAGCGATAACTTTTGATAGACAAATGCAAATGATTTGAAATCTAGATATAATGTAGATGAACTCATGTATATTCTATATCATGCTCCACGAGATGAGAGACAATAATATAGTGAAATTCAGAATGAAATGTTGAAACTGCTACAATATGAAATGTAAGTAAATAAATGTTTTTGGTTCATACATGATTGATTTACACCCAGGGATGCTCCTGCATCAGACACCTGGGGTTGGAAAATAAGTGAGTCCATCACTTTCTAGGGATAAGAGGAAAACCAAGATGGTCGACCTTAACTTGAGAAATCCATGATGAATTTTGCATTGGTCTGCCTTTCCATTTTACCTTATATTCTTTGTACTGCTTGTTCCTTGTGCTCCTTTCGGTTTTGGTATCCAAAATCTGCTCAATTTCCTCAGGTGGTTGATGTGGTAACTTCTCCTTCAAATCCACTTCACTTCTACTTCCACTTGAGTGTCCTTCATGATACTAATTTATATTTGCATTATTGAAAATAGGTGATATACCCAATGTCTCTGGTAACTCCATGCCATATGCATTTTCAAAATCAATCTTCCTTAGAATCTTGCACTGTCCAAAATTTCTCATCTTCAACTTATTGTATGCTCTAATATGAAATATCTCCTTCCTCAAATATACCATCACTTCATCTCCAAAATCTCTTTATGTCTCCTTTTCTCATCTGCCTTCTCCTTATACTTACTATTCATGTCCTCAAAATGCTTCCAAACTTGATTATGCAATGTCTCCATGAATCCTACAAACTCCTCTCCTTCTGCACTCATCTTGGTCTCCATACCAATATGTCTTAGTTATATAAATCCTTTGGGATGTATTTGTGTCACAATCTCAAATGGTGTCTTCCCTGTGCTCCGGTTCATTGAATTATTGTATGAAAATTCTACTTGCAATAAAAATATATCCCAATTTCTTACCTTTTCCCCAACCAAACAAATAAAAAAGTTACCCAAACTTCTATTTACCACTTCTTTCTATCCATCTGTTTGTGGGTGGTATGCCGAGATGAACTTCAAGTCTGTATTAATCTTCTTCCACAATGTCCTCCAAAAGTATCCAATGAATTTGGTGTCCCTGGTTGAAACTATACTCTTAGGTAATCCATGCAATCTCACAATATTCTAGAAAAATGAATTAGAAACATGCATAACATCATTAGTCTTCTTACAAGGAATGAAATGTGCCATTTTAGAAAGTCTTTCCACTAATACCATGATAGAATCATATCCTCTCAGTGTTCTTGGTAATCCCAATATGAAATCCATGCTTATATCCTCCCAAGATCTCTCTGGTACTGTCAAAGGTTTATACAATCCAATATTCTGACTACTCCCTTGTGTAACTTGAAAAATTCTGCAACTCTGAACATACTTCCTGACATCCTTATATATCTATAGCCAAAAATAATATTTACTCACTAAAGCTACTATCTTATCAACTCCATAATATCCTACTAGTCCTCCACTATGTTTCTCTTTAATCAAATTCTTCTTCATTGAACTCCTCGGAATACACAACTAGTTTGCCTTGAATAACATGCCTTCTTGAATTAAATAGTCCAACCATTGGCTCTAGTTTTTCACCACTTGTTCCTTACATGCTCTCCAAGCTTCAAAATATTCTAGATCATCCTCATACATGTGCTTCAATTCTTCAAAACCCAATAATTCTATCCTCATCTCTGTCAAAAAATTCCTTCTTCTACTCAATGCATCTACAACTTTGTTTGATTTGCCACTCCTGTGCTTCAATACAAATGTATAACTATGTAAGAACTCAACCCATATAATATGTATCTAATTCAACTTTTCTTGACTGTTCAAATACTGCAAAGCTTGATGATCAATATACAACACAAATTACTTAGGTAACAAGTAATGTCTCCACTTCTTCAAGGCTTGAACTATGGCATATAATTCCTGATCATAAACATAATATCTTCTTCTAGCATCATTCAAATTATCACTGAAATATGCAATGGGTCTTCCTTCTTGACTCAACACTACTCCAATTGCATTTCTACTTGCATCACAATCAACTTGAAATACTTTGTCAAAATTTGGTAATGCTAAAACTGGCTGCACTATCACCTTTTTCTTGAACAACTCAAAACTTATTTGTGCTCTAGATGCCCACTTAAAGTATTTCTTATCTCCTCTCGTTATCTCTTTCATAGGTGTGCAAATCCTAATAAACATTTTGATAAACTTTTGGTAGAAACTGACTAATCCATGGAATGATCTTACTTCTCCAATGTTCATTGGTGTAGGCCAATCAACAATTTCTCTAACCTTCTCAGGATCCATCTTCAATCCCTCACCATAAATAACAAAACAAAAGTATACTAACTCCGTCTTCAAGAAGCTATGTACTTCTTGAAATTAACCAACAACTTCTCATCTCTCAACTTCTGCAATACTTGTCTAATATGCCACAAATACTCTTCTCTAGTTTTACTAAAAATCAAAATATCATCCAAGTAAACAATGAAAAACTTACCCAAGAATTTCTTCAATACCTCATTCATCAATATCATGAAAGTGCTCGGTGCATTGGTCAATCCAAAAGGCATTAATAACCACTCATACAATCCTTGATTAGTCTTAAATTCAGTCTTTCATTTATCTCCTTCTTTGATCCTGATTTGATGGTATCCACTTTTTAGATCAATCTTTGTGAAACATTTTGCTCCACTCAAACAGTCCATAATGTCATCCATCCTTGGCAATGGAAATCTATAATTGACAATGATCCTATTGATTCCTCTTGAGTTTATACACATTCTCCACTCTCCATATTTATTTGGTGCAAGTACAATAGGTACCACACATGGGCTCAAACTTTCTTTGATCAATCCTTTCTTCAACAACTCTTGTATTTTTTGGTTCAATTATGTATTTTCTGTCAGTGTCATTCTATGTGCCACCTTATTTGCAAAAAATGCTTTTGATATTAGATCTATATGATGAATGATACTCTGAATTGGCGGTAATCTATCTGGTACATTCTTTGACATAATGTCCTCATATTCTGTCAACAATTATGCTATTTCTTCATTTTCTACGATAGAATTCTCTATCTCCAGATCATTTCTTTTTTTTGAAATTAATGCAAAACACATGTTCTCATGCCTCAATCCATCCAAAAATTTCCTTCCATGTACCAAACATAGTCTGGTAGTGCCACAAGCTTCAACCTTCTCATCTTCCTCTAAAGGTATCAACTTAATTCTTTTACCATTTGAAGTCATAAGGTAGGTATTTCTTCTTCCATCATGTATTGATTTCTTATCATATTGCCATGGTCTTCCTAATAGTAGATGACATGCATCCATATTCATAATATCAAACAATACTTCATCTCTATATGATCCTATATGAAATTTCACCAAACATTGCCCATTCACCAGTATCTTTATGCTCATCTTGAATCTATGCTATCCTATAGGGTTTTGGGTGTTTCAATCTCTCCAAATTCAACTTGGTTACCATCTCCTCTAAAAGTAGATTATTAGTGCTACCACTATCAATGATAACTTTACATACCTTTCCTCCAAACTTACATTTGGTTCTATTTTTTTTTCCTTTTGCGGTGGTTCTTCAGTCACTTCGTCATGCATCAAAGCTCTCCTCATCACCAATTATTTTCATCTCTCAAGTTTCCAAATTGAATTAGGGGATTCAACATGTTCTTCTTCTGCATATTTTGTTCTTTTGATATACTTATATTTCTTTCCGATACTTCCTTGATGGCATTCAAATGCTCTATTTCCTTCACCTCCACACTTGAAATGGGTTCCTCTGAATGGTCTTCTCTTAGATATCCCTTCATCTCTCTAGTATCCATCATTTCGGTAATAATTATGACCTCCTCTGTCACCATAGTAGAAATTTATATCTTCTCTTCCTTTGCTGTATGAATATTAGCAACCTTTTCTTCACTTTGGTAGGTTTTCCATCTTTGTTCTTCTTTGCATAGGTCTTCTTTCTCTTGATTGTGATCCAGTCCTCTAGAATCTTCCCCTTGCACTTTTATGTCTTTGTTCAAACTTCTTGTTCAACTTCTCTTCTGCCTTTAATGTAAATTGATATGCTTCTTCAACTATTTTCATTTTCACCAGGCTCAATTCTTCTTGAATGTTTTTTCTCAGTCCATTGATGTATCTCACCACCTTTTCTTTGATTGCTTCATTATGTCCAATACTAATGATCATCTTGTAGAATTATTCAGTATATTCCTTCATAGATCTCTCCTTTTGCCTTAGGTTCTACAATCTTTTCAACAGTTCCAGTTCATAATTAGTAGGTATGAATTGATTCTTCAACTTTGTCACTATTCTATCCTATTTGACGATTTTCTCCTTTTCTCTCCTATTTCTATCCAATTGGACTTATTTCCACCATAAAGCAACATGACCTTTCAAATTTGTTTTCACAAATATGACTCTTTCTTGATCTTCAATTTATTCATATTCAAAGTGTTCCTCCATTTCATTGATCCAACAAATCAATTCTTCAAGGTTTAAGTTTCTCGTGTAATTTTGAGTTTAAACTCTAGGTCGCTTATCGATTTTGGAGATCACTTTCAACATATTCATTTGATTTAGTTATTCTTCTTCTTCGCCTAAGGCTTCTTCAATTCAATTCACAATATGATTTGATTCATCATCACTTTCATCCTCATGTCTAGGGTTTAGGCCTCACCTCTGGTCTTCTTCTACTGCATATAATCAAAATCGCATTTCACACATCATTTCCAAAATTTCATCCATTCTTACAATGAAATTTTCCATACTGGGTGTTCTCCTCGGTGACATCTCTCCCCTTGGATCTGGTGTAACTACCTTAGTTCGATGATCTAGCTACAAGGGTTTCAACTGCCTCACAATCAATGATCAATTGAAAACACATGCATTCTGAATCAAGTCAGTGATCTGTTCACCACAACGAATTCCTTCAGGACTCAAAAACTCGCTCTAATACCACTTGGTGTAGTCATGGATGGAGGGTTCAAAAAGAACAATCCAAACCGTGCAAATTAGAGTCAACACAACATAAATAACACAATAATGTATTCTGTAAATATGAAGCTTTATTGAATTGGAAATATTACATGCAACATATGCCTCATGGGTGAATAACCAAGGCTCACAAGCCTACCACAAGCACATTCAATGTTACAACTAGTCAAAGGCCTTATTATAGTCCCTCAAAGGGTGATGTGAAAAAATGACTATCTAACTATCTCTAACTATTGATGAATAACTAATGAATGACTTCCAAATGATTACAAATGCTTTTAAATATGATTCTCCAGCTCCAACAAAGGTCTTCATTGGCCACAAGGGTTTACAAAACCTGATGAATGATAATGTGAAGGTCAGTCTAAAAAAATGAAAAGGTTATCCTCCGTGAAATGAAATAACTTGCGAATCTTCAAGATAGATCCCATTGGACCCAAAATTATTGTATGGTGTTCCATTAAGCTTTGCACATTTTGGAATAGGTCCGCACTAAGAAATCTATACTAGGCCAGCCCCAAATACTCTGACTGTGAATTACAGTGAAATTATATGAGCAAAAAAATTGAGTAGACAAATGCAAATGATATGAAATCTGGATATGATGTAGATGAACTCATGTATATGCTATATCATACTCCACAAGATGAGAGACAATAATATAGTGAAATATAGAATGAAATTATGAAATTGCTATAGATTGAAATGCAAGAAAAGAAATGTTTTTGATTGATACAAGATTTCCTTACACTTGGGGATGCTCCCACATCAATTTTATTTTGCATAAGGTGCAAATGTGAAGGTAAAGTTTGTAATATATCAATGATAGTGGTAGCATTGATAACATTGTTTAAGAGGAGATGGTTAAAAATATGTAATTAGAGAGAAGGAGACATCCATATCCATATTGGATTGCATGATTACAATAGGACCATAGAGATTTGGTCAATGAGCAATTTTTAGTGAATTTCAATATTGAGAATTACCATGATGAAGTACTGTGTGACATTATTCCTATTGATGCTTGTCATATGTTTTTGGGGAGGCCATGAAAATTTGATCGATGTGCAACACATCATATAAATTCCCACGGATTTCCCGACAAAGGATGGAGTTCACAAGTTGAAGCCCTTGAAGGAAGTTGAAGAAAAGGTATGTAGTAGTGCAAGATTTTTTTTAGTTAATGGTAGAATTTATTTGGATGGTATGAAGCATGAGCATAAATTTTATGCATTAATTCCTAGAGTTAATAAAGAAGAAGGTGAAGATATACTAGTAGGATTCTCATTTATATTAGAGGAGTTTCATGAAATTGGGTTAGATAATGTACCTAAGGGTTTGCAATTGGTGAGGAAGATTAGTCACCAAATGGATTTGGTACTAGGATCTAGTTTGCTCAATAAGGTAACCCATAAAATGACTCTTGTAGAGAATGAGGAACTTATTAAACAATTTCAAGAGTTATTAAATAAAAAAATTATTCAAGAGAGTTTGAGTCCATGTGTAGCACTTGCAATACTAGCACCAAAGAAATATGAATAATGGAGAATGTGTATAAAATCCCAAGCCATTAACGAGATTACAATCAAATATGGATTTCCATTGCCAAGGATGGATGAACTTATAGATTTTTTGGGTGGAGCCAAGTACTTCATGAAGATTGACCTGAAGAGTGGGTATCATTAGATTAGTATCAGAGAAGGAGATGAGTAGAAGATAAAATTCAAGTCTAAAGAAGGCTTGTATGAGTGGCTCATCATTCCATTTGGGCTAACTAATGTACCAAGCACATTTATGCGACTTATGAATGACATATTGAAATAATTTTTAGGAAATTTTTTCATTGTTTAATTGGATGACATTTTGGGTTTTAGTAAGACATCTGAGAAGCACTTGATGCATATTTAAAGACTTTTTGAGAAGATAAGGGAGGAGAAGTTTCTGATTACCTTGAAGAAATGAAATCTTGTGAAGAAAGAGTTGGTGTATCTGGGATTTTTTTATCTCAACCGAGGGTCTTAAAATGGATCTAAAAAAATTAAGGGTTATCATTGAATGACCTACATAGAGGAGTGTTACATAGGTAAGATCATTTCATGGTCTAACAAGTTTTTATAAAAAAATTATTAAGAATTTTAGTAGTATTTATGCACCCCGAACTGAAACAATGAGATGAGATAGAAATGAGTTTGAGTGAACTACAAGAGCAACAAAGAGTTTCAATATGTTGAAGAATAAGATCACAATGCAACCTATTTTGGCACCTTTGAATTTCAATAAGGTGTTTTAGGTAGATTGTGATGTTAGTGGTAGTGCCATAAGAGTTGTTTTAAGTCAAGAAGGTAAACCCATTGCCTATTTTAGTGAGAATCTTAATGACGTGAAGAAAAAATATTGTTTTTATGATTAAGAGTTTTATGCTAGAGTTTAGGCTTTGAAGAAATGGAGGCACTATTTTTTGCCAAAAGTGTTTTTTTTTATATACTGATCATCAAGCTTTGCAATATCTTAATAGTCAAGGAAATTTAAATCAAAGGCACTTAAAATGTGTTGAGTTTTTGTAGAGTTATACTTTTTTAAAGCACAAGAGTGGAAAGTCAAACAAATTTGCAAATGCCTTAAGTAGAAGGAAAAATTTGTTGACAAAGATGAAGGTAGAGGTTGTTGGGTTTAATGAACTCAAGAGTTTGTATCCTAAAGACCTAGAATTTATAGATTCTTGGAGAAATTTCTCAAGGAACTTGTTACTTTGGATAGGACAAAATGGTGGATTTATTAATACAATATGGGATGTTGTTTAGAGGAAGCTGATTGTGCATTTTGAGGAGTTCTATGAGAAAGAACTTGATCAAGGAGAAGCATAGTGGAGGATTGGTTGGACACTTTGGTCAAGATAAGACCATTGCTCTTGTTAGTGAGAATTATTATTGGCCACAATTACAACAAGATGTGAGGAAGTTTATACAAATTCGTAGAGTATACCAGATGGTTAAAGGGGTAAGTTAGAATATCGAGCTATATAAGCAATTACTTGTACCAGAGAGGCTATGGGAAGATATTAGCATGGAATTTATTCTTGGTTTACCGAAAACAAAAATAAGACATGATTAAATAATTTTGGTGGTTGACAAATTTTCAAAGATGACACATTTCATTCCATTATAAGATCGACGATGATGTTCACATTGCATATTTGTTTTCAGAGAGGTGGTGAGACCTCATGGTCTACCAAAGAATATAGTTTTAGACAAAGATACCAAATTTGTTGGTTATTTCTAGAGGACCTTATGGAAGAAGTTGAAGAAAAATTTGAAGTTCAGTTCTATACACCATTCATAGACTAATGGACAAATAGAGGTGGTGAATAGGAGTTTAGGAAACCTGTTGAGATGATTAGTACGAGATAAGCACGAGAGATGTGATTTGATTTTATCACATACATAATTTTTTTACAACAATTATGTCAACAAGAGCACTGGTAAATCCCCATTCTAGATTGTATATGGGAGTAGTCCAAGAAATGCTTCTGAGTTGAGGAAGATGGAAAAAGGGGAAAAGAGTAGTGCCGAGGTTGAATATTTTATAGAGCAACTAAAGAAATTCAATGAAGAAATAAGAAATCGTATCAATAAGATGAATTCTTAGTACAATGCTAAGGATAATCAAAAGTGGAGATTTAAGGAATTCCAAGTTGAGATGAAATCATGGTTCATTTGAGGAAAGAAAAGGTTCCCAATGAGAATGTATAATAAGTTGAAAATGAAGAAATTTAGACCATGCAAGATCCTGAAGGAGCATGATTCAGGAAATTCTTATGATGTAAAGTTGCCAAGTTGGATGAAGATCTCTCCTATGTTCAACATTGTTGATTTGATAGAGTATAATGAAGGAGATATGGAGGATGGACCAATATAAATAGGAATATTCTAGCACCTATTTCAGAGAAGGAAGAGATAGAAGAAATCTTGGATAGCTGTGTGGATAGAAGTATAATAAATATACAGTAGGAAGAATATTTGGTTAAATGGAAAGGAAGGCCCGTTGAAGATTCATCATGGTTTTCTAAGGAAAAGTTTGACCATCTTGTTTTTCCTCTAACACTAGAGATGTGACAAGGTAAATTCTCAAATTACCTTAGGTGTTTGATGTAGGAGTATCTAGTGGTGTAATAAATATCTTAAATTACCCAAAATAAAGGTTTCCCCTTAGTTTATTTAGTTTTTTTGGCTCCCATGATGACACTTAAGGGGCATAAGACATTAGAAGTCTAAAAAGGTAAAAAATGATCACATTATATTTTTAGTAAGTCATCCTATATAGGTATGTATGGACTTGAAAATTTACCACATGGAACCAAATTGAAAAATGAATCTAGTGGTGAAAGAATCATCTCAATAACTTGTGTCATTTGGGATATATTAAAGTTTTTGTCCCAATAAATTCCTCCAATAAAATTTCAAACTCAAATTTGAAGTCCTTAGAAGCCTTGTAAAAGATTTAAAAGTGTTTTTTTTTTATCTTCACATGATTTTAGTGTTGCAGATCTCTTCATGATATTTCCAATGATATATTATAATAGTAAATCAAACACTTGAGTCAAAAACTATGGCTCTAGGAAGTTGTTCCACCAAAATGTGAATTTCAAATGAAATATCTTCCTAGGTGGGAATTTACAAATGACTTGAATTTTGGGTGCCAAAACAAAATGGGGAGTTACAATTTCCGAAATATTCATGGTGGTTATTGGTGTAAAATAAAGGGTTGAATGGAGGTTACAAGAGGTGGCTCCATTAGTGTAAATTGTGGCTCCAAGTTGAAAAGTTTTCTTAGGGTGTTGATTTTCTTTGTGATGAGTCACATCCATGTGGATGTAGCATTATAATTTATGAATCTATAATTTCATTTTTTGGAAGAAATAGAAAATGGGTTGTTTTCCTTCTTGCATTTTCTTTGTTCATATTGTAGACATGGAAAATGTACAATTCGATCCAACACACTGGATCCTGATTTACTAACACCATTTCATCTCAAATCATCTTTTTTGCTAGTCATTTAATCGAATAATCTGTATTTGATTAAATTCATCACTCTTCATCTCTTAATTAAATAAATCAACTTCATCTAATTAAGTCATCATCTCCTGTTAATTAAATAAATCAATTTTATTTAATTAATTCTGTAAAACTCTTTTTAATTAAATAATTCATTTTATTTGATTAAATCCCTAAAGTCTTCTTATTAAATTAAATAAATTAAACATTATTTGATTTAATCTAACATTATCCCCTTTAGTTAAATAAATCAAAATAATTTATTTAATGAAACCCTTCCTCTCAATTTGATTTAAATCAATTTATAAATTTAAGTCTAAATTGTCACATCTCCTAGTTCTTCATTAAATTAATTAATATTTGATTAATTTAATCCTAATCTATGTCACATCCTCTAGAGAATGCAACTTGCACAATAAATCAATTACTGTGATTTATTAAATCTGTATTTTCTCTCAACATGGCATAAAAAGGGAATATTCCCTCAAATTTGAATTCAAATTCAAATGGACTTAGTCCTTCCAAAAAGGAATTTAAGACCTCTTACATGTTCTTGGGCTTGAGCCAAGTGACAATAACTCCATTTCTTTCATCCCCCCTAAACATGTCACTTCATCAAATTCAAAATTCAAACTTGCACATTGATCAAAATGTGCTCAACCTTCAACCATTCACATCTTGACAAATGACACTTGGCCATTGGATGTTGAATGATCCCACATTGCTTATTTTCACTCTCTCTTCCATTTTGGAAATCTATAAATGAGAGACTCTTCCTCTCATTCTATCATCCACAATTTGAGTAAACTTATTAGACTCAAATCCATCTTCAAGCATAGCCATTTCATCTATTTTTATCAAGTTCTTAGCTAGGTTATGCAGGAATTCAACCATCAAGTGGATCAAATCATCAAAGCTTACAAAGGAGTTGGGAAAGGGCTGATTTTGGCATACCAATAAACACCAACTCCCCCATGGGATTGATAGTTATTCATTAAAATAGGATTTATTTGATTTAATTTGCATTGTTCTTTATTTTTTATTCCTATATTAATGTTTCAATCTAATTTCATGGGGAATCCTTGTTTCACCTTGCATATGATCTAACATTGCGCTCATTTTCTATGTATGTGCAGGTATGAAATTGGGGTTCACAATTATATGTTGTTGTGTTATGTGTGGGTGCTAGGTGGAGTAGCCCCTTATTATATATGTAAAACTAGGGATGGATAGAGGAGGAAGATAAAGGGAGAGAGATAGTTAGATAGGGATAGAGAATGAGAGAGAGAGAGATAGAGGTAGAGTAAGGGAAGTGAAATAGATAGGTAGAGAGGAGATGGGGAGAGATAGGTAAATATGTAGTGAGGGGGATACAAAGAGGGAGAGAGGTATAGGGAGAGAGGGGGGAGATAGGTAAATATATAGAGAGGGAGATACAAAGAGGGAGAGAGGTATAGAGAGAGGGGGAGATAAATAGGAAAGGAGGGATAGATATACAGAGAGGGGAGATAGAGATATAAAAGTAGATAAAGGGATAGAGATATTTAGAGAGGTAGAGAGGAGAGGGGGGAGAGAGAGATAGAGGGGGATATATAGAGAGTAGTGATAAATTTAAGAACCCCCCTAAATATATATAAAATCTTGGTGAATATTTCATTTTTGGAAAAAAATATTAATTTTTATTGATGAGAAAATTTGATGGAGAGCACATTCATGATTATGCCATTTTTTTAGAAATTATCATTTTTCCAAAAAAAATGATAATATTTTATATATATTTAGGGGGGTTTCTTAAAGTCATCGCTTCTCTATATCTCTCCCCTCTCTCTATCTCTCTCTCCTCTTTATATACCTCTCTACCTCTCTATCTATTTAGATTTTTCTTCCTTTCTCCTCCTCTCCTCTCTCCCTCTCTATCTCTATCCATTTCTCTACCTCTCTATCTCTATCTCCCTCCTCTCTCTATCTCTCTCACCCTTCCTCTCTATATGGACCCCTCTCTCTATACCTCTCTCCCTCTTTGAATCTCTCCCTCTCCCTCCCCCCCTTCTCTATATTTAGCTCTCTCTCTCTCTCTCTCTCTCTCTCTCTCTCTCTCTCTCTCTCTCTCTCTCTCTCTCTCTCTCTCTCTCTCCTTCTCTCTCTCTCCCTCTCTACCTATATCTCTCCCTTTGTGATAAATTTAAGAACCCCCTAAGTATATATAAAATATTGGTGAATATTTCAATTTTTTGGAAAAATAATTAATTTCTATTGGCGAGAAAAAATGATGGAGAGCACACTTGAGATTTTGTCATTTTTTATAAATTAACATTTTTTCCAAAAATTAAAATTTTCTAGGATTTTATATATATTTAGGGGGTTTCTTAAAGTTATCACTGTTCTCTATATCTCCCCCTCTCCATCTCTCTCTCCATCTCTTTATATACCTCTCTCCATCTCTATCTATTTAGCTTTCTCTCCCTCTCCTTCTCTCTCCCTCTCTAGCTATCTCTATCCCTTTCTCTATCTCTCCCCTCTCTCTATCTCTCTCCCACCCTTCCTCTCTATATGTCCCCCCTCTCTCTATACCTCTCCCTCTCTCCCTCTCTATATATTTATCTATCTCTCCCCCTCTCTCCCTATCTCGCTCTCTCTCCCTCTCTACCTATATCTCTGCATTTTCCTTACTCCACCTCTATCTAGATCTCTCTCCCCCTCTCTATCTATCTCTCTCCTTTTCTCTCCCCCCTCTATCTTTCCATAGTTATATATCTCTAGATATATCTTCCTCTCTATCCCTTCATATTATTCACTCTTGTTCTCTCTCTCGCTCCTTCCATCTCTCATGCTCTATATATCTATCTCTATCTCTCTCTCTCTCTCTATGTATCCCTCTTACTCCTCTCTATCCCTCTCAATCCATATATTTCTTTAACCCTATCTCCCTATTTCTCTATATCCCTTTCTATCTATATCTTTGCCTCTCTCCCTCTCCCTTTATATATATTGATCTATCTCTCCCTATATCCCCCTCTTCTTTCTCTCCCTCTCCCTTTATATATATTGATCTATCTCTCCCTATCTCTCCCTATCTCCCCCTCTTCTCTCTCTCCCTCTCCCTCTTCTTTATACCTCTCTCATATTCACTCCATCTCTCCTATATATCACTATCTCCCTCTTAATCCTCTCCATACCTTTCTATCCATATGTTTCTCTACCCCTATATCCCTATATCTATATCTCTCTCCCTATCCCTCTCTATCTCTATATCCCTCTATCTATATATCTCCCTCTCTCCCTCTCTCCCTCTCCCTCTATATTTTGATCTATCTATCCCTCCCCCCCTCTTATCTCTCCCTCTCTCCCTTTATATCTTCCTTTCTATACCTCTATCTCCCTGCTCTATCTATCCCCATTTCCCCCTCCCTCCTTCCTTCTCTATCTCTACCTCTCCCTCTCTCTCTCTCTCTTTCTCTTCCTCCCCCATCTTTTTCTCTTCCTCTTTGCCTCTATTTCTCTCTCTCTCTCTCTCTCTCTATATATATATATATATATATATATCCTTATATCTATCTATATCTCTCCCTCCCCCTTCCCTATTCCTCTATCTATCTCTATCTCCTCTCTATCTCCCTCTCTCAATTCCTACCTCCCTATCAATATATCTTTATCTCTCCCTTTACCTCTCTCTATTTCTCTCCCTCTCCCTCTATCTTCATCTCTATCTCTATCTTCATATTTTTAAGGAGATACTTGATGATGATTTTGAATATTTATTACCCTTGGATAACTACAAGGTGACATGAGCCTATTGATTACTAAAAATTTACTGAGTTTGAGAAATTATAAGATCCTTCAAAACCTAGAATATGTATTATAACTCTTAGAGATTAAAAACCATTCTCAAACATCTTGAAACTATATATATGAAACATAAATTTAGGTATAAGGAAGTAAATGTCAATGTGTAAATTTATCTTATACTTAAAATTCTATTTCATGTATATAGTATGAGGAAGAGGGAGAATTTTAATTATATAAGGAGTTAGAGAGAGATGCGAAGATAAATGGATGTATTTTTTATTCTTGGAAACACAAGTGCATTATTGCTCGATTGTGATTAAAAATAGGATCAATCACTACCAAGATATAAATCGAGCATATTATAACAAAAGCACATTATTAAACAATCACATTATATCTTGTATTGGACTAAAAAGTGACATGGTCAATTTTTGGTTCCTCACCTTTCTGCACTTACCCTTCTCTATGTTTGGGCATAATACAACACACCACATTTTATTACACCAAGAGCTATCCCCAAGCCATAGTTTCAAGTATTTGTAGATTCCTAAAATGATTTTTATACCATTATCGTCATACTTATGTGGAAGAAGTCCTTTATAATTAAAAAAATGTAGTGTTTGTCCTCAAAATATTGGGGATCCACTTATGTTGATAGTTGTCGATATTGATGTTTTAGAAAGGACAATTATACCTTAATACTTGAATATATTTATTTTTATCATTTATATGTTTGGTTAGTACTAACCATTTGTTGAGACTTTTCTTACAAGTTCCTAAGTTTAGTCATCTTCAATTTGGAAATTCATCTTATAATACCCAAGGTAGTAAGTGATTATACCTATAATATCACTCTAGTCATATGGAAATGATAAAATTAGGGTCATATGACAAACAATTGACCACAAAAAAAATAATTTTGTTGTATTTTAATTAATTTTTTTAATAAAATAATAATTATTTATTTAAAAAATATAAACAAACAAATTTTTATAGAATGTTTTGACTAATAACATAACATATGCGAGGAAAACCCTTTTGGATAAAAAATCCACAAATCATCATTTAATATAAGAGAAAACTTCCATCAATGTCTATACACATAAAAATTACACCAAGAATATAACTCTCTTTATCTCCTTCTCTTCCTTTTTTATTTACAATGGCTTCAAGTGATCTTATACATCCCTTATAATAAACTCTACAAAAATACCTATCATGTTATGCAATTGCTCCCCACACCCAACAATCCATATACAATATGTTTACAATGTATATTCCTCTATTTAATTTAATAATAAAATATATGGGATTGACTTAATTCTCAACCATCACTTGGGGATTGTGACCTTTCACCTAATATATACATTTAATTTCATACATACATACATACATACATACATATAAAACAACTAAAATTTAGAAATCATCCCTAAATAATATGACTAAGGCCATATTATTATATTATAAGGCCAAAGCTTATAATATTAGATATGAAAGACTAAAATGTGATTACCTAATTATTTTTTAGGTCCATTTTTACACAAGCATACTTAATATTACTTAGGTCATGTACTTTTTTTTAGTCTCAAGTCATAGGATAAGGATACATGTTATGATCTAATTTAATCCTCACCAAGGGTTTCTTTATCCTTATTATAAGGATTTATCGTTGTATACTTGTAATCAATTCATAAGTTTTTAGATCGATAGGATTCTCAAGATTGTATAGAAAATTATTTACTTTCTCTCCCTTTTGTGATATGTGTTTTGATTGTAGGTGCTTGAACTCAAAGCTACGGGGTTTAAGCATCAAATTCAACATGGTATCAAAGCATGAGATATGCAATTAATTATACTTTTTTTGAGAGATTAAACCTTGAAAATTCAAACATTGTATCTTGGATAAAAACATACCTCATTTTTGCATCCAAAATGTCCAAAAGCCCTAAGATAGCTTGTCCAAATGCTAAAATTGCAATTGAAAAAAATCAAGAAAATTATTTTTTGGGTCTTGCAAATTCTTCATTTTTTTGTACAATGTACATATCTATAGATATGTATGGAATTTGTATTCAAATGACATAGTACAATATGATCTACCATTAATGCAAGTCATAACGACACAAAAATAAAAAATCGGTAAAAAATATAACGTGTTTTTTAACAAATCTAACGTATGAAATTTTTTTGGTGATTTTTTTAAAGATTTAGGGTAGTTTTCATGCTTTGGTGGACAATTTTATATTTATTAGTATATTTATAGCTCTCTTGGTTATTTTTTTCCTATTGATAGTGCTCCAATGATATTCAATGATATCTTCCACCTCTAGCAGTATGATTTGCTACTTTGAGTGGCTCCATCGCTCCATCACATCTCCTCATTTGCCCTTTATTTTCCTTGACTATAACTAGTCATTAACCCATAGTCATATCAATGATCAAGGGCTAACGCTTAGGGTCAACACCCAACACCTAGTAATTGGTCAACCAAGTGACTAGAGGCCAACCCCTTTTAGCACAAAACCTACACATTGAAGTCAAATTGGAGCAATTTCTATAAATTGGGCATATTATGTCAAAATTTTGTAAATAAGATATCATTGGATAACTAGTTCTAAGTACCTTCCAGTGGTGCTAGTATTTTTTCTAGATTTTTTTGGTGAGATTTATTTCTTGTTGAAGTTAGATCTACTTTTTTTCAGTTCTAGGTTCATATATTTTGGCTAAGATATCTGTTTCATGATTCTTGTGGTATTGAAAAGCTAGTTTAGCATGCTACATGGTTATTAGACCTATTTTCCCATAATTTTTATTAGGTACCAATTATTTTTTATCAGAAGTTAAGTTTTCCTTTTTTAGTTTAATTTTTGGAAAATTTTAATAAATAGACTATTATTGAACAATGGGGTTATTTTCTTGTATTGTGAGGGGTATGTTGCTATTAATCATTCCAATTTTAATTATTTTTGAAAAAAAATAATGAATCTAAACCACATTATTCCACACACACCATACAATTATTATGGGTGTAACAAATAAATGAAGATCAATATGAAGAAACATGGATTATATCGAGTGACCATGGGCACAAAACTTAAACAAAAAAAACTATAGAAAATAAAAAATGGTAAAATATAGGTAATGAAGCCAATAGAACATTATGCATGCCTATGTCTCTTGATCTCCTTTTTCACATTGAGTCTTGTACTACACCAAATCAAATTTGGGCTTGTTTGGAGACCTTGTTGGAGAAGCAATATACATTGTGAGGTTTTTAGTTGAAAAATAAACTTATTGGTTTGAATCCTACAAATTTTGATATCATTTAGAAATTATTCACCAAAATCAAATCCCTCAAATTGTAGTTGACATAGTGTAATATTGAGAAATAAGATACCTAGTTTATTCTTTCCATCCTTGCCAAGCTTGGTCCTAATTATTCAGTTTTTTGTTTCTACATTCTATGCTACTAGAGATACTTTTGTTACTACATTTGATGCCTTCATTTGATAATTTAACTTCATCACTCACCATTTAGTAGGAACAATTGGTATATATGGGTACATTGAAGTCTTCCAAACCACATACTATTATTCCAACACAAATCAGAAAAGATCAAAAGCCTTAAAATAGAAAATGAAAGAAACAAAAAAATAAAGACTCCAAGAACAATGAGAAAGTATGGGGCAAAAGTGGACTTTAATAGAATTAATAGTCTTGATATTTTTTAATTGTTCTATTTAAAATAAATAAATAATTTACTATGATAATTTCATATTATCATTAATGAAAACTTTATCTATTTTGGTGTAGATAACAAGAAAACTCCTTTCTATTGGTTTTATTAGAACTATTTATGAGTGTTATTTCAGTATATTATTATCTAAAAATAATTAAGTTATTAATGACTGAATGAAACATAAAAATAACTCCCCACGTGAAAAATTATATTGAATTTAGATTGATTATATGTATAATAACATCTACTTTATTGAGAATAATAGTGAATCCAACTGCTGCAATTGCCATCAATTGAGATATTGTAGAAGGGGTAGGGGCCCTAGCTCGGTTGGCTAAATCTTTCATCTTGCAGAAGGTTGGTCATGAAGTCTAGTCTCCCCCACCCCTGTGGTACCGAAGGGCATGTCACGCCAACGCCACTAGTCACATTAAAAATTTTACCAAGCGCATTGTAGTTTATAGGGGGTTGTGCTAGCCGATTCTTGAAGTCTAAAAAAATAAAATTGAGATATTGTAAAAAGAAAGAGATAAAAAAAGAAGGGGTGGGTGCATAAATAAAACCACTCTTAGCTAAGAAAAATTCCTCCTTAGATTGTTATTACAACTCAAATCATAAAAGATCAGAAAGCTTCAAATAGTAAATGAAAGAAACAAAAAATAAGGACTTCAAGAACAATGAGAAAGTAGGGGAATAAAATTTATAGGATATGTCTGAGTCTTGTTACTCTTTTAAAGGGGAATCACCAAAGAAGGAGAGACCAAAATATGCTTATTGTAAAAAATAAGGACATGATTAGCATCAATCCTATGTAAAATAGATTTGCGTGTTGAAGCACCTTCTTTAGAAGAACAATATCCAATTGGCTTCATATATGACATTTGGTACATCCTATTCTTCAACATCATCATCATCTACATAGTTAGGGTTAGTTGAAATGAAAAATATAATAGACAAGATGAAAGGAAATGCACTCTTTAAATATACTATTATTCAATTAGGATGATGGATTCTTGATTTAGGAGCCTCACATCACATGACTTCATCCCAAGGTATGTTCTCTTTATTTGAGCCTTGTACTTTACCACACATACTAATTGGAAACATAAAATATATGAGTATTTTTGGGAAAGAATCTATCGATAGTGATGATGGAACATTCCATTGCATACATTATGTTCCCTCACTATCAATGAATCTCCTTTTCATCTATTAGATTACACACATTGGGGTAGGGAAGACTATTAATTTCACACCTAATTAAGTGCTTATCAAAGAATTATAGAGGAGAGATATTGTTTCTATTAGGATGGTTGATCATGCATTTTGATTGTATGCCTTTTTCATATTTTTCTCTATATGATCTTGCAATACCTTCAATTGGCATAAAATATCATACATCTAGAGTGGATCACACACCTAAGGATAATTTTGGACACTTAAAAACCTATATGTAATTACATCCACCTTATTAAATGAGACTTGTGTTGAGATTCCATCTCCTCCACCTCTTGCATCTTTAACAACCAATTCAATTTAGTAGGATATCACTAGTCTTTCAGTTTTAGCTTTATGGGATGCTTTTTTACCATACATTGTAGATTTTAGAGACATTATTGAGGATATTCACTTTCTCTTTGATGAAAACTATATCATAAATTTTATCACATTATCATTGCATTTGGATAAATTTTTACCTAATTCTTCATAATTTTTAGATTTGCTTCATCTCAAATGACATATTTTGATGCAGACATGTGGAAAATTGAGTAGTTTTTAGAAAAACACATCATGGGACCTTTTATCCTACCTCTGTTGAGTTATTTTATTCTACATATACCATTAGATTTTGTAGACATGGAAAATGTACATTTCCAGTTTTGGCACACTTGATCCTGATCACTAACATCATTTCCTCTGAAATCACACTCTCAACATTTCATTGTAATTCGATCCCTTAATCTAATGAATCATTCTTTATCTAATTAAGTCATCATATCCTATTAATTAAATAAATCAATTTTATTTAATTATTTCTGTAATCCCTCTTTAATTAAATAATTCATCTTATTTAATTAAATCTCTAAAGTCCTCTTATTAAATTGAATAAATTAAACATTATTTGATTTAATCTAACATTACCCCCCTTAGTTAAATAAATCAAAATCATTTATTTAATTAATCATTTCCTCTCAATTTGATTTAAATCAATTCATAAATTTAAGTCTAAATTGTCATATCTCCTAAATTCCGCATTAAATTAATTAATCTTTGATTAAGTTAATCCCTATCACTAAAATCCTCTAGAGAATGCAACTTGCACAATAAATCAATTACTTTGATTTATTTAATTGCCTATTTTCTCTCAACATGACATCAAAAGGGAATATTCCCTCAATTTGAATTCAAAATTCAAATGGGCTTGGTCCTTCCAACAAGGCATTCAATGCCTCTTACATGTCCTTGTGCATTGAGCCAAGTGACATTAACTCCATTCTTCTTTCCCCCCAACATGTCACATTCAAAATTCAAATTTGAATCCAATGACATTTATCATGCACATTGACCAAAATGTGCTCATTCCTCAACCATTAACATCTTGACAAGTGGCACTTGGCCATTGGATGTTGAATGATCCCACATTGCTTATTTTCACTCTCTCTTCCATTTTGGAAATCTATAAATGAGAGACTCCTCCTCTCATTCTATCATCCACAATTTGAGTAAACTTACTATACTCAAATCCATCATCATCCACAATCTTCATGTAAAGTTACTCTCTTCACATTGAGAGCTAATTTTTCCCATCTCACTCAATCATTCACTATTTTCATAAATTGTAACAAGGCTATGCTCAAATCTCTTTGGAGATTTGACCATTGCTCAATCAATCCATATTGCAACTTAGGAATTGGGAAAGGGCCAATTGCAACACTTCATTGGCACCAATTCCCCCATAAGATCATCATGCTATTAGCTTAATTAAGATTGAATCTCTTTTATTTAAAGTTTATTGTGTTCTTCATTTCCTAATTCAGTTTGAATAGATGGATTTTTATGGGGAATCTCTCATACTTGTTTGCATGCATTTGATCTAACAACTAATGTGTTTTTTTGCTCTTGTGCATTTGCAGGTTTAGGGGTTCACATTTTTGCGCTATAAGGAGGGCTAAATCAAAAATTCAATCACGTTTTTCAAAAACTCCGTAGTTTTTGACTTTTTTTTGTAGACACAGGAAACACAGCCATGCGGTGCTATATTGCACTGCCTTTGGCACCACAACACAATACTTCACCGCTTTCAAAGAAGTAGCGCCATATTGACCTGTTCCTCATTTCCTAACCTCGCCGCGTTTTCTCCCCGCCTGTCACTTTTTCAAATCTCCTAAATCCACTGTGTTCACCCCCCACGATGCAATACTGCACCGCTTTCAGCACCGCGATTTTTCCAAAATATTCCGCTCCATCCTTCCCACCTAAAATATTTAAATTTTCAAACCCAACCGCTTCCAAACTCCGCCGCTTACCTCTGTCGCACCGCTTTTGCACTCTCTGTTTCTGCATAGTGCCGCCCAAAGTCAACCACACAACGCTATATAGCGCCGCCTTCACTCCAAACTACGCTGTTCTGCAAACTATGCCATGGAAAAACAATGAGATTTAAAATTGACATGTGCTTATTAAATTTAGGATTTTTTAATCTTTGACCTTGTTCTCTATCTTTTTGCTCTCTGGTTTTTGGTCATTTTTGCAGGTTGGAGCAAAGGAAGAAGTTCATCATGACATCATGTTCACCAAACCCAAAGTGTTTCTAAACACTAAAGTGTTCTTCAACACTCTTTAAGAAATTTTTTAAATATCTTTGGCCTTAGAAACACTAAATTCACTTTGGGTTTAAAAAGAACAAGAAATTTTTTATTATGACACCATGCTCATTTTGTACAAAGTGTTTTTAAACACTAAAGTGTTTTTCGACACTCTTTAAGGAATTTGATAAGTTCATTGATCTTAGGACACTAAATTTCTTTTGGGTTCTAAAATAAACAATCAAATTTCTTTTCAAAAAGTTGCCAAGGGGCTAAAAAGAACCTTAGACAAACATACTAGATTTTGTTTAAAGGTTAACAATTGAACAAGGCAATCTCACATTTAATTTGGTGCTTAAAAAGAACTCATCATTGCTTTGAGGAGCTTAAAATTGAACATATATTTTTTATGCTTTGTAATACTTTTTTCAAAGTAGTATCATTTGAAAGGGCGTATGCACTTCTCTCACGCTTCATGACGATCTTGAGAATCAAAAGTCCTTTTTGGTGACACTAAGTTGCATAAAAGATTGCCTCCACTTTTCAAATTTGGGCATTTTAAAATTGAACAAAACATGCGAGTGTGAGTAAACTTATTGCGAGTGTTCTCCCTTTGTTTTTGAACAAAGGTTGATCGAACTACGAATATGTTTATTCGCTTTTGTTTATCTTAGAGGGCTTGCCTTGTGGGAAAAAGGACTCACCCAAGGGAATGACCCAACTGGGAACACGCTAAAGCCAAGCGACTTCCAACCGGTATATAAGTGTGGATTCTTGAGGAAAGTTCAAGAATCACGAGGATTATTTTGACGAGATGGAAAAAAATGGACTCTCACCGACGTTGGATAATCCCCCACAAACATAATGCCCGCATTAGAACCCTTTGTTTAGAAAAAGGCCAAAACCTTGTCTATCTTGTTGGTGCAAAAGGTCATGTCCTTTGAAGCCGCCCCACGTTATACATGCGGTTTTGTTGTAGAGATGAAAAGTATGCCATGGGAGATTCATGGGTACTAATGCTTGGATGGCCCAAGAAGTGTGTGCTGTGGAGGGGAGCCAATATGGTCAAGCATTTAGCCATTCACACAGAATATGCTCAGCTGGATTTATCCAAGTGGGAACCCAACAAATACTATCTTTTCAACCTAGGGTTGTGTATGTCATTGAGACACTTTTCTTGGTTCTAAAACATTGAGAAACAATCATTCACAAAGATTTTCAAATTTCAAACCCTTTAGGGAAGCAAATACCTTTCATGAATTCAAGTGCTCATGATTTCCCTAGGGATTTCATCCTTATAGGCTTCTAAGTATTTATATTCCATCTCAATTTTCTTACTAAAGTCAACATTAGATAACCTTTGCCTTGATTTCCACATAATGCACTTTGTGGGATGAAAGAAAATTAGGATATTGGACATTTAGTTTGAAAAGAATAATCAAGAAAGTGTTTGTGGTAAAAAGAACCAAACCTAAGAAAATTAAAAGAGAATTGAACCACACATGTGCTTGATCTCTTTTGGGTCATTGGGTTTTCATGCAAACATTGGTCTTTTGGTTTGAATTACTCCTAGGGAAAAGCATGTTCTTCATTACCTTGGTCTTGTAAACAAGTCCTCAGAGGGTCATCTAGGATCAAAATAATCACTTCAACCATCTCTCAAACATCAATCAAATCCCATCTCACCAACAATTTTGGAACCTTGGAAACATCATTCATGCTAGACTTTTGGAAAATCAGCATCACCTTGTTTGACTTAAAGCACCTAGTCAAATTATCAATCTTCTTGAACAAATTTTCCTCTAAGATAACACAACTTCCTGAGATCTACTAGTTCATGATCACTTTCATTGGCTTAACACACTTATCCAATTCATTCTCTATGCGAGTTTTCCCTAGGATAACAAAACTTCCTAGGGTTTACAAATTCACCATCATCTTTGTTTGACTTAACACACTTAGTCAAACTACCAACCAATCAGAATCAAATCAAATAAATTCCTAAAGTATATAATTGATCCAAAGCTCCTAAAAGTTTCAAACACCCATATAATTCACCACTTTCATCCTCCATCTCATCATTGGTGCTAAACCCCTTGGAGGTCAACAAGTTCAAAACACAATAAAAACATGGAATTTAAACTTGACTCATACATCACGAGTAATCCAAATCATCCAAACTATCCAAGTCTCACAATGCCAATTGATTATCGAAACTCACATTTAGACATGGCATCATCATCTTGTCCAAACCTAAAAAGTATAACAAATGTGAGTATGCCCAATCCAATGTTCAGAACACCTTTCCCAATGGTAGATTTAAATCCAAGTCCAAATCTGCAAATCTATCAACCAAACGCTCAATGTATGAGTTTTCCAAACAACATTATCCCACCAAATGCATACATGCCAAGTGCAACTTTACCAAACATGACCATTTCAAATTCACAGTTGGTAAACTTTGGGGTCAACATGTTTGCAAATCCCATCAATGTTGTTTAAAATCCAAGCAATATGTTGACGACTCTAGGTATTGATCCAAGTGAAGGTAACACCATGAAAAATAAAAGCTACCTAAATCAAGGCAATATGATTCTCAACCACAACAATGTTACAATGCCTTTTAATTAAAAAAGTACAAAGAGGAAGAGACACATCTCATTTTTTTGTTATTATGATCTTATACAATAAATTTTCTAATGCTTTGTAATTCAAGAAGTACAAAGAGAAAGAGGCACATTAAATTGGCCATTAGGAGGTGCCATTTTCATGCACACTACCCCTTAGTGGCAACTCCTTAAGGCCCAACATTGATTTATATTTAAAAAATTGACACAACATAAAGGTTTTGTAAAAATATCTATCACTTGGTAATTGGTTTGGTAAAATTATTGAGTAATTTCACCATTGAGAACCTTTTTATAAAAAATAATGCACATGGACTTCAATGTGCTTCCTTATTTAATTCTAAATTAAATTTTTGGTAAGAGCTATAAGATTTTTGTTATTATATACAATATGGTAGTTTCGATAATACTCATATGTGGCTTAATGAATAATTTGGGAACCGATGTCATATCCTTTAATAATTATATTATATTTTTATATTTAGCTTTTATATTTATTAGAGAGTGAAAATTCTATTTCTTACTATTCCAAGTGATAACACCTACATAAAACTTGAAGACATAGCTAGAAGTATATTTCTTATTAAGGGAATGACTAGCATAATGAATATCATTGGAAAATAAATAAATTTTAATTCTAATATTATTGTTATAAGTTTAATAAAAACAATTATTATATGTACCTTTGATATATTCTAGAATTATTATATTTATTTTTTAATGATCAAGATATGGATCTTGCATAAATATAGAAGTAATATGTACAACACAGGTAATCTTTGGTATAGTTATGGTAAGGTAAATCATTATTCCTATTGGTTTTCTATACAAGATAGGATTGAACTTCTTAGTTGAAGGTTTAAAATTAAGTTTGCTTCCTCCTTTGATAGGCATGGTAATTAGTTTGTAGACAGTCATTTTAAACTTTTGAAGTAGATTATGTGAATATTTGGCTTAAGTTTTGGTCCTAGAATATGGTTATCCCTAAGAAAGTGGTGAAGGATTAATTTAGTCACTTTGAATTATTTTCTTAACTTGGTTCTATATTTGTAGATTAAGGATTTTAGAGTATTGGTAAAAATTAGGTCATCTACACAAAGTACAAGGATGATGATTTGACCATATTCAAATTTTACAAAAAAGATAATTTTTATTACAACAATTAGAGAATCTAAGAGATTAAAAGTAACTATTAATTTTTACATATTAAGCTCTAGGAGCTTATTGAAGATCATAAATTGATTTTTTACGTTTACAAATACTTTTTTCGAAGCTGTTCAATACCTTTAGAGTGAGTCATGCAAAACTCTTCTTGAATATAACCATTTAAGAATAAATTTTTATCATTCATTTGGTGTATGTCCTAACCAATTTATGATGTAAGAGAAAGAAGAATTCAAATGGTGGTCATATTCATAATTGAGGCAAGGGTTTCGTAATTTATACTACATTTTAAAATAAACCCTAAAGCAACTAAACTTGCATTATATTTATATCTATTTAACCAATATATTCATAAAGCTATTTTAAATAATCTATATTTATTTTAGAATCTAGATGATGGCAAGGGAGACTCTCCCTTTCAAATCTAATAATAAACACACATACAACTCTATGCAAGAAGGGAACAAATTAACTTAAACAGATAGAAATGGAAGAGAAATATGCAAAATTTATTAAGTTCAAATATGAAAATGAATTACATAATCATAGAGCTCATATGCTCACGTACAACATGGGCTTCACACATACAAAATCTGCAACTCAACATTCCAACATCATTCCAAAAACATCTAGATATGCAACCACCAACTCTCCAAAATCTCCCCATTCACCAAATTGCAAGCATCAATATATCAAAATTGTGTGAGAAGAAACCACTATTGGTTTCTCGAAACAACCTCCACTAAACCACCAGGAAAACCCGTCACTTTCTGCCTATCAATGCTTTGTCATTTGTCATAATTTTTTAAAACAATTTCTAGGTTTGGTGTGTTTCGTTTCTAGATTTCCGGATCATTTCAAATTTTTTAATTTCATTACCGTATGAGAAAGTTATGGCCGTTTTACTAAGACTGGGTCTCATAATTACGACCCAAAAAATCTTCTCTTTTTCCAAAAATAATAATATGCCAGTCAAACCTTTAGAATGTTCATTACTCCTTTTTGGCAAGGATTTCCTCTTTTTAGCATGTGCATTCAATGTAAAATTCAAAATTTTCTTCCTGCCTTATACCCACTCTCTCCATTCCATCAATACACATCATTCCAATCCTCCAACAAGATGCAATTTCAAATTTTTTTTTAATGGAGTTCCAATTTACAATAATTGTCCACTCACATATTTGGACATAGAAGTTTTCCCTTTTAAAAAATTAACACTTCTCAAATATTTTAAAACAATAAAAAAATGAATCAATTAATTAATTAATTTTCCCACAATTCATCACCAAATTCTGCTACGTTGGAGGAGTTGAAAATTTCAACAATTTACACTTGCAACCAAAGATTAAAATAAAACACCACCATAAAACTTTAAAATATTTTTGGTTGCGCAAGATTGCTTGGTACCCCTTGATGCTCTTGCATCATACACCCGGGGTAGAAAGTTTGTGAGCATAGGCTCACAAAAGTGTAGTTGAATGGTAGAACCATTCTTTTAGTTTGCAATCAATTTGCAATGAACTTTATCACTGTCCAAAGTGCACATGAAGTCTTTTCTTCTTCCTTTTCTTCCAACATCTTGCTGGTACTAGCTTTTCTCTCCAACAACTCTGCTTACCATTCTTCTCTTCTCTCGTGGACTTGAATCTACCATGTACCATCCTCCTCCAAATAATCTCTCTACTCCTCTCCTCTTTCATGGGTTTTGACCCACCACAAAATGACCACCTCCACCAAATCTCTCTTGTAGCTTCCTCCATAGCCTCTACCTTGCAAGTATACATCTATATACCACTCTGGATCCTCACAATCCTTTTTCTTTTCTAACTCTTTTCTCATCTCACAATGCAAATCCTTTATAAATTCAACATTATAAAACTCATCAAAATTAGATTTTACTTCGGTGACTTCTTCTATCACAACATCTTCTTCCTCACTAATGAATGCTACTGTCTTTGTTGTTGCATTGAACAAATTCTCTATCTCTGCGATCTCTTCCTCAAGAGACTCTTGGTCTTCATCAAGTTCCTCATCAAATACTAGATCCTCATACATCACTGCATATTTTGTTTTAATTGCAACATCCTCAACTATTGTAATTTTTACACTTTCACTTTCAACTACAATACTTTCACCTTTGCTACTGACTGTCATCACTATCTTCGTGTCCTCTAAAGGACTTAACTCTACCACAACATAATTTTCCTCTTTGATTGTTGCACTTTCTCTTTGCTTCTCATCTTTTGCTACAATCTCACCATCTTTCTTCACACTATTCTCAAAACATACTTCTACAATATTTTTTCCATCTTGCTCATTTGAATACACAACTATGACAAGCTTGTTGTCTTTCTTCTTTGAAATTTCATCAAACACTTGCCACACACTCTCAATATTGAACCTCTCAGGTATAAAATGCTTCACATTCAGTGATTGGTCTACACACCACACACTCCACCCCCAAGTCTTGGTGCAAACTGCCTCACGTTCGACACTCTGCCTGCACACTCAAGAACTCTTGCTCTAATACCACTGATGATGAGGGAGACTCTCCCTTTCAAATATAATCACAAACACACATACTTGACTCTATGCAAGAAGGCAAAAAATTAACTTAAACACATAGAAATGGAAGATAATCAAATATGAAAATGAATTACATAATTGTAGAGCTCATATGCTCACATACAACTTGGGTTTCACACATACAAAATCTGCAACTCAACATTCCAACATCATTCCAACAACATATGGATATGCAACCACCAACTCTCCAAAAGCCCCCCATTCACCAAATTGCAAGCATCAATATATCAAAATTGTGTGAGAAGAAACCACTATTGGTTTCTTGAAACAACCTCCTCTAAACTACCAACCATCACTTTCTGCCTATCAATGCTTTGTCATTTATCAGAATTTTCTAAAATGATTTCTAGATTTGGTGTGCCTTGTTTCGAGATTTCTGGATCATTTTGAAATTCTTAATTTTGTTACCGTATGAGAAAGTTATGGTCATTTTACTAAGACCGGGTCTCATAATTACGACCCAAACAAACTTTTCTCTTTTCCCCAAAATAATAATATGCCAGTCAAACCTTTAGAATGTTCATTACTCCTTTTTGACACAAATTTCCTCTTTTTAGCATGTGCATTCAATGTAAAATTCAAATTTCTCTTCCCACCTTACACCCACTCTCTCCATTCCATCAATACCCGTCATTCCAGTCCTCCAACAAGATGTAATTTCAATTTTGTTTGAATGGAGCTACAATTTATAGTAATTGTCCACTCACATGCTTGGACATGGAAATTTCCCCTTTTAAAAAAATAACACTTCTCAAATATTTTAAAACAATAAAAAAATGAATGAATCAATTAACTAATTTTCCCACAATCCATCACAAAATTTTGCTACGTTAGAGGATTTGAAAATTTCAACAATTTACATTTGTAGGCAAAAATCAAAATAAAACACAAGCATAAATTTTTTAAATATTTTTGGTTGTGCAGAATTGCTTGTACCCCTTGATGCTCTTGCATCACTAGATCCCAAATCATACTCTAATTTCATATCATCCCTCCATCTTTATTCTCTATTGACTTCTTCATAATATTAGGATTAAATTTTGTAGAATGTCAATAAAACATGGTATATGTGGAATTCTTATCATTTTTGTAGAAGAAATATTTTATAATTTATCATATTGAATTAGGGATTGAGTCTATTTTGATCTTTTGGGTTGAAAATTATCATGGTATTTTTCCACTTAGATTTACAACTAAATTATCTTGAATTTGGTCTTCTTCTTCTAAGATAGACAATTCTTCATGGGATTCTATTTGAATAGGTTGGATGGAGAGCAAGGTGAATTTTTTAATAATATGAACATTTCTACATAGAATTATCTCCCTCTTGGAAGAATCATAATGCTTAGTCCTTTTTTCTTTCCTCTATAACCTTCAAAAATGCATTTAAACGAATCGGGATCAAGTTTCTTCCTTTTATCTTTAAGAATGGACATAGTGATTACAAAAATTATTAAGTGGGACACACTTGGTTTATTTTTATCCCATATTTATAAGGGTGTTTATATAGCATGCATCCTTCATGTGCTTCAATATTTTCCTTACCTTTTGATTAGCTAAAAAATAAGTTATGTCAAACCATGTCATTAATACTTATGCTCAAGTGATCAATTCTTTCGTGCCAAAGTGTCATCTTGGACTTGGATATGAAAACCATTAAAGATATTAAATATTATTATTTTTAATTTCTTGTGTAATATTAAAATCATTTTTAATAATCCAATTGTCCCCAAGAGTAATTTTTAAATTATCTTATGTGAGTTGTGAACATATTTTTTTTCACTTAGTTTAGTAACAAACACGACATCTCTAAAGATCCTATTGGATATCTTGGATATCTTAGCTTTCTTTTGACTTTTGAATGTAATATTAAGTATCCATTAAGATAAAACACATGTAGGTTTGATTGTAATATTAAGTATCCATTAAGATAAATCACATGTAAGTCATGTATCGTGAAGCATCCCTCTTTAGAATCCACTCACTGTCCTTTGAAGTAGAGATCATAGTGTAAAGACTGATTGTATTATATAAATTTTGGTTTTGATTTTGATATTAATTTTTATTTGGTAGCTATTTTTTGTGTTTGGATTTTTTTTATTGAAGGGTCCTTTTTTGCTCTTTTTGTTTTGATAGCAATCAATCTTTTTATGATCAAATTTGACACATTGTTGTAAATATTAGAAAATCTGACTCTATATTTTTAGTTAAATTATTTTTATTTCTTTATTTATTATTGTTGGTGGACTGAAATTTATTTCTTTGGTTGTCACCTTTGTTCTTGATAAAAGAATTGTCTTTTGTTTGAACAAAAAATGTTTGGCTACTATTTTGTTTAGAGTCAAAAATGTGACATTACTTGCTCTTCTTGGATGAAAAATGTAGAGAGATATGCCAAATTAGGAATGCCTCATTTGTAAGAGTTGGCTATGAAGATAGCCAACCAAGATCTAGAGGCCAAACGGAAAGCACACAGAGAGAATATCAATACAACAAGAATAAACTGTATTCCTATCAAGAATGCAAATATAAATTATTGTATAATATATGAGATACCCTTGGTTATATAGCTAAGGTGAGACATAGGATTAGACAAGATCATGACAAGTGTCTTAATCCTATGTCATGTGAAAAATAATGTTGAGAAGTTGTTGAGATGATTTAACATTATTGATATTGATGTCAAAACCTTGGATCTGGAAGGTTGTGCTTTGGATGATGTACATACTTGATCCATCTTATCGTATGCTATGATGTTGCATTGTGTGGAGATTATCCTTGATCCAAATATGACAATATTCCTTTTTGGGACGTCTGTTGAATTTAGTTGATGCGGTATAATGAAGACTAATCCTTTGATGATGGCTAGTATACTTAAAGCTTACTCTGGGTAACCTTGCTATCTAGAACTTCATGTTATATGTTACAAGTTTTGGTATGTCAGATTGTGCTTCTTTGGTTGATACTAAAATTAATGATAATCAAGATTTGGTCTTGGTTGTGGCGTTCCCATCAAATGAATATTGATCAAGATTTGGTCTTGGTTGTGGCATTCTCATCGGCTTCGAAATATATTTTATGTAATTCAAATGTGCTATCTTTTGGTGATTATGCTATCTTATGTTTGACCTATTTTTGGTCCCTTGGTAACGTGGTAAGAAGATCTTTATGTGTGACCTATCTTTTGGGTCCGGTGTTAGTGTGCAAGGTCTTATTGAATATTTCAAGCCTGTTCTTCATGCTGATATTTCTTGTGGTGATCTAAATTCAAATGGTGTTTGGCTGACTTAGAAGACTATGAAGATATTATGTGGTTGACTTATTTTGTTCTATGAGTATACATGCATATATATAGAGAGAGAATCTTTTTGATTGAAGATATAGATGCATGGAAGTAGTATGATGTGTGGGAACAAATAGAAGAGTGTGAAGGAAGGAGTAATTTATTTTGGTAGAAAGTTGTGCGAAGATTGTGAAGGAAGGTGTGCAAAAGATTCTTAACTGGATCTGCTGCAGATAGAAATTATGCTCTTAATCAGAACTGAATTCATGCATATGTAGATGCAACTTTATCAACTCACTTTTGGCAGTGAGCCTTTCTCTTTTGGCAGTGAGCCATTTTCTATAAGCAATGAGCCTCTCTCTTTTGGCAGTGAGCCTTTTTGTATCTTTGGCTATAATAGTCGGGTAGTGAGCCCAATTGGTAGCAAGCAACTTGGTAGTGAGCCTTTTTAAAAATCACTTTAACCAGCGTCACCTTAACCGGTGCTTTATAATTGAGAATTATCATTCTCTATGGTTTTTCCCTTCTTGGGTTTCCACGTAAATTTTTGTGTTCACTATGCTTCGTGTTGATATTTTATTTCATGTTCTTATTTATTTGATTATTTTATGACTGGTATAAGTCTGCTCTGGATTAAATAAAGAAAATAAAATTGTTTTAAGATAACTGATTCACCCCCCTCTCGGTTATCCAGACTGTTCAACAATTGGTATCGGAGCCTGGTCCCTTGCAGATAGAGCTTAACTACTTGAGGGAGATCTTGGTAGTTTGAATAGATGGCAGGAGATTATTACTTTGAGGAAGAACTGAAGTCAATATTGAGTGATATGGAAAGTACAAAATCTGAGAATGGAGAGTTGAAATAAAACCTTATGGAAGCAAATGATTGCATCTCAAAGCTAAGGGAGAAAATAAGGAAATTCAAAGCAAGACACAAAGAGGTCAGCCACAAATTAAATGAGTCAAAGGAGAGCGTTGTGGATTTGAAGAAGCAACTGGATGAATGCAAGAATACCATCAAATATAAATCAAAAGGAAATGAGAAATTAGATCAAGAGATAAGAAGGTTGAAACTTGAAGCAAGAGTATGTGAAAGTAGAATGATTCTAGATCAACTTTTGTCCCTACAAAAATGTCACAAGGATAAACAAGGACTTGGACTCACCAATGAAAACTCAAATCAGAACACTAAGGATGAAGACAATGTAGTGGAATCTGAAGCAATATTTGGTGTAACAAGCAAAGTCCAGAACTCTAGAAGATCTAAAAAAGACCCCCGGTGAGGCAACCAAATGCTCAAAGGTACCTATCTTTCAATGGTCATTGTTTTCTATGCAAAAAGTTTGGACATAAGGCTGTAGAGTGTAGAAGAAAGATGGAATTGGATATTCAATGCTTTAACTATCACAAGTTTGGTCACAAAGAAAGTCAATTCAAAAATGAATTATCTAATCCGACAAGAAGGAATGGAATGAACACTCTCTTTCATGGTTATTTCTATTTATGCTATGGTTATGGTCACAAAGCTAATCAGTGCAGACCTTGGGTTCACTCAACAAAGTCAAGACAAAGATGTTACAAGTGCAGTCGACTTAGACATTATGCTAACACATGCAGATATGTTGCTCTGAAAAGGACCGAAGATAAAAAGAAGGTTGTAGAATCAAATGAATCTAAGAAGAAGGTGAATACTGTTTAGAAGAAAAAGGAAACGAGTGTGGAGATCCCTCCATGGTATTGGATCCCGGTACATGCCCTACCGGTAACTAAGCCAATCTTCCTTGGCTCAGGGGGAGTTTTACAATGCATATCCTATCGGTTCCCCCTTTCTGAAGAAAGATTGATGTGTTTTCGATATGATTAAGATGGATCTGGGTGATGTTACATTCTGGAGGTTAATCTGGCTTATTGAAAAGTGAAGTACACTTTTCAGCATCATCGATACAAGTTTTGACAATGAATCTAGTGGTGGTATTTTTCTAAAGTTGAAGGGAGTTGAATTGGATGAGTTTGATCATCGAAAGACGAAAATAATGGAACTAGGGTTGAAGATGAATGAGTTGAAAAATGTAAGTACTCTGGGTATGGATTTGTGGGGAGAATTTCCTTGGTTTAACGATAGAGAGTCTATCTTGTTCCTGTTGAGTCGATTCAAGGATGACAACATTGTGTTGGACAAACCCTATCTGATCACGAAGGAGGCCATAGAAGGTATTACTGGTTTGTGTAGTGTTGGTGACCTCCCTGGGAAGAAAATGGTGAAATAAAAAGATGTGGAGGAACTTGCTGGTATCAACAAAGACCCCCAAGCTCTACTAACAAATACCATTGTCGACCCTACAATAAGGTATGTTTCTTACAACATCACTTATAAAATCTATTTCATAAATTGTGAAGGTTCTACTTTGACTATTGTTGCATATCTTGCACACATGATGGTGAAGGAAAACAAGTAGTTTGATTTGTGTAGCCTAGTAATGGAAAAACTATTTGAGAATGTTAGAATGTCTTTGGTTGAGAGTTATCATTTTTGGTTTGGGTCTCTACTCACATGTTTGGTATTTTAATTTTTGAGTTTGTTATCGAAAAAAAAAAATGTTAAGTGGAAGCTCGACATCCCTATCGGAAATCAAGCTTACAGGTATTTGGAATGTATGTAGGATAAAGCAAGTGCATGCAAAGTCTATTTCTCATCCCTGCAGATGTATCTGTGGTCTAGTGTGATAGTATCCAGTTAGTTTGAGGAGGGTTCCTCCTCCGATAAGAAGGGGTTGGAAGTTGTTATTGGTGGTTCCTCTTTGGAACCTAAAAAGAGGAAAGTTAACACAAAAAATGTCATCACTATCTTGAAAGAGAAGGAGAAGGAAGAAGAATCCCTACCTGGATTTGAGTCTTTCGATCTAGATGATATTCAATCAATGTTGAATACAGGTGATATGAAGAAGGTTGGTGAAATATGGTGTGCCTGCCCTCTGGTGGATAGGCTTAGAATTGATGATGCCTCGGTTGACTATTTGTTGAAAAAGGGTATTATTGTTTCAGATGTTTCTGACTCATTACCAGATAATCTAGTAGAAGTTGAACAAAGGATGTTGCTGGAAGGACCCGAAGGACATATATTAGAAGCTATTATTGAGAGAAGATGTGTCAAATCCAAACATATTGGTGAGACAAGAGAATGCATCAAGGAAATTTCTGACATCTACAAGTATTGTCTCTGATGGCCTGCAACTGTTGATAATTTTAGAACAAAAATTGAAGCTATTGAATCTAAGATGCATAATATTGGAAAGAGTTTTGATTTATTCAAAGAAAAATATGGAAAATAGAGAATAAGAGTTGGTGAGTTGCAATCGGAGCTATTTTCTATTCAGAAACATAGGGAAGATATGGTTAGAAATTTCTGGTTGGTTAAATAAATTGTTGAGGTCCAGTTGGATCATCTCTCCGAGATACTTTCTGATGCAGAAGATTGTGAACGACAATGCTTGTCTTTGGACTGGTCATCCTCATTTATGTTGTTGAATTTTTTGGATATCATGTGTACCAGAATGGATTCTACAGTGCTAGCTTAGAAGAGGATTCTTCCAACTATGAGAGAAAGGTACAAGAAGATTTTTCATGTGAAAAGTGTTATTTTAACTTGAGTTTTTGAATGTTCAAATTATGGCCCTTTGCTTATGATGGAAAAAAGGGGGAGAAAAATGAAAAGAAAAAGAAAAAAAAAGAAGAATTGAATTGTTGGACAAAGGGGGAGTTTTGGAGTTTGTAGTTTTGCAGTTTTTGTGTGTTTGAGTCTTTGATGTTTTTCCATCAATGCCAAAGGGGGAGATTGTTGAGAAGTTTTTGAGATGATTTAGCATTATTTTCATTGATGTCAAACCTTGGATCCAAAAGGTTGTGCTTCAGATGATGTATAGACTCGATCCATCTTGTCGTATGCTATGATGTTGCATTGTGTGGAGATTATCCTTGATCCAGATAGGAAAACACTCATTTTTGGGACATCTGTTGAATTTAATTGATGTAGTATAATGAAGACTAATCCTTTGATGATGGTTGTTGTACTCAAATATTAATCCGAGTAACCTTGCTATCCATAACTACATGTTGCATGTTACAAGTTTTGGTATGTCAGATTGTGTTTCTCCAATTGATACTAAAATTAATGATAATCAAGATTTGGTCTTGGTTGTGGTGTTCCCATCAAATGAATATTGATCAAAATTTGGTCTTGGTTGTGGCACTCCTATCAATGGATGTTAATCAAGATTTGGTCTTGGTTGTGGCGTTCTCATCAGATCCAAAATATTTTTCATGCAATTCAAATGTGCTATCGTTTGGTGATTATGCTATCTTATGTTTGACCTATTTTTGGTCCCTTGGTAATGTGGTACATAGATCTTTATGTGTGACCTATCTTTTGGGTCCGGTGTTAGCGTGCAACGTCTTATTGAATATTTCAATTTTGTTCTTCATGTCGACATGCCTTGTGATCTAAATTCAAATGGTGTTCAAACGACTTAGAAGACTATGAAGATATTATGTGGCCAACTTATTTTGTTCTATGGGTATACATGCATATATATATAGAGGGAACATCTTTTTGATTGGAGATATAGATGAATGGAAGTAGCATGATGTGTGCGAAAAAATAGAAGAGTGTGAAGGAAGGAGTAATCTATTTTGGAAGAAAGTTGTGCAAAGGTTGTGAAGGAAGGTGTGCAGAAGATTCTTAACTGGATTTGATGCGGATAGAAATATGCTCTTAACCAAAACTAAATTCATGCATATGTAGATGCAACTTCATCAGTTCACTTTTGGTAGTGAGCCTTTCTCTTTTGGTAGTGATCCATTTTATGTAGGCAGTGAGCCTCTCTCTTTTAGCAGTGAGACTTTTTGTATCTTTGGCTACAATAGTCGAGCAGTGAGCCACCCTTCAGTGAGCAACTTGGTAGTGAACCTTTGTAAAAATCACTTTAACCGGTGTCACCTTAACTAGTGCTTTATAATTGAGAATTAGCATTCTCCGTGGTTTTCCCTTCTTGGGTTCCTACGTAAATTCTAGTGTTCATTGTGCTTGGTGTTGATATGTGCTTTCATGTTCTTATCTATTTGAATATTTTTTGATTGGTATAACTTTGCTCTAGATTAAATAAAGAAAATGAAACTATTTTAAGATAACTGATTCACCCCCCCTCTCAGTTATTTGGACTGTTCAACAAATAACTCATCAAATATTAAATGACATAGGAAAAAGTATTATATGACATGGCAAGATCAAGACACCTAAGACCTGTAGAAATATTCCTAGGACCTAAGTAACTTTGTTGTCCCACAGTTGTTGTTGCACCAAAAGATCGACTTGCTAATGCCCGATACAACTACGAGAGTGAAAGTATCCATGAGAGGCGTTTAGTCCATGTCAAGAATCTTGAGGGGAGAGCTGATCATCTGCCAAAAAAATCCCCCTCAAAATTACATGAGGGGATTCAAACCTGACGCCTTTGGCTCTGATACAAATTGTTGGCCCATAGTTGCCATTGCACAAAAATATCGACCTGTTAATGCCCAATACAACTGCCAGAGTTAACGGATCCATAGGAGGTGGTTAGTCCATGTCATAAATTCTGATGGGAGCGGTGACCATTTGCCAAAAAACTTAACATGTGAATAAAACCTACTAGGTGAACTAGCTAGGTAGGAAACCTTATTCAGACCAACACCCCCACTTAAGTGCAACTTAGGGAAGAGTAAACTAAAGAAAATGATGCAAATATAACAATGGGTCATGAATACTAGGACATATTAGGTACCCATGTACAAATGCAATCTCTCACAAATGGAGAAAAGGAGAAAAACCATTGGGAAAAAAGTCCTCCCCAAAAGAGAGATGGAAAAAATTATTGTCATTGAAGAATGAGAAGGAAAAATCCAAATGCAATGAAAAATACCCCCCATAAGAGAGAAGAAAAAGAGAGACAATGAAGCCCCCTTAATGTAGTGTCTCTTGTAATGATGCTATATGAATGAAAATGAATGCTGAAGATGAGCCAAGACCATTGAACAACATTCCTCTCATTAGGAAGAAATAAAACCAAGAATGTATGCATGATTTCTTCCTATTCTTGAAAGGAAGATTAGGGAAGAAGGATGGTGTATGATTTCTCTAAAAAATGCTCAAGTGTCTCCATGTCGATGCTGAAAGATGACACACTCCAAACGGGTGTTCTAGGCCACACTGTTGAAGAGGACAATCCATAATCTCCTAGAAATGGATGTAGAACATAGTACAAAGAGAAATATATCTCCTTTGAAGACAAAGAAGCCTCCTCCAAATTTTATCCAAAAGTATCCACACTCACATCAAAATATGAAGAATGATCATGTAGAGAATCAAAAATAGGGTCAAAGTGTTCTCTCACAAGAAATGAAGAAGGATCATCTTCATCAAAGAGAAGATGAATTCACTCAATGGTGTATCCCAAATTTTCAATATGAGACTCCACAAATAAGTTTGAAATAATTGTCAAGAAGTCATCCCAAGTCACAATATCTGGAAGATAATGAATATCCTAATACATTGAAGCATAAGAAGCCATACCTATAGAAATACAAGATTCATCAACTGCAACATTAGATGGAGGATATGGAATGAATGGCTCAAGATCTGGATCACATTTGAGAACACCCATGTTCAAGTAACCAAAATTCTCCTCAAAATCATAGTCCGCACTAGAAGTGTGATCATCATCCAAAGGATCAAAGCCATCATTAGGAACAAAGTCTGAAAAGGTGTATAGCCGATATGCATGATGAATAATCCTAGTAGCAATGAATTATTTTCTCTCCAAGTGTCTGACGATAACTAAATTAAGATTCAGTTCCACAGTTTTCTTGACTCCATCATGAGTGATTTGAGAGATAGAAAATAGATTATTTGTCAAATGAGGTACACATAAGACATCATTGAAGATTCCATCCCAAATATCAATAGATCCCCTCCAAATTACATTCACATAAGTATGATTTCCAATCCAAATAGGTGATATTACTCAAGGCTCAAGAGAAGAGAACATAGACTTGAAGATTCCATCTGATGAGAAGCTCTTGAATCGAGAAGTCATCTACCCAATCCATGACTTGTAAAAGAAAAATAGGTTGACCTTTCTTACTTGTCACAATAGTATGACTCTTTTCCTTATCAAACTTTGTATGTTTGGAAGAAGCTGAAGTAGACATTCTAGAAGGTAAACTAATTTTTTTTTCATAAGAAGATGTTTCAATTCATCAAGATCCTTCTTATAACAATAGTGTTCTTCATGTGCATCCTTCTTGCAATATGTACAAGTAGGCTTATCCTTCTTAGATGATTCCACCTTAGAGGAATTTTTATGTTCTTCTATGGAATTAGATGTGGATTGTGTGTTCTTCTTACGCCTTTTCTTTACCACTTGAAAAATTCTCATCCTTTGCAACCAAGGTGTGGGATTTTGAAGACTTCAAAGCACCCATTTGAATAAGATTATCTTTCTCCCTAGTGAGTTGCATAGAAAAATCCTTAAAAGAAGGAATTTTACACTCACTCCCAAATGCATTATTTGTAGCACACAAAGTAAACACAAGCACTAAATATTCAGGTCCTAGCTTTGAAAGAATACTTAACAACAATTGTGTATCTAATTTTTCAATTTTAAAATCCTTCAATTGTGTTCTTAGTGACTTGAATTTGGTGATGAAGTCTTGGATGTTGTCAAAATTGCATGGATTTAGACTTATTAATTCATTCTCCAACAAATTTCCTTGAATTTCATCTATTTTCTCAAACAATTTTGACAATGTACTCCACATAGCCATGGGTGAATCCAAGTGATGAATGTGAAACAACTTAGGAGATACATACAAGAACAAATAGCCAATGGATTCTTCACAAATATTCAACCACTTATTCTTTTTAGCTTCATCATATTTTGGTTCACCATCAAGTCCATGAACTATTCTATACAACCTCCTAACTCTTAGTAATTTGTTCATTTCACATTTATATTTAGGTTAGTTGTAAGGTGTTAGAAGTAGAATTGAAGATGGCTCCATTATGAAATAAGAAGGAAAGAACACAAATCAAGAGGAATGAAACCAAAACCACAAGAAGAATCCCATGCAAATTCACTCAACCAAAGAACCCCCCCCAATAATATATGAGCTTGACACTTTATGATTAGTGTGATTACAAATGCCACTTTCCAAAAACAACAAAGTGGTCTTGATTTTGGTACATTCAAATGCCAAATTTGACCATAAAATAAAAGTATAATTTTTGTTAAAAAATGAGATCAATCTAATCAAACCATTGAAAAGTACATAAAAAGTTATGCACTTTCAAAAAACTACACCAATAAATGTTACCATAGGAGCAAGAATGGAGCCTCGAAAGTTCTCAAAATGAGAATGACTCATAAAAACTTGTGAGAAACTAAAATTTATAGAAAATCTAGACACCAAAATTAAAAACCATCTGCACCACTACAAAGAGCACACAATTCTGCCCCAAATAAAAAATTTACTCGAAAAACAAGGTCTTGAGCTCGAGTTATGAGCGTTTGAAAATTAGCCTCCAAAATCAAAATGCAAATGGAGTGGGGGGATCTATAAAATCCTTGCTGACATCATGCCAACATCGAAAGATAATACTCATAATATTTGCTTGATCACAACGTTAAATTTGATACCTAGATAGCCATCACAAGTTGGTTGGGGTTAGTCGATATATTCCTTAAAATACCAAAATATTCTTCTTTTTGTCACTAAAATATTGTTTGACAAAATATGCTCCAAAATATTTGAAGTGTTGGCAAATAGACAAAATATCTTGGATTCAAAGGAATATTTTTCATTTATTCATGGTTTAAAATCGGTCACATGTCGGTATATTCTCGTTAGAGGGAATATTCCTTATCAAGCAGGGGTTTGTTTTATGTCGTCGATGCAAGGGATGTGGTGGGTCTTATGGGCACTCCACGTGGCGTATGACTGAGCCCCGATAGGTACCACGAGGTACTTCTAGTCTGCAGTACCCTACAAACTATGGTACTACCACATTTAATTTTTTAATTTTAATTTTTTGATTAATAAAAATGTTTTAAATTTTTTTTTCTATTATATTAAACAAATTTCAAAAAACTTTAGACAACTTAAATATTTTTTTAATTTTTAATTTTTAATATATATATATATATTTTGAAATCATAACAATGATGACTAACAATAGTGACCCGTGCAAGCGACTGTATGGTTGTATGAATGATCGAGAAGGGGATTTTTTTTATGGCCTTAGGTAAAGTTGTCCAATTTTGATGAATTGCCAGTTGATCTTGGACTTTTTGGACTTTTTGTGCTTTTTGGATGTGATGGTAGGGTCAAATTTGATCCAAAATGATCCAAAATCGTAGCTACCTCCCAAATCTAGCAACCACTCTTCAAATTCCAACCCTCATAGATCTAGCCTCATTGTCTGATTTGAACGAAACAAAAGACAAAATTGACTTTCTCAAAACACCTTGAGCTCAATGGTGAGATCAAATTTGCACCAACAAGATCCAAAAAAACCTGCAATATAAAGCCACTAAGAGGAACCCCTCTAAAAGCAAGTATTTCTAATTCTCTTGATCATCATACGATGTAAGAGAAGAGCTAGTGCAGGTAAACAATTGGGAATCCTATGGGATTCTCAATTGATGCAACCCAAAACACTCAACCAAGAAAATTTTCTTTAACTCAAGAATTAAAACTATAGAGAGTGTATTTCAAAGAAATAATCTCACACATAATTATGAAATTTGAGAGAGAATTCATATTTTTCTTATATTCAAATTTGCATTGTCTGTAATAACAGGCTACAAGAAGCAAATTAGTCACAACCAAAACTCTACTTTAGACAAGATTGATCACACAACCACTAAAAATCAGATCCAAAATCTTCATATTCAGCTGCATGAAACATCAAATGTATTTCCCAATCTTTGATACTCCATTTTTGGACGCCAAGGCATTGTTTCTTTGGTTTTTTTCCCCTTCATTTCTCTATCCTTTTCTTCATTTATCCTTCCTTTCCCCTTGCCAAACCTAATATTTTCCAATTTCTTTCAAAACCATCCACACTCAATCATATTCTTTTCTTTTCTAGGTGTCCCATTCTTCCATTACTGCCCTCTTACATTTTCCTGGCAAGAAATCCCCTTATTTGCTAAATTTCTTCTTTCAGTATATCACCCCACTACCTCCACTTCAAGGTGTCCAAATCCTTTTACCTCTTAATTTGATACAAATTTTAAATTTAAAGAGGAGTTACAAGATACCAAAGATGACCTCCTCCAACTTGGGCATGGGATTTTGTGCCACGTTTAAATTTTTAATAAACACCAATTTCCAACACCATTATTCCCAAATTCAACTTAAATTAACAACATTACAAGATTACTTCATTTTGAAGGAGGGGGAGGAGAAGATGGTTTAAAAATAATTCATTCTTGCAAGACAACACAACCAAAAAATAAAAATTAAAGACACCACATTTTTTAGTGTGCAAGATTTCCCGTGCACCTGGATTCTCATGCATCAAGAACATACTCAAATTTTCAAGATCTCTCAAAATAGACTAACCAAAGGCACCAAACTTGCTTTGAAACCATGCAAGAGTTGGCTATGAAGATAGATAGCTAAGGTCTATAGGCCAAATGAAAAGCACAAAGATAGAATATCAATATAACAAAAATAAACTGTATTCCTATTAAGAATGCAAATAGAATTCATTGTACAATATATGAGAGACCCTTGGTTATATAGCCAAGATGAGACATAGGATTAGCCAATATCATGACAAGTGTCGTAATCCTATTCCATGTGATAACTAACCCATCAAATATTAGATGACCTAGGAAAAAGTATTAAATGACATGATATGATCACATGACACCTAAGACTTCTAGAAAGATTTCTAGGACCTAAGTATTAAACTTAACATGTGAATAAGACCTACTAGGTGAACTTGTTAGGTAGAAAACCTTATTCACACCAACATCAGTTATATGTATTTTGATTTTATAATAGAAATACAAATTCTAAAATTTTCTTGTATATTTATTTGAATAATGAAATAAAATAATTTCTCTAAAATAAGGTCATAATTGTAACCATCTAATTGCTATTTTATATTTTTCACTTTGGTTGGATAATTCACTTTTTTTCTCTTCATAGGAAAGGTGAATAGATTAAGTATAAGCTTAATCTTTTTTAGAGTTTTGTACCCTCATGCATAGACTCTTAAGAGTTTCCATTTCACTAGTTGATTCATGATTTTCAATGTGAAGGACAAATTTATTTCAACACTTGTAGGAACAATTAACCTTTATTCTTGAGTTCTTTAATATAAGAGCTTCAATATTTTTATGGTTGCATGTCTTTTCATAGGGAGCTTCTTATACTCATTTATAATGTTCTAAAAATAAAGACTACTTTTATATATGGTATAATTGTTTCCATTAAGTATACACATTTTATTAATAGTGAAATTATTATAAAAAATCATTATAAAATTTAGTCACTTTTAGATAACAAATATCTAATAGAAATAATTGAAATTAAAAAAAATTAAAATTAATCATTGAGTGAAAGATAACATAAATTAGGTGTTCATTCCATAATAAATCAATAACAATAATAATTTGTGATTTTAATGAGATACTTTATATATCAAATAAGAATATTAATCTTTATGTGAAGTTAATGATGAGAAAAACAAAAACTTAAAATTTGTGATCATACTCACTAAAAGATTTACACGTTGTACTTCAATAATTAAAATAATGACTATTTAAAAAAAAAATTGAAATACCAAAATATCTTAAATAATACTATCATTTTATAATATAAATTATGAGACAAAATAAAAGAATAATTATTCTCACTTGAAATTACTTCTTATTTAATAAATAAAAAATTTAATATAGATAAATTAAAAAAAATATACAATTTCTTAATATGACCACTAATATATATAAATAACTAGGCCGCAGTTGACAAGACATAAATATAACATACTTTACACAATAAAAAAAATTCTCTTGACAAGTGATAGTTAAGCATCTTAAAAATAAAAAAACTTTAAAGCTAACCATTTATTGGAATATAATAACCCTACAAAGACCAAATAGAATATAATGAAGGGAACTATATATGGTTCAGGTTGTATAAAGGTTAAAATAGATCAAACATGGGTCGAAGTGTTTAATTAAATGTGGGCCTATATAGAAATTAAATTGCCAAAAATCAAAGGCAAAAAAAGCATGAAGGAAGCTTTGATTAAAAAAGACAATTTTATTTTATAGAAGGGAAATTTAATATAAAATGAATAAGGGCCAATGCAAAAGAGCATTGCTTGAATTGTCAAAAGAGGGCCGAATTTCAATGCAACAAATGGGCCCATACAAAACAAATCTAAAGTGGCCAAAATTTATTAGCAAAGGCGAAGTTTTTTTTAAAAAAAATAAGTGGACAAGTTAAATCATCACTAGTCAAAACATATTGAAAATAGGGGGAAAATATATGAAAAATGAGCAAAAACATAAAGGAAAAACATGAGTAACAATAGTCCTAAAAGTATATTGACTCTTATATGAAAGACACTATAAAACAAGCATATGGAGCCCTAAACATTTACCTTTGATTTTATTTTGTTGACATATTAAGAGACAAAAGGGTGATGGCCATTAAAGGTAGCAATGGAAACGAGAGGGATGTAATGAAAGGGAGAGTGGTTGATGTTGACTATGGTTAGTGTAGTGTGGTGGAGATAGAGTTGTGGACCATTTCTGGTGATTGATTCCTCTTCATTCATTGTGGTTGGGGTAGAGATATATTTTTTTAATTTTTTAATCTTTTTAATTTATCAATGGGACATAGTTTTTAGGATTTTACGATATTATTTATCTATCTATATGTATGTATACACACAAACACATATACAAACGCATATATATATGTACACACATTTATATATGTTTAATTCTAGAGCCAAAACAATCTAAACATGACCATGTTCTTTGTGGTTATAGTTAATACTATAAACTACTACTACTACTCTCATGCTTTCGATAAGTTTTAGATTTATATTTTCTTCTTTGAATATTTTCTATTGCATGGATCAAGAGATGGCACCAATAATAAAGGAAATGCTTAGCTTAGTTTTGGTTACAAGGTCAAAATTCCAATGAGTTGTTTATACTTAGTTGTATCTTCAAACTCCATAAAATCATTTGATGCCAACTTCATATTTTGTTCCATGGGTGTTGAATGATTTACAATCTAGAATTCCAAATTCACACATAATTTTAATAATATACTTCTATTGTGTGATTAAAATCTATTGATTTTTAATCACTTGAATACCTAAATAGTAATCAAGATAAACCAAATCTCTCATTTCAAAAAATTTCATTAGTTTTGTTTTGACTTTTGTAGTATTCCTTTCAGTATTTCCTATTATGAGAAGTTCATCCACATTGACAATTAGGTATGCAAATATTTTACCAATTATCTTAACAAAGAGAGTTATATTTTTAAATTTAAAACACTTGAAGTTCATGCTCAAGAGGTGCTTAGTGAGCTTTTCATAACAATCTCTTAGGGTTTGCTTCAAATAATACAATGAATTTACCAACTTGCACACTTTTTGTTCTTGATTATCTGATCTTCAATTGTAAAACCTTCTAGTCAAGTCATGTTAACTATTTCTTTGATATCACCATTTAAAAAATAATTTTTTGTATTCATTTGATGAATTTTCTATCCATTTTGTGTTGTAAATCCAACAAAAATTGAATGATGGTCCATTTTTCTATTGGTGTCAGGGTCTCATCATAGTTTGTCTCATCAACCATATCCCTTTTTGACAATCATTTCTTTATTTTTTTCAAGTGAGACATATTCTTTGTATTTGCTATGAAAGATCCACTTGCAACTAATGGGTTTACAATTGAGTGGAGGATCAATCAAATCCAAACTTTCATTCTTGACGAAGACATCATATTTAATTTATATTACTTTTTCTCATACATTAATTTAAGTTGTTTTAAGTAAGTTAGTTTCGAATTAAAAGCAATATTGATTTCTTCTTCTAGATGACATCCCAAGGTGAGGTTCACTAGCTTATCTTGAATCTCTTCTAAGGACTTTTATTCTTACTGTCTAGCTTTGTATGCACTTCAAGTGCATATTTTCCAACTTCATCAAGTTTAAATCTTTCAATGTTTGTTTGGTCCATTTTGACATCTTTTTAGTGTTTATTGTAAAATAGTCAGTGGCTCATTTTCTTGATCTAAAGCTCCATCTTCTAGTCATTTCCCGAGAAAAATGCCTTCATCTTCTGACGGAGTTTCACTTTCTTCCTTGGGGGGAGTTTCTTTTCCAATTATTGGAGACATAATATATTCAATAGATTCCAAACTATATATCCTCAGGTTAATTTTCATAATCTCCATATCATTCTCTTTAAAGACATAATATTTTTTAACATTCTCAAGTCAGCTCAATTATTGATTGATGCTAGCTATGTACTTTGTGGTTTCACAAAAAAACATATCTTGCAATGAAATATTTTTCCCATAAAATAGTATATAGGCCTTTGAGTATTCTAAATATCTCAAAAGAATACATTTTTTACTCTTTTAGTCCAATTTCAATTAATGCATTCTACACATTTCAAAAAACATGAAGATGTTGTATTGATGGACGATGGCCACACTACATTTCTTATGAAGTATTTATTTGAAGAAATGTTGAAGGTAATTGTTGCGGAGATAGATTATTTTTTTGAGTTGTTTCTTTTTAGAAATATAGTTTTATTCCTTTGAATACAACACTACTTGAACCAGACTCATCATAGTTTTGTTCATTTTTTTAATTACCCCATTTTGTCAAAATGTGAAGGACTATGAGATGATTCTTGATCCCATTTTTTTGAGAAAGTATTCAATCTCTTTTGATGTGAACTCGCCACCATTATTAATCCTTAGCATGCCAATATGAAAGTGTGCTACATTTTCAACCATTATTTTTTTTAAAAAAGTTTTGAAAGTGATGCAAGAACATCCAGTGGTGTAGGGGCAATCTTGCATCACCCAATTTTTTTTTCCCTTATTTTCTTTAGTTGTTTTGAGTCCCATGATGGAACTTAAGGGGTGTAAGACATACACAAGTTAGAAAAGGTGAAAAACAATCACTTACTATTTTTAGTAAGTTGGCCTAAATGGGCTTGTATGGACCTAAAAATTTACCCCAAGGAGAAAAATTGAAAAATATTTCAGATGACGAAGAATTGTCTCAATACCATGTACGGTTTGGGAGATATTAAAGTTTTCGTCTCAAGAAATTTCTCCAGTGTAGCTTCAAATTCAAATTTGAAAACCTTAGAAGCCCCAAAATAGCTCAAAACGTGGACAAAATGATCTTTGATGAATTTAGCATTGTAGATCTCTTTGAGATATTTCCAACGATATATAATAATAGAAAATTAGACACCCGAATCAAAAGTTATGGCCCCACGAAGTTGCCCCACTAAAAAGTGAATTTCATTAAAATATCTTCCTAGGAAAGAAATCAAACAGTGGGACTTTTGGCGCCAAAACAAAAGGGAAAGTTACACTTTCTAGAACATTCCAGGATAGTTATTGGGTACAATAAAAGGGTTAAGTGGAGGTTGTAGAAGGTGGCTCCATTACTACAGATTGTGGCTCCGAATAATAGATTTTATTTTCAAAATTGATTTGGATGTAATGAATCAAGCCCACGAGGCTGTAGCCTGTAATTTCATTTTTGGAAAAATAATGAAAAATGGGTTTTCCCTATCTTGCATTTTCTGTGTTGTTATTTGTTATTGTGATTTCTGTGGAGTTTGGGTGGTGTAGCCTGCCACAGGGTCAATCCGTGCGGCACCTAGAAGCTCTATACTAAGGCTGGACCAAGTACTGATCCGAAGCCATTTCTAACTTCTGGGACTACGCCTTTCACAATTTGAGTTATCAGAGACCGTATTGTGGTCTAGCAGTGGAAATTTGTATGACAATGACTTGACAAATATGTAGGGTGAAGTAGATCGGCTTTATTGATTCAATGGCTCCAAGCTAGGTTACAATAGAATGCAGTAGTGCAGATGATGCTTCACTACCTAAGCTACTCTCTGAGCATGCTCTAACTAAACACCCACCCCTGAATCTTGTGACACTCTCCGAAGACTGTTACTGCTTGCAAATTCATCCCTGATGGACTCACTTCTTCACGTGACTCTAAGATCCTGAACTCCCTGAGTAATTTGTTGTTGACTGAAGGAGGGGTGACTCATTCTCCCAATCGAGCTACAAGTCAGCTTACCCTATCCATGACCCAGGCCTCACTTGTTGAGACGAGGTCGACCTCAATGCGGTGAGTTGAATTGGCACTGTGGAAATCTCTGGAGGATTCGACTCCAGTATGATCCTTCGCTTGAGGGCTTGTTGGCAATTTTGAAAGCTTGGATGTGTTTCAACAGTATCGAGGATGTTTCTTCCCCTATATAAGCTATTTTTCTGAATCCCAAGCAGTGGTAGAATGACTCTCAAAGTTGGGACAATCCCTCGAACTTTGACTTTATCCATTGCCTACTTACATGCTTGTTGGGATCCAGTCCCTAGTATTCTACCCAACACCCCAATGTATGACTTCAAGAGTTTGCAACCTCTACGGAGTCCTTCATTAGCATGTCGGTGATCGGGGACTTTTCCAAGTCCATGATGAGAGCAGCTCCATTGCGGAAACAATTCCCAATGCAAGACTACTCCTTAGTCCTGGCTTGTCTTTGTGGAACTACTCCTTAGTCCCGGCTTGATGCGAGGCCACTGCTTGACCCCGGCTTGGTGTGAAGTCACTCCTTGACTCCAACTTGGATCCATGCAAGTTTGGTTTAGACTTGGCATCCTTCGTAGAGTCTGACTTGGTGCACACCTAATTAAGGATGCGACTTCTGGTACACCATATAAGTGGTGCGAACATTGCGTCCCCATAATGGGTCTGACTTGCACTCACCTTGTGGGGAGTGGCGCATTGGTTTTAAGAGTGCGGCTTGGGACTATTCCTAAGTCCCCCGGTGACATCCAACTCGATGGGCTTCCGGATAGTCCTCACACTTGCGTGCAAGGCGACCATAGTGGGTTGACACAGGAAATGAGCATCATGAGAGTCAGCTCCAAGATTTGCGCCTTGGAGTATCAGATCGGGTCCAAGCATTGCACCTTGGATAAATCGGATAAGCCCAGGCTTTGTGCCCTGGGTCCCAAGCATTGCGCACTGGGAACTTGGATGACTTTCAAGACCACAACATTCTCCCCCACTCAAAAAATAGGCGATGTCCCTGATGCCTGCACTGCAAACCTTATGAATGCGTGCGGAGAATATGCTCAACTCCTTTGGGGTTTATGCAGGAGGTGCTGAGTCCTTCGAGAGGAACTCCAACACCTTATCTTCAAATTTCCAGAGTGTTTCAGCCTTCTCCCACGAAGCCTCATCTCTCGGTTGGCCTTGCCAATGCACCGAGAACTCTTTCCATCAAACCTTCATTCTTTCATCTCAAGGATCTCCTCGACTTGCAAGTCCGGCCTATCTAGAATATTGGCTGGACCCCTTGTTGGTTTGTTCCTTGCAATGTCCTCTTTATCTTCATGTAGAGGACGGAGTTGACTCACATGGAACACATTGTGCACCCTCATGTGAGCTGGTAGTTTTAACTTGTAGGTGACCTATCCAACTCTGTCGATTATCTCAAAGGGGCCATCAAACCTCCTGGTGAGGGTATGGCTCATTCCGCGCATTGGTTGAAACTGGTGATAGTTTAACTTCAACAAAACCTTGTCACCTATCTTGAATTCTATAGAACTCTTGCTCGAGTCTGCAAAACCTTTCATTCTCTCCCCAACCCTGATCAAATGGTGGTGAGACAGGTCAACCTTGTCTTGCCAACTCTTTAGATGTTCGGCTGCACTTGGGCACTTACCTTGGTACCCACTAAGAAGAGTATACGGAGTCAGTGGTTGTTGCCCTATCGCCAAATGGAAGGGAAAATACTGACTCGATCTTGACTTCTGGAGCTTGTAGCTAAACTGGGCGGAGTCCAACAGTCTAGGCCAATTGGATTGATTCGATTGCAAAAAATGCCTCAGGTAATCTTCCAACACCGCGTTGATCCACTCAGTCTGACCGTCAGTCTGGGGGTGATGGGTGGTTGACATGAGTAACTTGGTGCCCATTAACTTGAACAACTCACTCCAAAAGTTTGAGGTGAAGTGGGCGTCTTTATCACTGATTATGCTGAGGGGGACACCCCAATACTTCACCACATTCCTATAGAAGTAGTCGGCCACCTCTTCTGCACTACAGGGAGCCTTACATGGGACAAAGACTCCATATTTAGAAAAGCGGTCAACCACAATCATGATGCTAGTAAACCCGTCCACTTTGGGCAAGCCAGCTATGAAATCCATCAAAACACTGGCCCAAGGTCTGATTGGAATGGGTAGGGGTTGAAGCAAGCCGCCCGATGACTTGGTTTCTGCCTTGTCTTGTTGACAAATGAGGCATGTCCTTACATACTCATCCACATCTTGTCTCATCCGAGGCCAACAAAATCCCCTATCTAGGAGGCAAGGGTTCTTTTCTATCCTGGGTGTCGAGCCCATAAAGTGTCATGACATTCCTGAATCAGATCCCTTCTCAGACTCCTCCACTTCGTCACATAGACTCGATATTGGGTGAACATCATGAGTCCATCCTTCTCTATGGATTTTTGAGTCTTGCCTTCTCTACACTGCTTCCATAGTTTGGCTACTTGAGGATCCTTCACCAAGCCTTCCTTGATGTGATGCAAAATCTCTATCGAGAGGGTGACTTGGCTAACTCCCGGAGTTACCTCATCATTGCCTCCCTCCACAACCAGTAACTGTGCTTTTCTATTGAGGGCGTCTGCAACCACAGTAGCCTTGCCCAAGTTGTAAATGATCTCAAAATCAAACTCAACAAGGAACTCTTGCCACCTTGCTTGCTTGGGGGTAAGTTTGGCCTGAGTCTTAAAGTATGTCGATGAGATATGTCCATTTTGACAAGTATGGGGACTCCAAGTAGATAGTGCCTCCATGTTTTGAGGCAGTGTATTATACCCGTCATTTCCTTCTCATGAGCTGGATAGATCTTCTCCCTATCCTTAATTTTTCTCGACTCATAGGATATGGGGTGCCCATCTTGCATGAGCACACCCCCAACTACATAATCTGATGCATCACTCTAGACTTCAAATGGCTTGTTGAAGTTGGGCAGAGCAAGAATTGGTTTCAAGGTGATCTTCTCCTTGAGAGACTCAAACGCTGACTTGCACTTATCCGACCAGAACCATTTTCTATCCTTCTTCAAGAGGTTCGTCAATGGCACTGCCCACTTCAAGTACTGACTGAAAAAATTCCTGTAGTAGTTGGAAAGGCCTAGAAATTGGCGCACCTCATGCACATTTTGAAGGGGCTCCCAATCCTTGATTGCCCTTAATTTCTCTTGGTTCAGCCTAATCTGACCTCCGCCAATGATATGTCCAAGAAAGTGGACTTCTGTTTGGGTGAAGGAACATTTTTCCTTCTTGACATAGAGCTGGTGCTCCTAGAGCAACTCGAACACTTCTGCCAAGTGAACCTTGTGTTTCTCAAGAGTCTTGCTATAAACCAAGATATCATCGAGGTAGACCACCACTGACTTTTCCAGGAGTGGCCGGAACACATTGTTCATTAGAGTGCAACACGTGGCTGGTGCATTGCACAAGCCAAATGACATGACCATAAACTCAAAAGATCCATATCGGGTCACACAGTTTGCTTTCTCTTCATCTCCAGTAGCTATTCTGACTTGATAGTAACCTTGTTTCAAGTCGAGCTTGGTGAAATACTTCACCCCGGTAAGGCGGTCGAAGCAGTCTGCTATGAGAGGAAGAGGGTACTTGTTCTTGATGGTGAGTTTATTCAGCACCCCGAAATCGACACAAAGTCTCATTGTTCCATCCTTCTTCTTTTGGAATAGAATAGGCGCGCAGTATGGAGAGCGAGAAGGCCTCACATAACCCGCTTCCATCAACTCCTCGAGCTGACTCTTCAAATTGACCATCTCTGGCCCAGACAATCTGTATGGTGCCTCGGCGGGAGGCCTTGCTCCCTATCTCAATCCGATGATCCACTGCTCTTCTGGGTGGTAAGCGAGCTGGGAGCTTGAGAGGCATTCTGTCTTCATACTCCAAAATAATTTTGCTGATCTCTAGTGGAATGGGTGTCTCAGACGCACCTTCTTCATCATCCCACCCTTTGCATAGGGCTGTAAGGAATAGTGGCTCCTTACTGGATAGTGGCTCCTTCACTGGACTTCTTTATTGCCCTCTTCATACTCAGAGCCGAAACTATCTAGCTCTTCCCACTTTGTCTTTTGCCAAATGTATTAACCATGCCACTTTGCATGGGATCCATAAACATGAGTGACTCCAAGTGGGGAATGATTGCTACCTTACCCAATCTCAAAAACTCCTGACCCAGAATCAAGTCGAAATCATCCATGTCGATTGCAGTGAGATCCATCTTGTTCTGCCACATCCCAACTGTGGTGGCTATGTCCTTGACAATGCCGACTATCTTCTTTGCTGTGGAGTTGACAACCTTGAATGAAGCCGTGTTAGGTTGCACCTTCATTCCCATTTCTTTGGCCTTCTTGGCTGATATGTAGTTGTGTGTGGCCCCTAAGTCCACCAAGCCGGCTATGCTCTTCCCATTAAACCAAACTTCTACAAAACACAACTTTGTATCACTGGTCGAAGTAGCTGGGGTTGTATTTAGCTGTTTAAGTGCACCGAGCGAGCCCTGAAATTGAAGTACTCCCATACCATGGGTGCTTTCATCTAGCCCGACCGTTGTTTTTGTTGTGGATTTGATTCACTGCCTCTCAGGACAGTCTCGTGCCCAATGCACTGAGCTCCCACAAACGAAAGATGCACTCAACTTCTTCAAGTTCGCCTTGGACTTTGCATCCCTCACCTTTCCACCAATAACTGTTTTGCTAGGGGACTTCTTGAAGTTTCAACTAGCCTTCGTTGTAGACGAGTTCCCAATTTTTCTTTTCCTTTTTCCTTAGGGAGGAAACTCTTCTTCTTGTCCTTTGTTGCATCCCTGACTTCCTTGCTCAACTCACCTTTGAAATCAAGAAGTCGGTCTATCGTGGCCACCGTGTCAGATAGGGTCTGGACATTCTGGCGCCTGAACTCATTCTGAGCCCACGAAATTAGCCCTCTCATGAATTGAAAGAGTTTGTCCTGCTCGGACATGTCTTTCATTTCCAGCATCAGAGTCGTGAAAGACTTAATGTAGTCCCTCATCCATCCATTGTGTTTCAATTCCATGAGGCGCACTCAAGCCGTCCAAGCCGAGTTCTCTGGCTTGAACTGCAATCTCAGTGCGACTTGAAGTTGAGCCCAAGTGTCCACTACAACAACTTATTTTCCTGCTTTTAGGTCCTCCGCCCTGGTCCTCCACCAAAGCTTGCACTCCATGAAAGGTAGGTTGCTTTCGTTCTCACTTTTTCCTTCTTAGAAGCAGAGCCGAATGTGTCAAGATACTGCTCCATGTCCCAGAAGTAATTTTCAAGAACCTTGTCATCCCTCTGACCATCGTACATGTCAGGGGCCTTGGCCTTGTGCCCACCACCCGAGCCACCTAGAGCTATGATGGTCTTGAGGAGTTTGTTGTCGTCCCCAAGTTGTTGAACCAACCTCTGTAAATCCGTTATAGCTAGGTCCAACTGTAGAAACTTGTTGTTGGAGTCGATGTCCTCAATGGCATCGACTCGACACTCCAAACCAGTAATTCGGTCCTTCATCCGTTGGGTGGATCGGTTAGTGTTGATATTTACATTCCTCCCAGGATCTTGTCTAGGATGATCCTCTTCCTAGGAGTTCTGTTCATCTTTTGGGTTATCGAAGAGGTTTGGAGAGCCACGTGGCATTGCAACTTACAACACTGAACTGTACAAAAACTTCACCTGACTAAGTTTGCTCTGTCCTGGTGAAGACTAACTTGGCGTATCAAAGAGCCTTGTGCTCTGATACCAACTGTCACAGGGTCAATCCGTGGGGCACCCAGAAGCTCTATACTAAGGATGGACCAAGTACTGATCCGAAGCTGTTTCTAACTTCCAGGACTACGCCTTTCACAATCCGAGTTATCATAAACCGTATTGTGGTCTAGCAGTGGAACTTTGTATGACAATGACTTGACAAATATGCAGGGTGAAGTAGATCAGCTTTATTGATTCAATGGCTCCAAGCCAGGTTACAATAAACTGCACTAGTGCAGATGGTGCTTCACTACCCGAGCTACTCTTTGAGCACGCTCTAACTAAACACCCACCCTTGAATCCTGTGACACTCTCCGAAGACTATTACTGCTTGCAAATTTCATCCTTGATGGACTCACTTCTTCATGTGACTCTAAGATCCTGAACTCCCTGAGTAATTTGGTGTTGACTGAAGGAGGGGTGACTCGTTCTCCCAATCGAGCTACAAGTTGGCTTACCCTGTCCATGACCCAGGCCTCACTTGTTGAGATGAGGTTGACCTCAATGCGGTGTGTTGAACTGGCACTGTGGAAATCTCTGGAGGATTCGACTCTAGTATGATACTTCGCTTGAGGGCTTGTTGGCGATTTTGAAAGCTTGGCTGTGTTTCAATAGTATCGAGGATGTTTCTTCCCCTATATAAGCTATTTTTCCGAATCCCAGGCAGCAGTACAATGACGCTCGAAGTTGGGACAATCCCTCGAACTTCAACTTTATCCATTGCCTACTTACATGCCTGCTAGGATCCAGTCCCTAGTATTCTATCCAACACAAGATTCGCCCAACACCCCAATGTATGACTTCAAGAGTTTGAAACCTCTACGAAGTCCTTCATTAGCATGTCGGCGATTGGGGACTTGTCCAAGTCCATGATGAGAGAAGCTCCATTGTGGAACCAACTCCCAGTGGAAGACTACTCCTTAGTCCTGGCTTGTCTTTGCTGAACTACTCCTTAGTCCCGGCTTGATGTGAGGCCACTCCTTGACCCCGACTTGGTGCAAAGTCACTCCTTGACTCTGACTTGGATCCATGAAAGTTCGGTTCAGACTTGGCGTCCTCCATAGATTTCGACTTGGTGCGCACCTAATTAAGGATGCGACTTCTGGTACACCATATAAGTGGTGCGAACATTACGTCCCCATAACAGGTTTGACTTGCACTCACCTTGTGGGGAGTGGCGCACTGGTTTTAAGAGTGCGGCTTGGGACTGTTCCTAAGTCCCCCGGCGACATCCAACTCGATGGGCATCCAGATAGTCCTCACACTTGTGTGCAAGGCGACCATAGTGGGTCGACACAGGAAATGAGCGTCATGAGAGTCAGCTCCAAGATTTGCGCCTTGGAGTATTGGATTGGGTCCAAGCATTGCACCTTGGATAAATTAGATGAGCCCAAGCTTTATGTCCTGGGTCCCAGGCATTGTGCCCTGGGAACTTAGATGACTTTCAAGACCACAACATAGCCCTCATCAAGTGGTATCAGAGTAGGTTTTCCTAAGTGTGTAAACAGATTGCCGAACGTAAGGAAGTTTGCACTAGGATGTGTGGTCGTGGGTTTCTAAGAAAAGTGATCAGAATGCCTCTGTGAAGAAATCGTGGTGGTGGAATAAATGTTATTGTACCAAAAGAGGGTTTTAGAGCCTGCAAAGAAAAGTTCAAGAACTACAAGAGGAACTGCATCGAGGGTTTGAGCCAAGAAGACAAGATGAAAGTGAAGGTGAAGATGAAAATGAGGAATAGTTCAAAGAAGAAGAAGATGCAGTAGATCCAGAGCAAGTCAGATTATTTAAGGCCATATCTAAGATTGGGAAAAGGACAAAGATTGATTTTTCTACATTTTCTAGAAATATTAACCTAGAAGAGTTGATTGATTGGATCAATGATATGGAGTTCTTTGAGTATGATGAGGTGGAAGATACTAAGAGGGTCAAATTTGCAAAGACCAAGCTCAAGGGTCATGTGAATATTTGGTGGAAAGAGGTACAACTAGAAAGAAATCAAAGAGGAAAAGAGAAAATAACTAGATGGGATGAAATGGTGGACAAATTAAAAGGACAGTTCATTCCTGTGGACTATGAGCTAGATTTTTTGAAGATGCAAGGGTTGAAACAAGTGGGAAAATATGTCAAGGAGTATACAAAAGAATTCTATGGCGTTCTGATTAGAATAGGCCATTATGAGGCCAACAAGGAAAAATTTTCTCATTGCATAAATGGGTTGAAGTTGAGTATTGAAAAATATTTGGGTCTGGTAAGAATGTCTAACATTGAAGATGCATATCAATTTGATTTGAAGGTAGAATAAAAGTTGAATAGAAGGTTTGAAAGAAAGCAAAGAGGTGGGGGTCATGCTGGAAAGACTAGTGGACGGTCATATGGAGGTCAAAAGAAGGGTGAAGGATCTAGTAGTAGCTAGAACAAGAAATGAGATAACACCTATTGTCCTTGTGATCAAAATAATGGAGACCAAAGAGGAAGAGGACGATCTGGATGAGGACCAGGAAGAGGAGGCTTCCGTGGAACCTATTTTCAATGCTGAGAAGAAGGAAATAAAACCTTTGAGTGTCCTCAACATCAAGGGAGGACAAATAGAATACCTGAAGGTAATGCCCGAGTTGCCCATGTGGATGAAGATGCTCAGTATTCACATTCTGAAGATGCTAAAAGAGGAGAGTCCCTTGTTGTCAGGAGATCCTTACTGAATGAGAAGGAACTAGATCAAAGAAAGAAATTTTTATACACTTGATGCAAGTGTGAAGGTAAAGTTTGTAATGTTATCATTGATGGTGGCAGCACTGATAATCTTGTTTCAGAAGAAATGGTCACTAAATTGCAGTTGGAGAGGAGAAAGAATCTAAAACCATACCAGATAGCATGGTTGCAAAAGGACCATAGGGCATTGGTCAATGAGCAATGTTTGGTAAAGTTTAAGATTGGTAACTATAAGGATGAGGTTTTGTATGATATTATACCTATGGATGTTTGTCACATGTTAGGAAAATCATGGTAGTTTGATCGGTGAGCAGTGCATGATGGACACGCTAACACATATTTCTTGACAAAGGACAGCGTTTGTCATAACTTGAAACCCCTGAGGGAGGTAGAATAAAAGGTATGCAATAATGCAATATTTTTTTTGGTTGATGGAAGAAAGTTCCTAGAAGTTGTGAGGCATGAGCATATGTGTTTTGCATTGATCCATAGAGTTGATAAAGAAGATACTAATGAGGTATTGATAGACGTTTCAATTTTTTTGAATGAGTTTCAAGATATTATTTCTGATAACGTACCTAGAGGTTTTCCTCTAGCAAGGAATATTAGCCATTAGATGGATCTGATTCCTAGAGCCATTTTTCCAAATAATGCAGCCCATCGAATGACTTCAACAATGAAGAGTTGAATAGACAAGTGGAAGAGTTGTTGGAAAAGGGATTGATTTGAGAGAGTTTGAGTCCATGTGTAGTTCTTGCAATACTAGCACTGAAGAAGAATGGAGAATGGAGGATGTGTACAGACTCCCGAGCTATCAACAAGATTACTATCAAGTATAGATTCCCCTTGCCGAGGATGGATGGCATTATGGATTGTTTGAGTGGAGTTGAGTACTTCACAAAGATAGATTTGAAGAGTGGATACCACTAGATGCAGATTAGAGAAGGAGATGAATGGAAGACAACCTTCAAAATCGAGGGCTTATATGAGTGGTTAGTCATGTATTTTGGGCTAACCAATGCACCAAACACATTTATGGAGCTTATGAATGAGGTATTGAAAGAATTTTTAGGAAAAAATTGTTATTGTTTATTTGGATGATATTTTGATTTTTAGTAAGACATTGGAGGAGCACCTGATGCATATCTGAAGAGTTTTTGAGAAGCTAAGGGAGGAGAAGCTGTTGATTAATTTGAAGAATGTAGTTTTGTGAAGAGGGAGTTGGTGTAGCTAGAATTTTTTTGTCTTAACATAGGGTCTTAAAATGGATCTAGAAAAGGTGAGAGCTATCATTGAATAGCCTACCCTGAGGAGTGTTACAGGGGTAAGATCATTTTATGGTCTAGAAAGTTTTTACAAAAAGCTTATCAAGAAATTTAGTAGTATTTGTGCACCTCTAAATAAAGCAATAAGAGGGGATAGAAAGGATTTTAAATGGTCTGTAGGAGTAACAACGAGTTTTGATATGTTGAAGAAGAAAGTCACAGATCAACCTATTTTGGAACTTCCATATTTCAATAAGGTCTTTCAAGTAGATTGTGATGCTAGTGGCACTGCCATGGGAGTTGTTTTGAGTTAAGAAGGTAAGCCTATTGCCTATTTTAGTGAGAAGTTGAATTATGCTAAGAAGAAATATTTTGTTTATGATCAAGAGTTTTATTCTATAGTTCAAGATTTGAAGAAATGGAGACACTATTTGTTTCCAAAAGATTTTTTTTTATATACCGATCACCAGGCTTTGCAGTATCTCAATAGTCAAGGAGATTTAAATCAAAGGCACTTAAAATGGCTTGAGTTTTCGTAGAGTTATACTTTTTTTTTGAAGCATAGGAGTGGAAGGTCAAACAAAGTTGTAGATGCCTTGAGTAGAAGGAAAAATTTGTTGATAGAGATGAATATAGAGGTTCTTAGGTTCAATGAACTCAAGAGTTTGTATCTTGAAGATCCAGACTTTACAGAAGCTTGGAAGTCTTGTTTGGAACTTGTTACATTGGATAGGACAAGATGGTTGGATTTATTAATCCAAGATGGGATGTTGTTTAGAGGAAGCCAATTGTGCATTCCAAGGAGTTCTATGAGAGAATCTAATCAAGGAGAAACATAGTGGAGGATTGGCTGGACATTTCAGTTGAGATAAGACCATTGCTCTTGTTAGTGAGAATTATTACTGGCCATAGTTACAACAAGATGTGAAGAAGTTTGTACAAAGTTGTAGACTATGTTAGATGGTGAAAGGAACAAGTCAGAATATTGGATTGTATCAGCCATTACCTGCACCTGAGAGGCCATGGGAGGATATTAGCATGGATTTTGTTCTTGGCTTTCCAAGGACACATAGATGGCATGATTCCATAGTTGTTGTGGTGGATAGATTTTCAAAGATGGAACATTTCATTTTGTGTCATAAGACCAGTGATGTTGTTCATGTTGCAGAGTTTTTTTCAAAGAGGCGGTGAGACTACATGGTCTACTAAAGAGTGTAGTTTCAAACAGAGATACCAATTTTTTTTGGTTATTTTTGGAGGAAATTATGGAAGAAGTTGAAGATAGATTTGAAGTTTAGTTCTGCACACCATCTACAAATTGATGAACAAACGAAGGTGGTGAATAGGAGTTTGGGTAACCTGCTAAGATGCTTAGTAGGAGATAAGCCTAAGGGATGGGATTTGATTATACCATAGGAAAAATTTTCTTACAAAAATTCTATCAACAAGAGCACTGGTAAATCACCATTCCAGATTGTGTATGGGAGTAGTCCAATATCTGCTTCTAAACTGAGAAAGATGGATAAGGGGGAGAAGAGTAGTGTTGAGGCTGAAGAATTTACATGAAGAGGTGAATAAACATATCAATAATATGAAATCACAATATAAGGCTAAGATAGATCAAAAAAGGAGGTATAAGGAGTTCCAGGTAGGAGATGAAGTCATGGTTCATTTGTGAAAGGAGAGGTTTCTAGTTGGTACACACAACAAGTTAAAGATGAAGAAGTTTGGACCATGAAAGATCCTAAAGAAGCATGATTCAGGAAATGCATATGAGCTAGAGTTGCCTAATGAAACTCATATTTCACCTGTGTTTAACATTTTGAATTTAACAAAATATCATGAAGGAGAAATTGATGAAGAAATAATAGAGGCACAGTGGAATATTCCAACACCTGCTTTAGAAAAGGAGATAGAAGAAATCTTGGATAGTTGTGTGGGTAGAAGCACAAGAAATAGGAAATATGTAGAGTACCTGGTGAAATGGAGAGGAAGGCTTGTTGAAGATTCATCATGATTGTCTAACGCTGAGGTTAATCATCTTGGTTTCCCTCTAACTCTTGAGAAGTGACAGGGTCACTTTTCAAATTACCCTAAGTGTCTGATGCAGGAGCACCCAATTGTGTAGGGGCAATCTTGCATCACCCAAAAAACATTTTTTCCTTATTTCTTTATTTGTTTTGAGTTCCATGATGGAACTTAAGGGGTGCAAGACAGTTAGAAGTTAGAAAAGGTAAAAAATGACCACTAAATATTTTTAGTAAGTCGGCCTAAACGTGCTTGGATGGACCTAAAAATTTATCCCAAGGAGATGAACTGAAAAATATTTCCGATGACGGAAGAATCATCTCAATACCTTGTACGGTTTGGGAGATATTAAAGTTTCCATCCCAAGAAATTTCTCTAGTGCAGCTTCAAATTCAAATTTGAAAACCTTAGAAGCTTCGAAACAACTCAAAAAGTGGACGAAATAATCTTTGATGGTTTTGACATTGTAGATCTCTTCGAGAGATTTCCAATTATATATTATAATAAAAATCCAGACACTTGGATCAAAATTTATGGCCTCGTAAAGCTGGCCCACTAAAAAGTGAATTTCATTAAAATATCTTCCTAGGTAAGAAATCAAACGGCGAGACTTTAGGTGCCAAAACAAAAGGTAAAGTTACACTTTCTAGAACATGCTAGGGTGGTTATTGGGTAAAATAAAAGGGTTAAGTGGAGGTTGTATAAGGTGGCTCCATTAGTGCAGATTGTGGCTCTGAATAATAAATTTTATTTTTTGGATTGTTTTGGATGTAATGAATCAAGCTGATGAGGCTGTAACCTGTAATTTCAATTTTCAGAAAAATAATTGAAAGTGGGTTGTTCACTATCTTGCATTTTCTGTGTTTTTATTTTTTATTGTGTTTTGTGTGGATTTTGGGTGGTGTAGCCCTCATCAGAAAGATTCTATTTTTGCTTCAAATAGTAGTTCTAGGTCATTTTTCTATAGTCATAAATGAAAATCATGAAGTAATTATTTCCACCACTCTAAGAGATTATAGTAGACTACACCAATCAAGTGGAGACCAACAACAAATTCCTTTTAGCTCTCTCGTTTTATTTTTGAAATATCTCTTTTTGGTGTTTAGCCAAGATGCATGCTTTCAATTATTTTGGGTGGAATTTCAAACTACAACATCACTCTTTTGCATTGTTTGAATGTTGTCATAGTTTGTATTCCCAAATATTGCATTACACAAAAGGATTTTTAATTTTCTTGCAACAAGATGAGCACAATTTCTCGTAATTTAAGGCTCACCTTTGAGTTTCAAGAACTTTCCTTTGTCAAATCTAGTCAAGATAACTTTATTATCATATTTTTATTGATTATTACCTACACCATTTAGGAAAATGGAGAGCCCTTTTTTTTTGAATGAGAACTAGGGGAAAATGGTTTCATTTTAGTTTAGTTAGGTATAAAACAGTGTAGAGAATAAAATATAAAGTCTTGGTGACTTGAGCTAAATTGTCTCTTTATCTCAATGTCACAACTTGTTATATCTACCAAAAAATATAGGGCCACATCCTCATCCATGAAAATCCTAAAATATACCTCTTCAACAATTCATGTGTTGCATGGTAGCATTATCTAGGACCAAGCATCATACCAATTCAAATTCATTGAGGCATAATTGGCATCATTTGATATGGAAATAACATATTCAATTTTAAAATGGACCAAATCTAATTTAGATATTTTCTTCTCTCCCTTATTTTATTCCTTTTGTTTTTAATATCCTTCACTCTTATCCCATAATATTTTTCATTCGTGAACCTCATGAATCCCTTTTCTACCAAATCATTTCTAAAATAGATTTTATTTTTCATTTTGCTTCTTATGGTTTTGGTCATTATTTTTGCTAGTTCTACCATATCCTCCTCTATTTCCTCTTTATTTATTAGTTATTTCAATCCATGAAATTTATTGGAATAATTACACTTCAATGAGCATATAAATTTTCTCTCATGTGGTTTCAATCTTTCTTTCAAAGGTCTCCTCTCTTTCAACCAACTGATCAAAAGCGAGTGACTTTAATTGATTAAGTACATATAATGACTCCAAATAGGATGAATATCTAGCAATAATAACTTTATAAAGACATCCATATATGCATCAATCTTGCCATAAAATTTAATATAATGTTTGATTGTGTAGATTTCAATAACCAAATTCATTACCTTACCATTTTTAATTCAAGGTTGAACAATTTTACTAATAATATTTTTTTGAATTCTAATCTTGAATGAGAATTATGTATATTTTTCAACTTGTTTAGTGCTTATTATGATTTTTTGCACTCTTATATGTGATAAAAAATACTTATCCATCAACATATTCCCTTATCAAAGTTGCTTCCTTAGAATTTATGCCTCCAATTTTTTTTTTAATTTTTGCCTTAATTTTTGGCTTACCTCATTGTGTGTCTCCATCACAAATGTCAAACCATAAAAGATTGAAAATGAGAGTATTATCAACTTGAATTTACCATTATGGCTTCTATCTTACTAGTGGATGGAGCATCAATTGTTGAGTGGGAGAAGGAGAGAAGCTCCAAATTTGAAATCTTCAAGTGATGATGGAGGTAGAGACTTGTATTTTGATGAAGATGATGTAGATTTCTAGCTTCTTGTGGTTCTAAGGCCTAGGTTTTGGCGTCAGGTTCCTTCAAGTGGTTGTTTCATCTCTTCTTGGTGGAGGTTGTGGATGTTGTGTTTGAGGGGTTTGTGGTGCTCATGTAGTTTGAAGCTCACCTCCCCGTGAACTCCTCTTCTACATTTGGGTTTGTGAAGGTGTCTTCTCTTGCCTTCGTGGAGGCTTCTTTGGCTTGCTAGGTGTTCTGTGACCCTTATCTACTTTTTTTTGGTGATCCTTGTGTGGTTTTCATGGGTCTCTTGTTCTTATCAACGGTGTTATTTATAGACTTATTGTTTTATTTCTCCAAGGGTGTGCCTTTTTCCCTCGTCGTTTGTCTCTTTTTCTACTATGGATGCTTCTATCCTTGTGCCTCATGGCCTCAGTGTTTTCTCTTCTTTTTGGTGCATCCTATTTATTTGTTTTATGGTTTGTCTTCTTTGTGAAGATTCCTTGTCTCTATTTTTGGGTTGGTTCACTTCTTTCTTACGGGCTTGGTTTCTGCCTGGCCTTTAGAGGTGTCCCACTTTGCCCCTCTTCTTGGTTTGAGAGGGTGTTGTTTGATATTGAGCTATAGATCCCTTTCTATGCTTTAATTATTTTCCTATTGATGGGGATTGATCCTCCTTTGGGTGTTCCTCTCATGTATGGGTTGTCTTTCTATTGGACCCATTTTTAAATGACGAGCTCTTTTTTTACCCCTTTTGGGATTTAAAGTTTGATATGTAGGTTGGAGGTGTGTTATTCCAAATAGGTGAGCTCCTTCAAATTTTTATGCTAAAGGCTCAAAAGTATCTTCTCTCAAGGTTGATGGATGAGGAGTGTTATTTTTCTTTTTTCAAGCTCTAGTTTGCTACTATGCCAAAGGATGTCATGTCTATCCTTTCTATGGGAGTAGCTACCTTATATTAGGTTCTATAGTTGATGTCTTCGATGAAGGTGGAGATTTCTCCTTCTGAGGCGGATCCCTCTCCTATTGAGGTGGAGAAGAGTGCTATGGATTTGGTGGGAAGCTCTATGTTCTATGGAAAAGGTTCTCATTTCATCCTCTTCTATAGAGGGGAGCCTTCTCCTATTGAGGTGGAGGTTGGGTTGGTGTTTTAGGCTGGTTGGTACTTTGAGAAGGCTAAAGCTCTTCAATGTTTAGTTTTGAGATTTAACTTCCCTATTGAGGTGGGGAGTTTGGACTTGTTGGGCGTTGTTGCAAAGTGTTATGCTGCAGTTTGGTTGTTATAGGCTGATGGTTGCCTGGCCAGATCATGCAGTTCTTATTTCTTGTTAGGGTTTTAGGTCCCTTTCTTTTCTTGGGTTTAAGGTCTCGATCAAAACCTTGTTGTATAGGGTTCAAGGTCCCTTCAAAACCTTTGTGCAACTGGTGTAGTCATGTATTTTCTATTTGGTACTACTGCTGATGGTCTATGATTTATCTTTTTATCAACTTTATTTTCTTGGTTTGGGTTTCATGTCCCTTCAAAACCTATTTGTAATGGGTTTAAGGGCCCCATCAATTTTTTTTCGCGCTAATCAAAATCTTGCCTTTACCATTATAACTAGGTGTTATTTTTGGTTAGTGTTGTACCAGCTATTAATGTGATTGAATGTATTTTATTTTCAACGCGAGATGAATTTATTCCTTATGATGGAAAGGGAGACTCTTCCTCTCAAATCTGATCACAAACACACATAAGAAACTATGCAAGAAGGAAACAAATAAACTTGAAACACATAAAATGGAAGAGAAATCTGTAACATGTATTAACTTCAAAATCTAAAAATGAAATACATAAACATGGAGCTCACATGCTCCCTTACAACATGGGCTTCACACATACAAAAATTTGAAACTCAACATTCTGGCTTCATTCCGGCAACATTTGGGCATGCAAGAACAACTTCTCCAAAATCCCCCTTCTTCAAATGAGCAAGCATCATTATATAGAAATCGTGTGAGAAGAAACCACCATTGGTTTCTGAAAACAACCTCAATAAACCACTAAGAAATTTCAATGCCCAACTTGAGGAGAGATAAGAAAATACAATATAAAATAATTCACTTCCTTCACCACCTTCACATGGGTGCCTAAATTTTTGGCCAATCACCTTGGTCAATTATGACACCTTCTTTGACTCCCAGTGGACCCGATGGCACAAACATGAAATTACATACAAATATTGTGGCACAAAAATTCAATTACATGCAAGGAATGCAATTAAACATGTAAGAAAATGCACCCCAAGTGGTCCCCACCAAGAATGGGACACCCAAGAGGGATATTTTCCTAATTTTTCCAAAAAATATTAAAAAATGCATGATTCACAACAAAATTACAATTACAATTTCATCCTAAGGGAAATAAAAAAGTTGAAAATCAAAATATTTATTCTCCTAACCTCTAAGCCCTTATTGAAAATAAACCAATTAAAATAACAATATTTTTGGTGACACAAGATTGCCATTTCACCTTGGATGCTCCTGCATCAAACACCTAGGGTAGAAGAAAAGTGAACCTATCACTTCTCAAGAGGATAAAAAATATGATTAACATCAGCTTATGATAACCAAGATGAGTCCTCAACAGGCCTCCTAATCCATTTAACCAAGTACTCCATAAACTACTTATTTCTTGTACTTCTACTCACCTTGATGTCCAATATCAACTCTATCTTTTCCTCCTTTGAAGTAGGTGCTGATATATGCATTGGTTCACTTGTTGTACCTTCATCACATTCAGATTCATGAAACTTTGTTAGATTATAATTATTGAATATAGGTGAAATATTAAGTCCACTAGGAAACTCTACTTCATATGCATTACCTGAATCATGCCTACTCACAATTCCACAAGGCCCAAACTTCTTCATTTTTAGCTTGTTATAAGTACCAACTGGAAATATTATTTCCTCAAGTGTACCATTACCTAATCATCAACCCAAAACTCCTTACGTCTCCTCTTCAAATCAGCCTTGGACTTGTACTCAAAATTCATTTTATTGATGTGTTTTCTTACCTCTTTGTGTATGCTGTTTATGTGATCAACAAAGTCCTCTGCCTCTACATTTTTCTTATCAATATTATCAAATATTTTTCAGATATGAAAAAATTCTTGGGCTGCTGCCATAAAAAATTTGGAATGATTAATTACTAGTACTTCTACCCACTGAGTTTTTATATGCAAATTCTGCTTGAGGTAGAACCAAATCCCACCCTTTGGCTTGTCTCAAACTAGGCATCTCAAAAAATTACCCAAGCTCCTATTCACTACCTCTATTTGGCCATCTATTTGAGGATGGTAGGATGAGAAAAAAACTAAATCAGTCTTTAGCTTCTTTTTCCATAATTTCAACCAAAATTATCCCACAAACTTTGTATCTCTATACAAAACAATGCTCTTCACAAGACCATGTAGCCTCACTATTTCTCTGAAAAATAACTCTACAACATGTACAACATCATTAGTCCTTTGACATGGAATGAAATGAGCCATTTTGGGAAATATATCTACCACCACATATATTGAGTCATATCCCCTTTGGGTCCTTGGAAAACCCAAAACAAAGTCCATACTAATCTCTTCCCATGGCCTCTCAAGTACCTGTAACGGCTGATATAAACCTGTGTTTTGACTAGTTCTTTTAGCCAACTAAAAAATCTACAACCTTGCACATATTTTTTGATATCTTGCTACAACTAATGCCAATTATATTTCTCTCCCAAAAGTTCTATGGTTTTATCAAAATCAAAATTTCCTGCAAGTCCTCCACTATGTTTTTCCTTAATCAAATTCATTCTCATTGAACTTCTAAGAATACATAGCTTATTACCTTTAAACAACATACCATATTGGATTAAATAATACAACCACTTGGTTCTATTAGTAGATCTAGGATATTTTCAATCCTTCCAAGCCTCTCAAATATATGGATCCTCTTCATACAACTCCTTCAACTCATTGAATCCAACAACCTCAACCTACATTTCAATCAAAGAACCTTGCCTTCTACTTAAAGAATCTACAACCCTGTTAGACTTCCCACTTATATGTTTAAAAAAAAAAGCGTAACTTTGCAAGAAATATACCCATTTAATATGCCTCTAATTTAACTTCCATTGACTACTCAAATATTGAAGTTCTTGATAATTAGTAAACAAAACAAACCCCTTAAGAAAAAGATAGTGCCTCCACTTTTTCAATGCTTGCACAATAACATAAAATTCTTGATCATACACTGAATATTTTATTTTGGCATCATTTAAATTATCACTAAAGTAAGCAATGGGTTTACATTCTTGACTTAGGAAAACTCCAATCACATTACCACTTGTATCACAATCAACTTGGAATACCTTGTTGAAATCTAATAGTGCTAAAACAGACTACTCCGTCACTTTGGTCTTTAACAAATTAAAACTTCTTGCTACCCCTATATTCCATCTGAAATATATTTTTTCCCCTCATGGTCTCAATTAGTGGTGCACAAATACTATTGAAACCTCTAATAAAATTCCTTTAAAAACTTGACAAACCATGAAATTATCTCACCTCTGTAGCACTTCTAGGTGTAGGCCATTCTAAGATAGCTCTCACTTTTTCTAGGTCCATCTTGATTCCTTCACCTGAAACAATGTACCCCAAGTATACCAACAACCTCTTCATAAATCTGCACTTCTTCAAGTTAATGAGAAACTTATCTTCTATCAACTTTAAAAAAATAAATCTGATATGTACATCAAATGCTCTTCTAGTGCCTTACTAAATATCAACATGACATGTAGATAAAAAATAACAAATCTGCCCAAAAAATATTTCAATACCTCATTCATCAATCTCGTAAACATACTAGGAGCATTGGTTAGTCCAAAAGGCATGACCAATCATTCATACAAACCTTCTTTTGTATTGAACGTTGTCTTCCACTCATCACCTTCTCTATTTCAGATTTGATGATAACCACTCTTCAAGTCAATCTTGGTGAAGTATTCAGCCCCACTGAAACAATCCATGATATCATCCATTCTTGGTAATAGAAATCTATATTTGATGGCGATCTTGTTTATAACCCTTGAATCCATGCACATCCTCTATTCTCCCCCTTTCTTTGGTGCTGAAACAACAAGCACTACAAATGGACTTAGGCTCTTCCTAATCAAGCCTTTCTGCAATAATTCTTGATTTCTTGTTCAAATCTTCACTCTCTATTGGAGAAATTCTGTGGGCTTCCTTGTTAGGAAAAAAATCTCTTAGTAATAGATCAATTTGGTGACTTATCTTTCTCATAGGTGGCAGCCCCTCAGGTGCATTATCTAAAATTTAATCTCTTAAAACTCTTGCAACAAATATGCAATTTCCACAGGAACATCTTCCACATTTTCATAGTTAGTTTTAGGAATCAAAGAATAATTTTTTTCCTCATGTCTCATACCATCTAATAATTTCCTTTCATCCACTAAAAACACTCTTGCATTACCACAAAATTGAACCAAGTCTTCTTTCAAAGGCTTCAATTTATGTTTCACTCCATTCTTAGTTATTATGTATGTATTAACACAACCATCACGCATTGCCTTCCTATCATACTTCTAAAGCCTTCCTATCAAAATATGACATGCATCCATAGGAACTATATCACATAATATTTCATCAAAAAAACCTCCTATTTTAAATTTTACCAAACATTATTTTCTGACCAAAAGCTTTTGATTATCTTGTACCCACACTATCTAGTAGGGATTCAGGGGCTTCTTCCTCTCGAGCTTCAATTTTATCACAATTTCTTTGGATACCAAGTTATCTGTGATTCAACTATCTATGATGACATTACAAGCCTCCCCTTCACATTTGCATCTTGTATTGAATAATCTCTTTCTTTGAGTTGGCTCATTTTCCTCATTCAACTTCCCTCTACTTCTTCTGAATGTGATGAGTGTTCATCCACCTCATTGATGTTTGCTGCTCTATTCTGATTTTCTGATCTTATATTGGTCCTTTCTTGATTATGAGGGAAGTCATATGCTCTATGTCCCTATTATCCACATTAGAAACAAGTTCCATGAAAGCTACCTATTCCGAATCCTCTACCCGATCTTCCTCTACCTCTTGGATTTTGATCTTTGGGAGGGTAATAATTTTTTTATTTTTTGTTTTTTTCTACTGACTTGGTCTTCAAACTTCTGATTTTTCTGATTTTCATCATAATTTCTTCCTCCACCTCTAAAAAATATAGTGTTACCAAGACTTTAGACATTGAGCATCATATAAAGTTCTCAATTCCTTGTTACATTACCAAGCCTAACAAACATGAAGTTCAAGCCCCACACACATCTAGCAACTCCATAAAGGCCTTGAGAATATATTAGGATGGATCTCATGAGTGAAATCCCAATGATTACACATCAAAATGAATAAATATTTTTTGTATTGGATACAATTTTAAAGATGACCATGATTCTTTCTTGTAAGAAAAGAATAATAACATAAAAGATTTTATATATTGTTCAATTATGTTTGGGTACATTTTGGAATACATACATTCATTGGGTTCGATCACAACCAAATATTTTTATTCTTAACTAGTATTCCTTCTAGGAGAGATTGTATACATAGTTTAATCAATCTGGTGTTTTTATTTTATGTATATGACTAGAAAGAGGTGGTCAATTACATAATTTTAAAGCTTGTGTGCATCTATGATTGTACACATCTATGCACTTGGAATGGTAGTCTACATCCAAAATGCATACAATAAAACTCTTCATAGTTATATGAGGTATGGTCCTTTCTAAATATGTACTAGGTTCTATCTTTTTGTATCCTTAGAAATATCCTCCACTTGATATGGATTTGCACAAATAGGAATGAGAAGTGGATAAAACATAAATGTTTTTGTAGAACATTTCTAACGTTCATCAACCAGTAAAAATATTTATCTCATGCGAGGAGTTGAACTACAAAGAGTGACATGAGACACACCACACAAATCACTCATTCAAGGTTGATGAGAAGTTTTGTTTGTATCTTTGAAAGGAACAGTTCAAGGGTCCACATTGGAAGATGAAGCCTTTTCATATGGTCCATACAATATTATGTACATAATTAGTGACAATTCCTTTGTTCTTGATCTTTGATGATACATGTTGGACAACATTCAATAGTAAATGTGAAACTCCTCAAGACATATTTTCCTTCTCTTCTCGAGTCAATGTCAACTCAACACCTATTAGACTTGGATCTTGAGCATTTGTTGAAGATGAGATCATTTATAATACCATAATATGTAATCACTAAGATTCACATGATCTATTTAGAGTAGCTAAGGCAAGGTAGTATGTAAATTAGATAAAGTGGTATAATATTCAACAAATCCATGTATAATTTCTACCTAGTTTTGACAACTTACTTAAGAAGAGATGGGGACCTTTAGTTCTTAGGAAAGAGAATGATTATTGTGTAGTAGCGTAAGTGTAAAGGGAACCTTGCATGTTTCTTAGTAGTCATTAATACTACCACACACTCTTCTATAATATGTGTCTTGAATGTAGGTCATAATGTGATCACATATCACAACACATGACCCCACATAAGTCATTGTCTCATTGCACACTACCATGTATAACTCAACAAAGTTTTGCATGTTTCATAGCGATGTGGATTCTTCATCAAAATTATTCTTAGCCATGTAATAGAATATCAATCAAGAATCAAAACTATCAAGTAGTTGATAGATTGAAAATTTCATAACATAAATCATTTTCATCTTCCAATCTTGTTTTGTAAGTTGTAGTGTTATACACATATACACATACATACATACATAAATATATGTATGTATATACACACATATATACATACATATATACATACATATATACATATATACATACATATATACATATACACACATAAATATATATACATACACATATATATACACATACATATATATACATATACATATACATGCATACATATATACATATATACATATACATACATTTATACATACATGCATACATGTGTATGTATACATATACATATATACACATATATACACATATATACATATATGTATGCATGTATGTATATATACATACATACATATTAGTACATATTAATACCTACATACATACATATATATGTACATATACATATACATATACACCTATACACATACACACATATATGCTTTCTCGTTCACATTAAATGAGCAAGATGGGTAACTCAATAGACATAGGCGAATTAGTTGGATGTTTTTAACCTTTTATGACCATAATAATTTGCATTCCTAGCCATGCTATTGTATGTTGGTTTACTAATCTATTATTTTCTCATGCATAATCTATAAGCTTGTCTTTCTTACAATTAGTTTGTCTCCGAGACCACCTAAATCTAAATCGCCCTCTATCATAATTCATAATACTATGTTTATTTCTAATGATTTTAATATCTAAGAGGAACAACATTGAAAAATTAGTTTCTCTTCCAAAATTTTATTGCTTTTTAATAAAGAGATAATGTTTAATATTTTTCTTAAAATAAATTGATAATTAATCAATAAATTTATAAATTCTTTTGTACATTTCAATATCTTTTATGTAATTATTGTCAATTTAAAATAAATATATATTTATTAAAATTTAAACATATTTTTAATAAATAAATAAATATTATTAGAAAAGTTATCACACAAAAAATATTCTAAAATAAATAATTATATAAAAGAGGAGTAAGGAAGATCTATTTACATTTTAATATAAATAATTACACCCAAAGTAACATTTTTTATTGCCAATTTTTTTTTTTTTAACATGAAAAAAACGGCTCGTTCTGCATTTGAATGGCGCTGGTGAGATTGGTTTGGGCATGGAGATGGGCCTGCTTTCGAATGAAGAGCTTGGCTTGGGTGAGATGTTGACTAATGGGGGTGTGGCTGGTGGGGTCCCTTCTCCCGCTGGTTGCCCTCTGCTAGATGTGCCTCCCTTTGTGCAACGTTGACGTGTCTTTGGATCCAATGGAGTATGAAGTGCAAGATTGTAGGGGCCCTCCCTCTCCTCCTGTTGCAAGTAGTGTGCACGATGTCCCTCCTCCTGTTGCTGCTTTTCCGACTGTAGATGCTTTTGTGGGCTTTGTTCCTGGGCTGGATGTCCCACCTCTTGTTGGGGGTTCTTCAAGCCAAGTGAAGTCCTTCTCTGAGGTTGCTAAGGTGGGTGCTTGGCCTCCTGCTCAAGCTCGTCGGCCTCTATGTTGTGCCCAAGATTCCTCTATTGTGGTTTGTGGTTTGGAGGTAGTTGAAAACAAGGATTATTATTTGAAGCAAGGCGTGGTCTGCAGGTTTAATGACCCATGGTCTTCCCTCCCCGATCTCCATAATTGTGTCTATTTTCTAGAAGCCGTTGGTTTCTAGGGAGATCGAGCTCTACCTTAGCGCTAGGGGTTTTTTTATTGCTATCTTTTCCTCCTCCGTGGAGCAAAACTATGTACTAGATAGGGGTTGGATGTGGGGTATTCATTCTTTGTCCATCAGACCTTGGTCTCGTTCTTTCAATCCCCTTACGGAGCTGTTGAACCCTAGACCAGTTTGGGTTCATCTGTCAAATCTCCCTCTCCAATTTTGGGAGGAATCATGTTATGAAGCTATTAGCAACACCATTGGACACTTCTTAATGGTGGACTCTACAACTAGGGAGCTTGGGCATACTACGTTAGCTCGGTTGTTAGTTGATTTGGACATCTCCAAACCTTTCCATGGTGATGTAGTCTTACTGGTGGAAGACAGATCTTGGAAGCAACTCTTGGACTATGAGGGTCTCCCCTTTTGGTGTAGGAGTTTCTTTTAGGTGGGTCACTTGGCCTTTGCTTGCCCTCATGCCCGCCGCAAGGGTGCTGCGACTTGGTGGAAGGATGCTCATTCGAACCATCTCACGGTGGGTTCTCCTCCTCTGGGAGTTTCTTTTGTAGAGGTTGACCCTATTGTGTTTTCTTAGGAACTTGTTTATGCTCCTCTTCCGACTGTTCCTTCCATGGAGCCACTGCTGGCTAGTTCTGGTGACGGTGTTATGACTATGCCTACGTGAACATCGTTGAATGCCTCTGTTGGTCCTTTGTCGATTTCTGTCTCCTCCCCTGCGCTACCATCTCCCTCGCTGAGTGGTGGCTCTTTTCCCTTGATGTCTTATGTGGATCTGCTCCTCTCGCCTTGCTTGGTGGACTTGGATTTTGAGTCTTCTTGGTCTGTAGTGTTGAGGAAGATGAAGGGACTCCCTCGTTCTGTCGCTACTTTGCAGCCTAGGGTTAAGGGTGTCAATTTTGTCCCCTTTGATTATGGGGTTGCCTAGTTTTGTCTGTGGTCTGACGGTTGTCAGTCAACTGTTTCTATGTATGGTCTATCCTCTTCTAGTTCTTTTGGGTTGAACTAGCTCTTTTTTTGGTCCTTTGGGCTCTTTGTGTGATGGGTACAACACCCTCCAAATGCTGCTTACTTTATTAAAAACATTCTTTATTGCCTTGCAATAATTGTTAATGTTGCCTTAACCACATCTGAGATTTTTTTTTACTTCTTTCTTAAGTAGATAGATAAAATCACAATGAAATGGAATCATGTTGTGAGATATGTCTATTTGTCTAGAATAAATTATTTAATTGATGAAGATAATGATATTTTTTTTATTATATTATTTATTAAATTTCAAAATTTTAGAAGTATAATTGAAATAGATTCTACTATTAAATGATCTTGATGATGATTGTTTTTTCTCATAATAATATAACAAAAAATTTTCATGGAAAAAAAAAAAAACTTATTTTTATTTTCATGAATTTTAAGTATAAGACTTCAAGCAAATTCATTGTCAAGGAAAAAAAACTTATGTTTATTTTCATGATTAAATTTCTTATATCGCTCAATTATTTTCCAGACTCATAAAATATCCTTAACTTATCAACATGCTATCCAGAATATTTTTTAAATTAAATAATATTTGAATATTTTTTTTCTAGATTGAATGATTTGAATTGCACTTGTTGCCTCATTGTTTATTATCTCAAAGATGACATTATGTAAATTAACAAATGTGAAAGGACAGTTCTGTAGAGTGAATCTTCTTAACTAGGAGAAATAAAGATGGTCCTCTGTGACATTAGATAATTTGATTTATTTTTCTTTGTCTACTAAATTGCATGCAAGAAAGTCTTGTTGTGGGGATCAAGAAAGAGATTTTTGACCCTTTTAAATTGGAACGTTTCATCAAATTTTTGAAGTAAAAGTTATAATTTTTTATTAAATATTATTTGATTTGTATTGACTTGAAAGTCTAATCTCAACAAAGTTTAAAACAAAAAATTATAAATTTTTATTAAAGATTATTTGGTTCTTATTGATTTGAAGGTCTAATCTCAACAAAATATAAATAAAAAATGATGTACGACTTTCAATTATTTAATTAATTATTGAATATTATAAATAAATGTGATAAACATAATGTATATTTCTAACATACTATTTAAATAAAAAAATGAAGGAAAGAATTATAGAAATAGGAATTAAAGGAAAGAATTATAGAAATAGATATAATTCCTACATTTATTTGTATAAAAATGTCAATTTTAATTTCACTAGAATTATAAAACACAAATAGTTTGACGATTCAAAGATATCATTTTGAATATAGAAAGTCTTTTAAAGAGTATGGATCGGATGAAACATTTGCACAAAGAAAAACAAATGAAATAATTTTTTTTACCAAAATCTTAGCAAAACAAAGTAGTAAGGCACACTAATGAAATATCAAAATTCTTAAACAAATCAATTCACAAAATTTTATCTCAAGAACATGTTTTCAAATTGTAAATCTAACATTACCTGTAATGGGTTACAAGCCTTTCTATCTTGTAGTTATTATCATTAAGTGAAGAACACTCAATACATGATCAATCTATATTATGAGAACATAAAGGACATTAAATTATAATCATTATGAAATTTATATGGATTAGGATTTGAATTTAAGACTTTTTATATATGTTAGGGTGTTTTATCTTTGAACTACGAGTAATTCATTCTTTAAGATTTCTTTTTGGATTATATTTTGTGTTTGAGAATCCAAGTGTAATTTTCATGTGAAAATCTGAAACTTCTTTTATGCATTTAGGATTAGGACTTGAATCTAAGATCTCTTTTATGTATATGAAAATAAGGAATTGAATTCAAGGTCTCTTTTATGCATATGAAAAGTAAGATCTGAATCTAGGACTTCTTTTATGCATACTAAAATCAAGATTTTAATCTTGTAGAACCTTTCTTATACTGTTCTAGGAAAATTCATTGTCAGCAATTCATTGAAGGAAAATTCACCGCCATGAAAAATTCACCGGGAAAATTCATCGTCAAGTAAAATTCACCCCAGCAATTCACCCTAGTGCATTAATATTTTTTAATATATTTCAAAAACTTTGATTTTATTAAAAATATTAATGCAGTTATTTTTCGGTTGGGTGAATTGCTGGAGGTGAATTTTACTTGACGGTGAATTTTCCATGACGATGAATTGCTGGCGGTGAATTTTGGTGAATTGCTGACAATGAATTTGCCGTATGCCCACTTATACATACTAGAATGTTTTATCACTGAACTACCAACCCTTTTATAACTAGAATTTGATCCATTCTCCAACAATCATATATAAATCTACTTATAATAATACATAAAATCTATATTTATTTTAATTTAAATAAAAAAATCACTAATGATGAAAATACATGATATAAAAACAAGATTTAAGTGTTTCAAATGGTAACCAAAGATGAAATTGAAACAAAATCCTCTATAAGAAAAAAAATATAATAAACAGATGAACATGGTCATTAATCATCTTCAATGTCTTTTGGTTGCTTCATTTCTTGTGGCTGACCATTAATCCTGATTTTAGAGGTGTGCTCTGATGACATTCAACCCCTAAATGATCTTTCATGAAATGAATTCCTTTCTTAAGATAATTGAAAAATGGATTTCATCATATTAATTCACAATACATTAAAAAATGTTTTTTACTGCAATTTTAAGTATTCATATTTGACAGATAGGAAAGATGGTTTTTTATCAACCCTAATATATTTTATACATGCTCAATAAATTCATAATGGATTATTACTGTTCAACACATGCCCATTTACAGAACAAAGATCTCCAAGCAGAGTTCAACACATGCCTATGCACTTGTTGGCTCCTTGTTTATTATCTGAAAGATGACATTATGCAAATTAACAAATCTGAAAAAAAAGTTCTGCACAGTGAGTTTCTTAACCAGGAGAAATTTGGTCCTCCTCTGTGACATTAGATAATTTGATTTATTTTTCTCTGTCTACCGAATTGCATGCAAGAAAGTCTTTTTGTGGGGACCAAGAGAGTGTTTTTTTCCCTTTTACATTGGTGTTTCATCATGTCAGTAAAGTTGGGTTGTAATGTTGGATACTAGCATTTCATGAAGATGATTTTAATTTTTGAAGCAGTAGTTGGGTTCTTTATTATTAAAGAAAAAATATAATTTTTCTTCATATTAATTTGAAGGTCTAATCTCAACAAAAATTAAATAAAAAATCATGTATAACATCTAATGTAGTTCAATTCAATATTGAATTATAAGCAAATGTGATGAGCACAATGTATATTTTTAATATACATTTTAAATAAAAGAAAACGAAAGAAGGATTTATAGGAATAGATATAATTCCTGCACTTATTTGCATGAGAATATCAACTTTAGCTTCATTAGATTTGTCAAACACAAATAGTTTGATGATTCAACCATAATTGAGCCGAAAGATATCATTTTGAATATAGAAAGTCCCCTCGAGAGTACGAACCAGGTGAAACATCTGCACAAAAAAAAAACAAACCAAAGAAGAATTTTTTATTAAAATCTTAGTAAAAGAAAGTAATAAGGCACACTAATGAAATATTGATTTTTTTAAACAAATCAACTCATGGACTTTTATTCCAAAATCCATTTTCAAATGATAAAGCTAATAGTGGTTGTAATGCCTTCTAAGCCTTTTTTATCTTGTAATTATTATCATTAAGTGAAAGACACTCACTACATGATCAATCAAAGATATTATGAGAACATAAGGGTCATTAAGTTGTAATCACTATGAAATTTCTATGGATTTATTAGGATTTGAATTTAGGACCTTTTTAATATATGTTAGGGTGTTTTATTGTTAAGTTGTGTTTCTGAATTTGAGTCTAATTTTGATATCTTGTGAAAATCTAGAACCTCTTTTATGCATATTAAGATTATAATTTGAATACAGAAATTCTTTTATGCATACCAAAATTAGGATTTGAATTTAAGACCTCTCCTATGCATACAACAATTAGGATTTGAATCAAAGGCCTCTTTTATACATACTAAAATCAAGATTTGAATTTAGTAGGACCTCTCTTTATGCATAGTAGGATGTTTTATCATTGAACTACCAATCCTCGTATAATTCATATTTAGTTCATTCTCCAACAATCATATATACATCTTCTCATACTAATACATAAAATCTATAATTTTTCTTAACTTAAAAAAATCAATATTAAAAAATGATATTGATGACAATATATAATTAAAAAAAAAACAAAATAATTGAAGTGTTTAAAATGAATACCAGGGGTGAAACTGAAATTAAAAGCTGAAAGAGAAAAAAAAGATAAAAATGTTTCAAAGTTGTAATGATGAACATGAATGTCTCTTGATTGCTTGGTCTCTTGTGGCTGACCATTAGTTTTATTTATTTATTTTCCTTCCCCTCTTGGATCTATCTGGATCAGTACAGAACCTATTTAACAGAGTTGTAAGTCATCTCCATGTAATCAATTTCAAGCTAACCTGACTTAACAAGGAGGGCTTTAAGGTAAAAGAAAATACAGAGTTGTAAGGCATCTTCATATAATCAAAATCAAGATAACCTGACTTAACAAAGAGGGATTTAAGGTAAAAGAATAATCCAAATAGATTGATTGATTACGTGCATTAACTTGTTAATGCTTCAAATGTGATAACAATGAAGGGAGTTCAACTTTAAAAAGCCAGAGAATGATTTACCAATTTTAAAAGAAACTCACAGAGGAAAAAAATTATAAATCCTAGGACAATGGTTGGAGAAGTAAAGAAAACAGTTTTATTTTTCTATTTCAAAGTTATCTGTGAAGAAAATGGACCAGAGAGTATATCAGTTGTGTGCTTAGTGAAATATATCTGACAAACTAAAAATAACAATTCATGGTCTCAACCTGAGGATTGACCTTAGTATTGGTGCCTCAAACTAGTAGTTAGTCCATCACATACCTGCCTTAACATGGATCTATGCTAGTTAGTTACCTGGCTAAAGCGAAGATGGTGCTCTTCACCAGGGAGCTGAAGAGTACCACTTACAAACACAATTATACCTCCTGCAACTCCAGAGGACTGGCAATCAATGGTGGAGACATGATGCTTGCATTGATCAAAGGGAAGAGAGGCTAGCTTCACTGCGATTTTGTGGGCACCTTCAATCTTCTCCCCTTCAAAGCTCATAGTAGAATATGACTCATATAATGCTGGCAAGCTGCCTCTGCTATTATCAAACCAGTAATAATATTGCTCAACAAAAGCCTTCCCCACCTCATCCACATCAGGTACTGTTTCAACAAAGTTATTATCAGTGCAAGCCTGCACTGTCATCTCATCAACAGTGGCCTCCAATTCCATGCTTACCGGATCTTAATCCAAGTGCAAAAGTTAAAACTAAAGCAATGGATGAAAGCATTGGTATGGAGCGAAGAAACCCATGGTTTTAAAGGAAAGCAAGGAGGTTCTTGTTGGTGCACTTTCTTTCTTTTTCTAAAGAAGCGTGGAAGGTACGCAGATTCCATGTTACATTCACACTTAAAGCACAAAAATATGCAATACGCAAATTGGAAGAGTATATGCCTTTTCTGATCAAAGTTGAATGTTTTACCTGAGTTCCTTTTATATAGTAGATGGGTATTTATTATTCTTTTATTTTTTTAATCTTTTAAGAATTGTTCTTGTTCTTCTCTTATCCCAAGTCATCATTTAGGATTTGATACTAAGGCGAGGGAACTTGCCAAAGGCTAGATTCTCACCTTAAAGCACTTCGAAACCTGGACAGAGTACATGCTAGAAGCTTAGTTTTTATGACAAGAAAAAATGAACATGACAGAAAAAATTAAAAAAGAGAGACCAGAATGGATGGGGATTAAAATTCCTCTCCTAAAGTACATACATCTTAATTTCAATCCTCTACATTGTACGTGGTCGCTCTAAAAGTGATTCCAAGTTATTTTTTCCTGACAATTAAAGTATTTTACTGTTTGCAATTATTCTTCAAAAATGTTACTTTTATCAAGAAGATAATTGTAATTTTGAGTTAATTTTTTTTTCTCAAATCTGATTTTCTTTTTTTCTAAATTTTTTGGGATGGCCCCTTTTCCTCTGGTCTACAATGGGCAGAAGGGGAAAACCCTCACATGAAACAATCCTTCTGCTTCCCTTTCCCTCTCTTACATACACTGCTTTCAAGCATTACAGACTTCACTATGCTTACCTTCCCCCCTCTTTCACATACATTGTTTTCAAACATTACAGACTTCCCTCTACTTCTCTTTCTCCCCCTCTCTCTCATGTACATTGTTTTCAAGCATTATGGACTTCCCCTTGCTTCTCTTTCCCCCTCTCTCTTTTACACACACTGTTTTCAAGCATTACAAACTTACTCCACTCTCTTTTACTTACACCGCTTCCAAGCATTACAAGCTTACTCCTCTCTTTCACACACTCCTTATTTCTTGTATGTAAGGGTGGTGTTATTATTTGTTTGAATTTTATCTATTGTTAATATAAGAGTTTAAAGAGTTGGTATGTTGTGATTGATGTGTTAAATTCTTTATATAATGGAGGACCTTCACCATAAATAATCAAAATACTACAATTTACAATGAAAATAGTTAATGAGTTATGTCTCACACACATATGTAAACACTTAGTCATGTTGGCTTAAAATTGATATAAATTAAACTTATAATTTAGGATATAATAAATTTGTTGAGGAATTTAATATATTATATGTAATAACTAAATAAAATTATTAAATAAAACAAAATTTAAATAAGATTGATAATTATTGAACAGTTAAACAAGATAAATATTATTTCAATTAAGAGACTATAAGAAATGGGTAAAATTTATAGGAGATTATGCATACCTTCCACTTTGATTGTATGTTTTGAATCTAGCAACTATATTATTTTATAATGGGATAAATTAAAAATTATTAAAAATACTAAATTAGGGTGGTGAGAACTAAAGTGTCATCACACTCATTAGAGGTTTGTGTCTCTTAAAAGTTGAAAAATATAATCATATAGGTATAGTTTTATTAGCAAACTAATATAATTGTTGGATTTATTGGAATTTGGTATAGGCTATTTGTTGGAGTCATAACTTCTAACATGTTATTGAAAACTTTAAGTTTTAATGTGTTGGAAGCTTATGTTGTGAACTAATTGTACAGCTAAAATCCACCACCTTTTAACATCACATCTAATGTTGCTTCCTATCATATGTTTTAACACCATGTTGACACCACCATGCTAATTTACTAATTTCAACACCACTACCATGCTAATATCATCCTAATCAAATTAATTCTATTTTGATAAGTAGGAGGTTTCTTCCACAACGTTGTTAGAGTAAAGGTTTTATCTTAATTGTGTTAATTAAGTTACCTTTATTCCCTTCTTAAGATTTCACTTTAGTTCGCATTAAGTGACATTTAATAATTATATTAATTATTAAATGTTTTCCTATTAGGGTTTGCATGATCTTCTTAAGGATTGATCCATTGTATTTTCATTAATTCCTTTTTGTTATGATAAGATAATTTCTCTATTTTTCAGAGCTTCAAACCCTTGTTTGTTTTTTCCATCCATTTTCTTCCTTGTGATAGGTATCCATTTGCATGCAAGTGTTCTTGGAGTCTGAAGTTGACTTCATTTTTCTATTGGTGCATTCTACAGCCAGTTGAAGTCTGAGGAGCTGTTTTTCAGTCCTGAGCTCGTAACTTTTGACCCGTTTCTCCATTTTTCACGATCTCAGCGGCGTTGGAACTGTCTTTCAAGGCTCTTCAATTCCATCCATGCAATTTTTCTAGATTTCACTCCAGGTATATTTTATTTAGTTTTTTGTGTTTTCACACTTTGGTGAATTACCTGGACATATTTGCTCTTGGGAACTTCTTGTTTGCATGGGATGCTTTGTTTTTGGCTATTCTTCATGTATTTCCAAATTTTTGTCCTTTTTGGGTATTTTGAGCATCATTTGTAAGCAATCTTCTATGTAAACGCACTGAGATAAAGTGCCACACTATTGTACATGTATTTTGGGGATTTTGCATATAAGGTTGTGCCATATTTTATACTTGAACTGTATTATAAAGTGCCATGAGGGGGTTGTGTAGTGCCTTTGTTTTTGCCATCACACCTTTGTCCGGTGAGTGTCCCTCCACGATGACAGTGGATCCATATGATTCCAGCCTCATGCATGTGTGCTTTGTTTTGCACACCACTTTTGCAATTGTGGGTGCTTTCTTGTGCACTTTCAGATGTTGTTCCTTCTCCTTCATGCACTATAGGGTGTTTCACACCATTTCAGTGGATCTGTCAGGCTCCCCCAGTTCAACATTATGGGGGGGTGTTATATTGTTCGTGCTAATGCTTCCTTGGCTTTGCCTTGGAAGGAATCTTCCATTCTCGGTTGATCAGTATTTTTCAGACTATTGGTACTTGTGCCATTTGTATCTTCGTTCCAGGTGTTTTCCTTTGTTTGCCATCTGATTCGAGTAGTGTCGTTTGGGGCACTCATGCAGATTGTTGTCTTCTTGATCCTAATCATCTTATCTTCAGAGGAGGTTCTTCTACACCATAGCAGTCATCTTTTGATAGTTGTTTTCTGCTTCTTCTGCTTCAGTGACATTCTTCATGGCTTTCAACATCTCTTTTTGGAGTAGAGTTTTTCCCATGAGTTTTTCTCTATTTCTCCACTTTATAGAGATTTAGTTGTATTTGGGTACCTGATCTGGCCTAGTTGTCGGGACCCATGTTTCCTTTCATGCATTGTAGTTACCTTTGCTTTCTTGCACATGTTTGTAGTTGCACTCTTGCTCATCTTAAGGGGGGGTGTTAGAGTAAAGGTTTTAACTTAACTGTGTTAATTAAGTTACCTTTATTCCCTTCTTAAGATTTCACTTTAGTTCGCATTAAGTGGCATTTAATAATTATATTAATTATTAAATGTTTTCCTATTAGGGTTTCTTTTAGGGTTTGCATGATCTCCTTCTTAAGGATTGATCCATTGTATTTTCATTAATTCCTTTTTGTTCTGATAAGATAATTTCTTCATTTTTCAGAGCTTCAAACCCTTGTTTGTTTTTTCCATCCATTCTCTTCCTTGTGACAGGTATTCATTTGCATGCAGGTGTTCTTGGAGTCTGAAGTTGGTTTTGACAACATCTACAAGCGTGCCAAATTATGATATTGCTATTAGGATTCAGTCGTGTAGTTTTTGAGTCAAACATTCATGATATTGCTATAATGAATTGCCCACTTAACATTCATTGCATCTAGGTGATGCTCATAGAGGTGAAGCACTAGACCGACCCGAGAGGTCAATGAGTTTGACTCAAAAAATACACGGTTGAATCCTAATAGCAATATCATAATTCTATTTTAACAACCCCTTTTTATTCACTAACTACATTACTAATTTAGTTAATTAGGTTATTATTCAAAATAAATAAATACATCCATTTTAATCCATTATCTACAAATAAATAAAATAAAAATGTAATTTCCACCTCATTACCATACTCATTAAATAAAATTCAACCATCTTAGAAATATCCACCATTTATTTAATCAATGGAATCATAACCATTCATTTTACCCAATGTCAACAATTAATAAAATCATCTCAAGCAATGACATCCCTCCATTTGCAATCAGTCTTGACCATTCACCATTTATCTTAACCTAGAAGGTAATAAAAAATTAATAAAGTTACCCTAATGCATCTCAACCATTCATTCAACATCAAATCTAGACTGTTCACATTTTAAATAAAAAGTATATAAATATTCCCTCCATTCTTCATCAATCATATACATTCATAAAGGCATATATGTACATGTTTCCAAAATCTTGAAAACTCCTTGAGCAACTACAAAAAACTACAAATCAATCACATCTTGATCACATCTACTTCAACAGAAAAGGATTTGTATTCAATAAGGTTGATCAAATATTTATTTCATTTAATTATTTTAAAGCTTAATTAATGGTTATATTGAATTTAGAAGAGGAATCATAACTTTCTTTAGTTTCCTTAAAGTTTTTTGTTTAAAATTTTATGTATACATTTTGGCATGTCTAGGGGGTTACCTTTGCCTTATTCTAATATTAATTTTATAAGCCTTTAATAGTTTGAGTTTGTAGATTTTGATTCTTTTTATCCATTTTCTTCATATTGGAATTTTCGGCCACGATGTGGAACTTGTGTATAATTAGCAACAATTGCTTTAATTAGTGGTGTCCTTATTTTTTTGAATATTTGTAAAGTCCAGATTTTTTTGTCTAATTATTAGTGTCCATGTTCAATTAGAGATAATTTTTATGCCTATCGTAGTTAGTTCATGACATTTTTTCCCTCCTAGTGTTTCTATTTAATTAATAGTGTTTGCATTTAATTTGTGTCATATATGTTTAATTAGTGACATCTATGTTTAATTAGTGTTGTTTGTGACTATGTTTTAGCATTTTCATTTCAATAGATATTTTTTTGAATTTCTCTAATCTTGGGTTGCGATCCTTTGACTTGCAAAGTTTCTATTTCTATTTTTATAGCATGTATTAACCCTTTTGTGGGTCCGAGACCAAGAAGTCTCAAACTAATAAGACTTTGTTTTATAGGTTCACTTGTGAACGACTTGGTTTCAAACAAAGCTCACATTTCCATCTTTATGAATCAATCTTCTCTTTATTTTTCTTATGTGGTTAGACTCATGCATGATCTTCTCTTGTGATTTTGTGTATTTATTAAAGTGATCTATTCACTTATGTACTTGCTTGGTTATAATTGTGCATGCTTTTTTCTTGTACCCTTAAATGATCTTTAGAATTAAAATAAATATAGTCACTTATGTCACATAAGGCTCATTATGTATGATTTTTACTCATGCTCTTGTGTGATCTTAGAAATAAAAAAGTGATCATAGGATTTTTTTTTGTGGGGGTTTCACATCTTGGATTTCATCATCAAGAATTAGCCAAATCTCATGATTTTGTAGACTATATAAACTCCTTGGAGGATTTGTCATTCTTGGATAAATTGTTTTGTGTTTTAAGTAAGCTATCAAGTGAAGTGGTTTCATCCCACCAATACCTAGGCCTTAGACAAAAACCTCGTATAAAGGAATTGGGCCTCATTTACCTCTCAGTATATTGAGGAATCCCTCAATTTATCTTTGTATAATTCTAGATTAATAACCTTTCTATCATAATCATATAGTGATATTACAAAATAATATTCCTTAAGATCATCCACATGTACTTTTAAGGCATATTTGTGGGCCACTATTTAGTTTCCGCACTCACCCAACTAGTATAGGTTGTTACAAGTTTCTTATTTGTATTACCCCTTGTAACTAAGACACAAATTAGGTTAGCATGGAAAAAAATGCATAAACAAAACCCTAGATAAAAAATGAAGTACAATGGAGTGAAATAGCATAAAACAAACGAAAAGCTTCACCAAACATGTAATACCCCTCCGTTTTGCTTCTTGTTCAAGTTGCTTTATGTTATATTTGGTTGCAATTATTTTTATACTTGATACATTTTGTTATAATGTTTTGATTGCTACTATTGAGTGACAACATTATTGTGGGATGTAGTTATCTGATTATTGTTTCACATGTATTATGGATTAATGATGTTGTAGAGTTAACATGAGATGTTATTATGAGATTATTGGAATTATGATGGAAGTGTCAGTTTCGATGAGTGTATTGGTGAAGAGGATGGTTTCGCATCACTCGCTTGCGAGCGCCCTACGAATCCGTAATTCCTTCTTCACGGTGTGTATTATATGCTGGATATATTGTATGATGTTGTTTACTTGGTTGCAGGATTGCAGGTACATGACATCGACTCCACCTGGTTTCACAGGTTTGAGCGTGTCGATCCAACGGTTAAGTTGAACGGGAGATAGTAGTAGGTAACATGTGTCAAGTCTATACCCTAGCCTTAGTGTGTCATCAGTTGTGTGTGTCGAGTCATTGTCTGTCTTGCTTTGATGTTATTTAATTTTGAAGCATTCTTGATTTGGAAATAGATATTTAGAATAATTGCATTTAAATCATGTTGATGGTTATTTAATTTAAATAATGCAATGTGGATAAAAGTTTATATTTAAATTAATTGATTATATTTAAATTATTTAATTAATTAAATTTAATCCAAGGGGGTTGAGTTTAGTTATTAAATAACTAAATTAATTAATTAAACGCGATGCAAGAGAATGAAAGGAAATAAAAGAATTATAATTAATTTTGGAATTTAATTCCAGCGTGTGTGAATTAAATTAGAAATTGTAATTAAATGTTTATTTGGGAAATTGGTTGCAACTTTGGAAATTAATTTATTATTTAAAATTGCATTTTAAATTGAAAGTGGGTTTTTGAAAAGTGAAATTGAAATTGAAATATCTAATTTGCATATAATGTGAATTACGGTTGTAAATATTGAAATTGAAATTGAAATTGAAATATCTAATTCGCATGTAATGTGAATTAGGGTTGAATTATGTATTTTTGATTTATAAGAATATATGTTTTAATTTTAGGGGAGAAAAGTTTTTTAAAAAAATACATTTTTACAGCAGGGAAATTTTTTTGGAAAATTGGCACAAGGGTTTGAAGAAAGTTTGATTGTAGAATTGATTGAAGGAAAGATTGTTTGCATTTGTTGGATTTTGGATTGGATTCATTGGAGGATTGAAGAAAATTCAGGAAATCTTTGGAGGAGGCTTGCATCAAAAATTCATCTCTTCCTGTAGCTTCTTGTACCAGGTTTTCCTTTTTGTGTTTTATTGTTTTTGATTGTTTTCTTTAAAATAGTAATGATTAAAGATTTGTTTGTTAAATCTGTTTTAGAAAATAAATTTGATATTAGAAGAAAGAAATAAATTTACAGCCTTTGTTTGTGAAAATTCTTGAGTGAAAATTGTGAAAACCTTAGTTGAATTTAAATTATTTGAAGAAATTGACTTTATTGTTATTGAAATTAAACATAGAGATTGAACAAGGCATTTAGAATGTTTTTAGAAAATGAAACCTTCTGTTTATTATTAAAAAATGGATTTTAAAATCTGCAGTATAGTTATATTTTCATGGTAAAATGGTCTGATTGCGTCACCTATAACTTCACTTTAACAAACTGGTTTTCAAGAAATTTAAATTTTTTTTGCATTTTGCAATTTTCTAACAACTGTCCAAAAATTGTAAATACCCAGATCATAGTTTTTGAGTTATGTTTGAAACATGAGACTGTTGTTAAATTATTTTCCCATGACTGTTCTGAAAATAAAATAATAATAAATTGATATTTATAAATATTAATATTTTATGTATTGTTATTATAATATTAAAATATTATTTAATAATATTTTATATTATAATTTATAATACTAAAGTATTATATTTATTTATATTATTTTAAATAAAATTTGTATATTAGATTAGTGGAATTAAAATTATAAACATATGGGGAAATTATTGTTTATTTTAAAATGGCATGTTAAAGTTTAATTGAAGGAGTTAAATATTTGATTTAAAGAATGCATAATTTAAAATTGAATTGTGGAATTTAAATTTATATGTAAAAGGTCCAATTATTAATTTGATTTAATTGGAAAAATATATTTATATTTTGGAATATTGATGATAAAGGATATTTTATTTTGAATTAATCAATTTGATATTCTGCAAAGGATAGAAGATATGTTAATGATTAAATATATTTAAATATATTAATTTATATTTAGTATATATATAGTGAAGGTATATATCCATTTGAGAGAATAAATAATATTTTATCTTATTTTATTCTATTGTTTGCAAATTGGGTATTATTAGTGTTCTAAAAGAAATGATTAGTATGTGTAGAAAATGTATAGAGAAAGATATTTTTTAATAGAAGTAATTATTTGATTTAAAAGGAAATATTTATTTTGTTAATATGATTGAAGAAAATATATTGAAATGTATATATATATATCCATGAGTATTTTCAATTAGTATTTACCTTGTTTTATTTAAGTGCATGTAATTTAGCTTTGCATGAGAATTTAAAAGATAAGTTTTGAATGTATGGTCAAAATTGATAAGGAAAAAGATATTTAAATATATTGAAGAATTATGGAAATATTTATATTTAAATGTTTGTTTTAATTAATGAGATTTAATTAGAAACAATATGATTGCGTGGTCAAATAGATAAACCAAAAGATACTTTTTTTATACATTGATGAAATTGCATGTTTTTAAATGGATAGAGAAACAATATGTTATTATATTAAAGTGATTGAATGTTTTAAATAGAAAAGTGAATGAGATGTAAGATTTGGTTAAGAAATAGAAAGAGTTTACTTGCATGGATTTGTGTCTATTCAAAAGTAAATTAAGAAGTTTTATTGATGAGACAATCAATTATGTTATTTATTAATTTCTTTTTAGATTAATTGAATCATTGTGATTGGATTATGAAAGAGATATGGATTTAGTATGTCCAAAAGTATCTTCCTCATGCTTATCTTAAAGGATTTAATTCTTTGTATTCAGTAAAGGGAAGTAAGTTTAATTGTTTTAGATTTTCAATAATGAAAAGGGAAATAGGGGTTATGATTATTTTAGATGATCTATTTATCATGTCTTTGACTTTGTCAACACTACCTATTGAATGAGTATGGATTTAGGAAATCCAAATATTAGATTTGATTGATGACTTGAATGCATTTGTTGCTATGTCGTCGAGTGACATTGTTGGTTTTGGGATTTAGTGTCAGTCCTAAATTATAAGTCTTTCAGAAGAACTTAGAGGATAAGAGTTGTTGAATCTTTGTGCCATCCAGTTGTTTTCCCTTGGGTAGTGCATGGCGTCTTTTCAGTTTTACCCGGTTTTCACGAACGAGAATGTTTGCACCTCCTTGGTTTAGGAGCGGATTATGGGATCCGTGTCTCCTTGTATGGAATGACCTTGTTATGTGGTTTCATCTTGTTGCCTCCTGTGAAAGGAGTGGACTATGTGTTGTTGCCTCCAAGATGTTTGGAGTGAGATATTTTGTACCTCCCGTGAAAGGAGTGGACTATGTGTTATTGCCTCCAAGATGTTTGGAGTGAGTTTCTATTTTTTGTATCCTCCTTGTGTTGGAGTGGATTATGATGCCCAGTTGGTATGCACTTGTGTTTCCCTTGGTGGATTGTTTGGGTGTGTGTTGTCCATTAGAAGAGTGGCTTTTGTTAGGGGCCGGAGCCCAAAGTGGTAAACCGGGTAACCTTCAAAAGTGAGTTAATCAAGTGATAATTAAATTAATGTACTTAGATGATTAGAATGCAGTTCACACTAATCAAGATAATTTAATCCTCACTCATAGACATAAGGGCTTGTTTAGACTTGGGATGAGTGAGAAGGCCTGGAATGGCAAGATCAACTATCTTGCTCTTGCGAGAGGTAGTTGATTCCGCATGAGTGAGTATGACCGCCGGGAGTTGGTTGAGGCCACCAAGATTACTTGTGCCGGAGCCTATGAAGAATGCCCATAGGAGATCTCATGACAAACCTTGCGATGACACTCTATCTAGGACAACTGTTGTTAATTGTTTTATGTGTATGGTTATTTGAACATGCTTGATCTACTTTATGTCTGGAAGCAATGTGACCTATGTCAGTGATGTTGGAGTTGTACTTGTATTGTACTCGATTTGTACATGTATTGTATTTGATTTGTACTTGTATTGTACTTGATTTGTACTTATGTTGTACTTGAGTTGTACTTGATTCATACTTTTATGGTGAATGAGTTGTACTTGTTAATTCATTTGGACGGTTATGTCAGTTTGAGTCAGTATGAGTCTGCCTTTGGTTAGAGGTAGTAGAATCTTTGTCCATGTTACTTTGTTACTATCTCCTAGCATGGGGGGTGGGCCTTTGGGTACCACATTGGTTGGGTGGAACATGCACCAAAATCGTTGGGTCCCCATCTATCTTCAGTACTTGGTGGCGAGACATCCAGATGGGTAGCTCGTGGTTCTTGTTGTAATAACTTGCACTGTAATATTTTAACTTGTATAAATTATTTTATCCCTCTTATGTTTATGAGGTGGAGTTATGTAATTGTAATCTTATATACTATTGCCTCATTCTGGGAATGAATGATGTATCTATTGGTTTAAGATAATGTTCATGAGATTGTATCTTGGTTGATTATCTTATTATGTTATGTGGTATTCTTATGATGTATGATGTTTATATCATAAGGTTCATAATGCTATGGTTATTTGTAATATGTATGTGTGGGTTTAAGTAATCCTAACCTTGTAGCCTTAGAGGCTGTTGTTAACTAGTAAGTGAATGTGTATGTTAAATGCACTTTATAAAAAAAAAATTGGTTCGCTTATGATGTTAATTGCAACTTCCTTTTAAGGTTACTTGGCGGGGCATTACAAAACATCCTTCATGCCCTCCATGATTGACCTTCATTTCCCTTCTCTATTTTCTGCAAAATGATGTTTTCCCTTAGATTTTGATAAGCAACTGTTAGCCTATGCCACAACCCTAAAAAAATATTGAAGGATTTTACTATTCAACAATAGAAAATATGCAAGTATGAAGCAAGCTTAGAGTTTGCAACATGAAATCATGAAGTCAAGAGATGTCCAAATGAGGTTGAAATTGCCTTTTTTTATAGAAAAGTCAGTTTTGGATGAAAGGCCCCCAAAGATCAAAGGCTGAAATTGCATGTGACAGCTAGCATTTAGGGTTAGGGCCAACTTAGGTCAAATTTGAAATGAAGGGTTGAAATTTGATTTTGTGAAAATCAAATCAATGGCCAAGAATTCATGTGACAAGAAGATAATGGGTACATAAAAAGGGGCAAGTGGAGAATCAAAATAGAAATTTAAAATTATTTGATTTAAGAGGTGAGTTGACCTTTTAAATTAAAAATTAATTTAATTAAAAAGTGGTGGGGTCATGTGATAGTAAATAATGATTTTAAATTATTTACTTGGTGGGAAAATAGAAAGTGGGTAATTTTTTTTTTGATGAATAGGAAACTATCTATACTAAATTAAAGACAAGAGTACAAATTCACAAAAAAAGGGTGGGTGGTAAAAAAACACACCACGGAAGTCACATGGGAAGTGCCCAAAAATAGATAAATAAAAAGTCACATGGGCCTAGCCCAGAAGTCCAAGATCATGAGAAAAAAAAACAACAAACATGCCATCAAGTGGCCAGAGCAGTGCTAGTAGAGCCGAGAGGGTCTCTGTCATCCATATTTTTCCTCCATACATCAATGAGGTCTAGAGTGACGTCAGGAGGAGCACCCCAACCATCATCATCATCTTTCTTATCTTCATCTTCTTCCTCGTGCTGGGGTGAGATTGCAAGCACCAGCTGCGGAAATATTTTACCACTAGCAAGCCATCCAGAACCAGAGGCAGGCATAGTATTAGAGGGCCACCCAGAACTGCCACCGTCGCTCCTCGAAGCACCACTGAAAGGCCATCCCTAACTAGCCCACAATGGAGGAGAGGGAGCACACCGAGGAGGGCAAGAGTCCCACCGAGTAGGAGGCTAAAAGCGGGGATGCACAAAGTCACTCCGCTGTCGGCCCTGAGAGGGCGACTGACTGCGGGAGGAAGAGGGTGAGTCGAGGACCTGAGCCACAGTGCACGAGGAATTGCCCCAAGGGTCTAGGAGGACTTAGAGGTGAGCCACCTCTAGTGCGACCTTATTTTCTTGCACCTGTATTTGTAAGAGAACATTATAACAAATAATTGCTTTAGCATAGAGAGAAACATTAATATCCATTTGAGAATGAGAAAATATTCAAGAATTTGTGTCTTTCCAAATGTTGAAGAGGATTTCCACCCTGAAAGTGTGCCAAAGTTGGGTGAACTTAGTAGGGATCCCAGGCGGATCTCCTAGCAGAACCATATGCCAAGAAAAGGGTTCCGATTGAAAGGGCCAAAATAAGTCATGAATCCAAGTCCAAAGCTGTTGAGCTCTGAGACAAAACCAGAAAAAATGCTTAAAGCTTTCAAGCTGCCCACAAAAAGGGCAATGAGGGTCCTAGACCCCTAAGTGTATAAGCCGAGAACCCACAGGAAAGCCTTGGAAAAGAATACACCAAGAAAAATGGGCCAACTTTGAATTAACACTTGCAGACCAAGTGGTAGCAAATATCTTTCTCCAAACATGAGAAGAGGAGTGAAGAAGCCAACTCTGGTTCAAACTATTGATCATAGGAAAATGGGGTGAAAGCCATCTGTAACCAAGCCGCGACTTGTAGCTCCTGAGAGGAGTATCTAGAAACCACTTCCAGTCTTTCCACCAAGGTTTGTTCCCATGAATGCAAATTTTATGAAGCATTTATGCTGGAATGACACTCACCAGACCATCAAAAGTAGTGCGGTCCTGGTTTTGAAGTTCGTACTAGGCCTTAAAAGTATCCCACTGCATAATGCACATAGTGGGTTGATGAAAGGCCTATTGTAGGGTTTGAATGCCATTTTTTATGATATATGAGTGCTTTAAGCCAAGGCAACTTAGCCAAGGGCTGACCATTATACGCAAGAAGAGGAGACCACCAAATATTCTGTTGATTGAGAGAAAGCCCATCATGAAATCTAGCCCCAACCCATTGGAGCCAAGGCTTAATAGCCTCCCAAGCTTGCCAAATAATTTTGGCCACAAAAGTTCCAACAATTTGAATAGGCTCCATAACCAGGAGGGTTTGGAAACCTATTCCTTTCCAGGTAGGTTGGTGAACAAGAAATCCAGAATGAATACAATGCTTGAGGAGAATCTTCCAGGCTTCATCTACGGTGAGGGCCTAGATAATCCACTTGACACAAAGAGCAGTCCCTTTCCATTGAGTGGAGAGCAGACCAAGCCCTCCAAAATATTTGGGGAGGCAACAATACTCCCATGCAACACCATGGAAACCCTTATGGGTTTCAGAGGAGACCCATAGAAAATCCCAGAGCAACTTTTCAAGCCTACCATAGGCAGCTTTGGAGGGAGCCCAACAAGAAGAATAGTAAACATGAGTGGCTGCCAAAACTTTAGAGTGCACCTGGAACTTTCTAGCCAGAGGAAGAGGCTTGGTAATCCAGTAAGAAAGTTTCTGCTCGACCCTGGAGAGCACAGCTTGCCAAAGCTCCCTAGGAGAGGCCTATAAAGAAAAATGGATGCCCAAAAAATGAAATATCTCTCCCTGCCTGATCCACTTCCAATTATAGTTTTGAAGCCATGTAGGAGTGGGTAGAACAAATTGCCTGTAACATAAGGTTTTGTGCCATTGGATGGCAAAGCCAGAGGCAAGACAAAAAGTGTTGAGACAATCAAGGGCAACAGATTCTTCTTCCTCCAAGAGAGTGAGAAAGGAATCATTCGCAAAGTGGCCATTAACAAGCTACTTCTGAGAGTTTGGGAGAAGAATCCCTTTGAAACGCTGCTGAGAAATAACATGGGCCAGAAGGTAGCTAAAGTCCTCAGCCGTAAGCACATACAAATAGGGGGCGAGAGGACACCCCTTTGGAATTGAGTGAAAAATGCCAAAAGAAGAAGATTGGCGATCATTAATGGTTATGCAAGCTGAGGCATTAACAAAAAGCATACAAATAGACTGAATGAAATTGAGCCCAAACCCCAAAGCTTGCAACATCGCAAGAATGAAAGACTATTCAATATGATCATATGCTTTAGCAAAGTCAATTTTAATGAACACAACTTTTTGATTTGAGCATCGGACCCACTCCATACCTTCCCAAGCAACAATAATATTATCCAGAATGAACCTGGATTTGATGAAGCTAGTCTGCTTTGGGCACACAATCTGAGGCAAAAGATGGCAGATTTTCAGAGCCAGAGCCTTGGAAATGATTTTGTAGGAGACATTGATAAGTGTGATGGGCCTCCAGATCCCTAGGCTTAGGTACGAAATTTATATTGCCCTTGTTTATTAAATTTCCTAGAGAGTTGGTTTGAAAATATTCAAGATAAACCTGATGCAGATCACACCCAACACAGTCCCAAAGGGCTTTGTATAATTCAAAAGGGAAGCCATCAATCCTAGGGGCCTTGACATTGGCCATAGAAAAAACTGCTCCCTTGAGATCGTCAATTGTCAACAATTGATCATAAATTTTTTTTTGGGCTGAAGAAAGCCTAGGTGGCACAACAACAAGGAAACCCTGAAGGGCTTGCTGTCATACAGGTGTGGAGTCTTGTGCAGTGAAAACCTGCTCATAATGATGCACAAAATCTTGAAGAATGTTAGGGAGCTCAGAGAGCACTCGAGTGCCATCCTTAATTTTTTTGATGCCTGGGGATGAGTGCTTGGCACGAAGTGCCAAAGAAAATTCTTTGGAGGCACGATCATCGATCTTAAGCCAATGCTATCAAGCTTTGATTTACACTCCTCTGGTAGCGTAATTATCAGCCACTTGATTTTTGCACCTTTATTCCACCACCCTAACTTGATGCAATGAGGAAAAAGGGTTGGCCGCCAAAGCCTCCATAGCTGAACGCAAATCAGCAGTGGTTGCCTCATAAGATCACCGATGAAAAATGGCTAGCTGGCGTCCATAAATGCACATGAATTAAGTAGTACGAGGTATGGAATCATTCCATCAAGTAATCCAACTTGTTTGGCTAGCTGGTCTGCTTTCCAAATTCCACACTCGATGAATGTGGGCCAGAGTGGGCTTGTGGCAGAGCAAAGACATGTTAAAAAAGAATTGAGTTTTACACATGCAAGGATGACAAGATGTCCATTCAATATGAAAAGAAATTGGAAAGTGATCAGATAGAGTCACATTCACTAATGGCTTCACTGGCAAAGTAGAGCTGGCAAAAGAAAAAAAATA